>OY744520.1:155281606-155429106 GCA_963556195.1 Sepiola atlantica | reverse complement strand
ACCGCGGTAAAGAACTTCCTGTAATCATATAATACGCTTAACCCTAAAGAAACCGAATACATAACTCGCATCGAATACACAAAAAGAAATCGATTCTACGAAATTGTAAGCAAAAAAGAAAAAAAAGAGAAAATGAACCAGGATTATAGCATCTGAACAGGTTTTCTGTTCTGAAAAGATAACACTCTTCAGAAGCAGTGACCTGTAAAGGAAGGTCGATAAAAGAGAACTGAATTATACGTCTTAGAAATATGTGATTTCAGAAGAAAAAGAAGACAAAGTAGAAAAAGAATTGCATTGGTATTAGTGAAGCGGTATGCGTCACTAGCGGCTGTTACCCACGAGAGCGCAACTGCGTGCAATATTTAGCAAAATGTTGAATATTCATTCTCTGTAATGTACTTGTTAACTAAAGTATACAGATGCCATCTAATATACATAATATTTAACTCTAAAGGTACCAGTGTAGTTTGTCTCAACCAGTATTGGTGTACAAATTAATCTTGGAGCTCTTTTGTAATGACCAACCTAGATTGTTTTATAAGCTGTATGAGAGTAGAAATTGGACCTTGTGTATACTTTCGGCAGCCTCGTAACTCTCGCTTCCTTTATTTTGTCTTTTTTTCCTCACATTCCATGAGCGATTTATCTGTAGAAAGGGGACATAATTGCTGTTTTATAAATCAGAATCTATCCATATAACACTGATCGTTGACAAGTTTTTGACCTTGAAGTAATATTTTTAGCTGCTTACATAAACTGGCTGCATTTCGATTGAAAAAGATATAAATAATTATTTAATATTAATACAAGTGTATTTTTTCAACTAATAAGCCCGTTTGATAAGTTGCTAAGTGCATTAATAAATTGCCATTCTAATTGTCGGCGTCCCGTGTTGCTATGCAACTCGTTCTTTTCTTGACGTTAAGATTGTTACGCACTGCTTTATTCGAGACAACCGTCAGGATTATTATCTTAGGGTCATCTAAAACTCTATAGGAACTGTATTTGTTTACTTAAAAATGCAATGGATGATTAAATTTCAGTTGCTATACTCTACGTAAGATATACGTAACGTGAGGTCTTGAAAATCTAAACGTTAAGCAACCGCGTTCCGCGATAATGTTTGTTTTAATTTAAAGAAATGGAGGTCAATTTAGTTAAGTAAATAAAATATAGTTTAACTTCAAAATCCTAGTCGTAACCTTCCTTAAGTATGTGCACATCTTTGAAATGTGATCAACATAATAGATTTTCCTATGGCTCTCGAGACAGACAATATAAAGTTATTATGATCGAAGGAAAATAGCTAGTTCCATAATAGTTTTACTACAGGGGGATAAGATATGCAAACAAAGTGAACATTATCCTAGCTATCTACGTAGATATACTGTTGAAAGCCATGAAGCTTGAAATTATGAACATGGTGTCAGTGTTCTACACTGACTTACTTACCTTAGTGTTTGACAATACATCGTTTACAGAAACTCGTTCGATATTTGCCTACAAAAATTCGTTTACTGTGCACTTCTACAGATAAGGTTTATCCGTAATATTCTACAATAAATTGCAGAAGCCTCCTTAAAGATGAATAGTTTACAGCAGTGTTATACAATGTACTAGTTACAGTAGTTTCCAACCACGAGTCGTTGATAGAAATATTCATTACTGACTCGAATACAATAGTTTCTATATTTTACGATAATAATCTACAATCGAACATATAGTGTTTATTTGCAATGAAAAACACGTTTTAGAAACACAGATTTATTCATTGATATAATGCAGGACATAATGATCGAGATTTTTATCACTACCAATTTGCTTCGGATGGTTGAATACCGTTGAAATACTGGCATCAAATGCCATGGAAATTTCACTTAACAGTTAATATATGTTTGTTCAAAAATTGCATTAATACGCTCTATAACTATTATCTCTTGAAGGCTTTCATCACACATTAGCATTTGTAGACTCTTCTCCCCTATGTCCTGTTGATATCTGCAGGTGCTTGGAAAGAATTACCTATTCCTTTTTCATTTCCTTATTAAAGATGTTTAACTGAAAATATTTAAAAAATAATTAAAAATGTATTGAAGACAATATTTGAAACGAATTTAAGGTACAAAAATACGGTACATGGCCCCCATTTCAAACTTTGCATATTTTAGATTTGCATTAACTTAAAGCCATTTAAACCAGAGCCCTTGAATTTCAATTTAGTCTTAAATGTTTATTAGATAAATCACATTATCTATAGTGTGGTGGTGGGTAATTGTTTCATAGGTAATATTTTTCAAGGGTTTATATCTAAAATTGAAATTATTGTATAAGCAAGTGTGTCTGTAAATATATATACATATACGAGACCTGTCTTAAAAGTATCCGATATTTATTTGTTTCGTGCGAAATAGAGACAATAATCCAGCGCCACTCTACACAGTGAAGGGAGACACCTTCATTTGCATATATGAATTTTATCATCGACCTCCTGCACGTTAGTCGCTGCATGTCGGTCGCTGCGTGAGGTGTAACACAACGTGTTCGTCAGATTACCGATTCTCAAAAGATGACTGAACGTGTTAAGCAAATGTACTGCATCAAATTTTGTCAAAAGATTTGTGATTCTCAAAGCAAAATAATTCGTAAGATTCAACAGGTGTTTGGAGAAGATGCGATAAGTGTAACACAAATTAAGGGGTGGTTCAACCAATTAAAAAATGGCACCACATCAGTAGAGAGTGCCCAGCGTTCTTCAAAGAGTTCGACATTTGGTGATTGAAGATCGTCATTCAACCGTGCCGGAGATCACCCAAGAAGCCGGAGTGAGTAAAGACTTAGTATATGCAATGTTGAGTGATGATTTAAACATGCACAGAGTTGCTGCCAAATTGTGCCCAAGTCTTGTCGCATGGACAAAAGGACAACCATTTTCAAAGTGCACAGGACCTCCTGGAAAGCGCCAACACTGATCCTGGGTCTTTAAACACCGTGATAACTGGGGATGAGTTATGAGCGTACAAGTACGACCCAGAAACAAAACAAAAAACAGTTGTTGCAATGGAAGCACCCCGAGTATCCAAGGCCAAAAAAAGCGCGAAAAGGTGCGAAGCGAAATCAAGGTGATGCTGAATGTCGTTTTTTGATATCCGTGGAATTGTGCATCACGAATACGCACCGGAAGGACAAACAGTGACTAAGAGGTAATATAAAGATGCTATCCGAGGTCTCCGTGACGCAGTTCGGCACAAAAGATCAGACATGTAGACGGCGAAAAGCTGCCAAGTGCATCACGACAGGACCCCACACACATTCATAACAATTGATCCAATATTTATTGGCCAAACATTGAATTTCAGTCGTTCGTCAACCTTCCCACTATTCAGACATGTCTCGTTGCGACTTTTTGTTGTTTGGAAAATTAAAGACTCTACTGAATGGTTCCTGTTTTGCGACTGGAGATGAGATAATGCAGAACGCGACGGCGGAAAGTTACACCATACCAACGGAAGACTTCCAGAGGTGTTTCCGGCAGTGGATTTGTCGGTTGTCTTAGTGGGTGCAAGCACAAGGGGCCTACTTTGAAGGTATTTAAAATACTTTTTAGGCCTAAGGTTTGAAGCTTTTTAAACATGCCCCGCATCCGTTATTAACCATTGCAAACCTCGCATTAATAATTGCAACACTAGTAATTCTAAATAGTTGTTTAACGTTACAATAAGCCATTATTCTCCCAACAATCTAATACAATATATAAAATGTTATCCTCTCGAATGTGTCCAAACATTTACAAGAAATTATAACAGACACATGATAAAAAATGGAGTAACATTTTACTTTTTCTATTCTTATTGTTTAGTTTAATAATTCTAAAATTGTAATCAAATAAAATAACGCACAAAGTTGTATTTCATCTGTTAAATGTCCGTCTTTTATCAGAATACAATTTAATTGCTTATCCCCATAAGTCTACAGTGATTATAAACACATAAGTAAACACACAGGCAATACAACTTTTTCATATATTTACCTCCTTATTTACCTCCTCTCCGGGAGGTTAGACACAAGGTCAGATGTAGGTTTTGATGAATGTGTTTCTGTGGAACAAACAGAATTCGAACACGGCACATGCAGGTAGTCAGTCCGCGTCGTTAACCACTTAGTCACTGTGCCTACAACTTCGTATTTAGATAAATTCTCCATAAGCTGTACGTCACAATATTTACTGTTGATTTAATATTCATCAAAATTTAGGAAACATATTTTGAAACGTTCTCAATGTGTATTTCCTTATGAGATATGCTACGTCGTATTATAATTTTATACAAAGCTGTATAACTTTCGCTGCCTTAACTGTTGTGAAATATTTCTTTACCTAAGTTTGAATTTCCTGCATTCTTACTTCTGCACAAAATAAAATCGTATTAAAATATTTTATTTTTGTTTTTCTGTTAATTTTCTTTTTTCACGAGCTTATATCTTGGATTTTGTGTCAAATGTGCTTTCATTGTATTACCTTTTACGTCATATGAGTATGTTATATATTTATTTCATGTATTCAGCTATTTATTATATCTGTAATTTCGATATAATGCAGTAAAGTTAAATATTAAACTCCCTCAACCAGAGCACTTGCTACAGTATAAAACGGTGTGAGTAAAATATAGTTGCAATTATCACACCGTTACATGAATGTTTATCAAAGAGGGTAACACACCTTAACATAGTTTCAAGATTTAACATCATGTAGTTGCTTTGAGTCCTATTAAATATTTTTTATTTGAGGAAAGTAACAACCAGAAACAATTCTATTAAACTGCACCAGAAAGTGGGAATTCTTATGAGACATCGCTTAACGAGATCTATACAGGCGTTTACGTCTGATCTAAAAATAAATAGTTCAACGCGTCCAACGATAATTCTGGGTAATTTTTCTCACAATTTAGATAAGGTCATAAATGTAGTCGTTGATGGATAGAAGTCTGAAGCTGATAATGTCGAAACCGACGTGCCTCAGGGATCTATTTTGGGTCCAACCCTCGACCTGATCAAGCAATGATCTTCCTAAACAAATTCTAAGTTCATTCGTCGATATTTATGCATATAACACAGCCATATATGACAACATTTAGAAGAGCATTAATGATTAAAATCTTTCTGATATTCGATCTTCCAACCTGGATCATCTGGGGCAATATAGAAAAGGTAATTGGTTATCAAGTGTCTCTCCTTTCACCCAAAAAAAAACGCTCCGATCCCCACTTTGCCCCAATCGAGATGAATGACTCTTTTCTTGAAAAATTGTCTGATTTTATAAGCTTCTGAGACTTACCTTTACTTCAGACTTTAAATGAAAAACTTACATCAAATCTGTAGATAAAGTCGCTGGAAAAAGGGTTTGCTTATTCTACCAGTACAGAAAAGTACCTGACACATGACAAAATGCTCTACTTTTATAAAAGTCAAATTCTTCTTAAGATGGTGTACTGTTGCTACATCTGAGAAAGTACCTCTTAGAGAATTATTTCCTGCCTTGGCAGAGTACAAAACCGACTTCGAAATCAAGTAGAGAATGTTATCTCTTCTCTACAGCTACTTCCGCAGTAAACTGATGTCGTTAGTCTTTCTCTGCTCTCTCGTTATGTCTATGAACGGTGCTTGACTGAGCCCCACTCTATACTCCAACCCTTGTAATAAATGCACAAAAAACTCGCCCAGCTACAACCACTGTTAATACATTTTTATTCTCTCTCGTTAAACCTAAAACTAAACGGAGCTTCTATCAGCAGAGTGTATTTCTTAAAACTACACGCATGTGGAACACAATACCTGGATGATGCTTACCAGCTGCTCATAATAATTTTCAAGTCAAATGTAAACAAATTCTATTTAAGTTATTTCCTTGAATTACTAAATTCTGCTCAATTTAAACCATCGTTAACAATTATAGCGATATAATCTCACCGTCTTTTTTACAAACACATTAACCCATATCCTTCAGTTGCCCTTCAGCTTTGATAAGTGGAGACTCTTAGTAAAAAGACATAGCTTTTTTCAAGTGTCTAATGTAACAGATTAAATAGATAGTTTATATTTCTAGACGAAAAAGAGTTTTGCACAAGGCACTTACCATTGAGTGTTTTGTGTCTTTATTATGAACTATGATATATTTTCCGTTATTTGTAGACATTGGCTCAATATTTAGTGTTAATACAATTTGCGCAAGGATGGCATCTCTATTAATTAGGATGTGACAATGCATGAGATACATAGATATTAAGATATACTATTAAAGTTCTCATTTACCTGTCAAACGTTGAGTTACTTTCTCTTTTTTGTTTCATTTTACTTTAATCGAAGTTATTAAAAATTAAGTGGCCACCACCTGGGGCGAACACTTACTCTCTATATGAGATACATAGATTGTCTAATATTCCATTAAAGTTCTTCTTTACCTGTCAAACGAAGAAGTTAAGAACATTAATGTTCCTCTCTCTAATTGACCAGTTAACTATCTTATAGTATATATTTATTGTGGTAAACGAATTCCAGAAAAAATAATCTAGTCTGGTTAAGTATCCAGCTAAGTGCTGTTACTTGAGGTTACATTAGTTAGAGAAAGTGAACCATTCCTCACATGAACAAGTGTATAGTTGTGTCGAGAGGATATTAGTTAGGCTTCAAATACTATGCACTTTTTTATTATTTGGTCCGGTTTACTGGCAGGGTAGAACTATTTTATATCAGTTTTCTTTTGAGAAAGCCTTGTACAAAAAAGACCGAAGACACTCGACGATGGTGTCTAGTAGGTAATTACAAACTCGCCAAACTAGTGACGAGTATGGAGTCTTATATTCTGGCTATACCCCCTAGCGATTTAATATATGTCTATGTCCCATAAGTAAGCTAAGTACTCAGCTATCTAGTTTACATATTGATTTGGGCTTAGTGTAAGACGACCTCCATCAGTCATACGAAGAATATAATCGTATTTCAGGACTTGTATTAACACTATATTTGAAATGATATGAACATGAAATGTGCAACAATGCTACACGGAGATATACTTAGTGTATCCGTATTTTGGGGCCAACAGTTTTCTCTCGAGTGTTTTGTTATGGATTGCTACCTGTATATTAGCTCGATGCATACAATTTTCTAAATTATTATTGATATTTGTAGAATCTTATTTGAAGCGATTATAAAACCAGACACTACCCACATTAGTACTGCATAATATACTGGGTTTCAAAATTAAAGTAACATGATCTGTACGCTTCTCATAAGTTAATCGAAAACTTGCAGAAAGGAAATGTTCACATAATTGAACTTACCTGTGATTGGAAAAAAATATATGATCTGTCAACAAAATGTTATGTGTGGAAGAATACAGAAAAAGCTGATGAAACGAAGTGCTCCGTGGCTATGATTGTAATAGTTTATGTATTTTTCATGTGATACCAGCTGTTATGGACTAATTAAATGCACTTATATGGGTCTGCAATTCCGTGAAACGGCTAAGTACAATATATGCTTCAATAACAATGGTGTTTTCAAGGTTGAACAAACATTCCATGATTTTAGACAAGTTTCCTTTCACTGAATCCAAAAAAAACATGCTCATTTTAGTCAATCAGAGCATGTTTATACATTTTTAGTGCATTAAAAGCATCCTAATTCCGATATATTTTTAGGTGAATAAAACGTCATGTCTAAAATATTACACTGATTTATTCACCAAAAACTTATAAAGTATTGTGGGCACATAGAAAGAAGAATACAATAAATAGGCTCTTCACAAACTTCCTTTTGTGTTGAGCACAAGCAATAGTCGGCCAGTACATTGACATCACATCAGCCTTGATAAGGTTCCTCCACAACACTAATATCATGGCGAAATCCCCCATCTCCGTTCTTTACTGAAATCTCAACAATTCTCTGGAAAATAGTCCAGATGAGACCGGAGGGAATGCATTTTCACTGATATGCGCACACCAAGTTGTGGGAAATTCCCCATTAACGCATCAACAACTTTCTGATGATGAGAACTTCTGTGGTTGCCAAGTATGTTTGCTACAGCTGACTTAAAAAACTACAAGGCAGAGAGTTGCATTTACAACCTTCTTCATGATACCGTATTTTATTTGAGAGATTGGAAACAATATCTTGCTCGGTTCAACCAGAGTGTCGAGCAAAACGTTGTTAGATACAAGTTTTAATATGTCGTGATGCCTACTTATGTCTTACATAATTCTGGTTATTAGCTCGGAAATCACCTAAGCACAGAAAGCATGGATAGTTTGTGTTATTATTTGGAATTCCCGGGGTGAGTCAAATAACTTTAAGATCTTCCCAGATCAGCAATTTATGTTTCTGATTGTTCAAAGCAGACAATAGACGTGCCTTTTTTGTGAGATTTTATCATTTCAATTAAGTGCTCAAAATGGATCGATGAAAACTAGTTTCCGATATTCAGAAAAAACTACTTAGAGACTTCAGTTAGATTAGTAGATGAAAAGTCTTTATTCCATAGTATAATACTTCAGAGTAAGTAATTCAATCAGCTCAGAAATATTGCTACATTAGACCAGTGAAGATGTTTATAAACATAAAGAATTTTATAAATTCTCTCTTACGGCCCCGATACGAATAGACTGTTGTTTCTAGCGCCAATGGACGTTTCTCTAGAAGACGAAAACCCAGTAGCTGGACAGACTCCATCGAAAAGTTCAGGTGTTGTGTCCGGTCATTAAGTTGGCTTGAGTTAAAGACACTTGTTGGTCGTTCGTTTTCGAGCAGTATTCATCACACTTAGCTGTATATATCATGTAACTAGATTTGGAAACAGAACCCGATTACATAGTGAGATTTTGCCCAAGAACAGGAAGATCAGGGCCCTGAAGGACTAACTTTATAACAGAATAGACATCAGGTTATTTAGCATGGTGCATTTACTTGCGATTGATGCATTTTAGATTTGTAATACCGACGTAGCAATCGATCACTTGAGTTTACCCTTTCCACTATACCATTAGGACACAAAATGGAATACTCTTTTCTTTTTTTTCCTCAAATTACATAAGTTCTCTACACATGTTTGACTAGTAAGTAGATTTAGTATGCCTTCTTGACAAAATCAGTAATTTTTGCTTGACGTTTCGGAAGAAGCACATGTCCGCAAACGTAACAAAACCTATTTAGATTGTTTTTGAATTTTCGTTCTATTTTTCTCGACTTGAAAATAAAAATAAAAATTATTAAACTAACCAACGACCCGGATTTACAAAAGCAAAGACCATAAACGCGTACATTGCAATATTTTAGTAAAAATATGCTGAAAAATTAGAACTGATACGGAAAAATAGACTATATTTTATTTTTATTTAACATTTAAAAAAAGCTTTAAACAAGTTGCACAATCCTTGACATTTAAAAAAATGTTTTGAAATACAGACCAGTGTTATCATTGATATAACTACATTAGCGGCGTTACTTTTCCCTATTTATTCTGTACTATTTTAGTTCATGGAATAGATGGGGTAAACATTCAGAAAATTCTTATCGGTTCTCATGGGAATAATAGTTTTATAACTAGTCGATCATGATATTTAGTCTAATGGCTGTTCTGCTTTAGTTGTGATGTTTAGTATATGTATATGTGGCAACATCCGTCACAGGTTTTTTTTTCTTGTGATTATCGTACCGACAGTGTTTATCTCTAACCTCCGTGATATATGAGGTAGAACTATCACACTATCATAAAGAAAGAGGGCAATTACAATAAGAGCTACACAGTCAGAACCAAACATAGACACGTATAATTAGATAAACAGTATATTGCATACATAATTTAAAGATCCACATATGGAGTTTTCCGAATAAGTTTATTTCTGGTTAGACTATATTAATTCCGAGATACACTCCCCTTTCACATATACTACGTAGATTTCTGCTGTCTGTAATCTATTTTTACAAAAATGAATAGATAAAATGCAATGGACTCACTGCAAGTTACACACTTTTGAAAAATAATAATGAAGATGAAACAAAAGCATAGAATCAAATAAGATTTTTTTATGAGCTTAATAAAAAAAATAGAATGTAATAGGGTTCATCTTCTAAAAGTCGTAACTGCTTCATAGACGTTCTAGCTATACTTTTAGAAGATTAGCTATCAACGAGGAGGGAACATCCGTTTTCAGTTTTCAATTTTTCTTCTTTCTATCTTTAAGAACACTAACATTTAAAGTGAAGCATTTGCTTCTTGTTCCACTGCAATTTACATAATTAGTAGTAATCGAGCACAACCATCTTTAAACGTTTTCTATAGGGTTGACTCACCACTTTTTTGAATGTGTCGAATTAACAAGTTACCTTATTTCAACCTATTTTGTTATTCGTTGCTATTTATATGTTAGTTTCAGACGGTTTCCGGTGGTGATGTCAGGCGGACGCCTCTGTGTAGCTAAATTGATATAATTATATTTCCATACCTTAATATATATATTATTGGGGAAATGGTCGTATAATCAGTACCATTGGAGAGCCATGAATATTATAACTGTCCTGTTTTTAAATCTCCGAAACAGTTACATGGTAAACAGCTGATGATCCCCGTGTTAATGTTAGACGCTTAAGGTCTCCTGTTTTTGTTTCACTCTTAGATAATCAACCCCCCTTTTTTTTCCTTTTTTTTTTTTACTTATATTTTTTCATTTATTAATTTTCCAACGAATGTTAAGTCTGCAATATCTTGGATTTAGTTAGTTTGTCTGGGAATTTAAACTGCATTTTACATTTTTTTAATTTTTTTAAATTTTATTTAATGCCTCAAAGCTTCTTTAGACTATATATATAGTCATCTACAGACAGATGATTCGTCGTATCAGAACTATGTGACTAGACATAGCAAGTGTATCCACGCTGAGAGTTAAAATGTCAGATCACAATGGTTAGCATGATATTGTATCGTCATCAGTACATAGTTGAGCGACCTCCTACACATATTATGTGACGTTAATTAAGAAAGAAGAACGCTGTCACGCTTACAGAAGTACGTACTTAGTAATCTCTGTCGAGGTTTTATAGAACTGTCCATCACTGAACTATTACTAACATCGGTGCCGACTATGACATAAACCAGTGAACATCTGCAGCAGTCATTCAATTAAATGTGCACTTCCTCAGATGGACGACTTTAAAAGCTACTTTTGTTTTTAAACTGTTTGACGAATTTTAAGTTCAGGAGGTTATTTCTGGTAAAAGAAGATTAGATTAATACAATATTTCCTAGGCCGTTTGGCTATGCTCAGCAGAGATCGATATTATGTCGCACTAGTTGAAACTAAATGCAGCCATACTCTGCCAGCAGCTCATGTATTTTATACATTCTTTTTTATATTCGTTTTACTAATGATTGTCTGGACTTTATTTTTAACGGTAAATCGACACGTTCTATTGTACACAGTCAATTGAAAAAAAGCTGTTATTTTACCTACATATAGCTAGATTGTGGATTCATACGTTTCCCAAGGCTATCAGTACGTGCATGACTAGAATATAACCTTTTTCGATTTGAATATATTATCGCTGTTTATTTAGCATGCGATGATATCAATTGAGCCAATAACGACCCGTTAACTCATAGAGAAACATTTAATAAAATATACCGTTTTAAGCTCATTGTTATACTACTGATTCTTTTAAGAATATAGACATAATAGATAACATGCTGTGAGACTCACTTTAGAATGTTAACTTATTAATACTGTTGAATAACCGACGTAAAGAAAAGCTTGTTAAGTACATAAATGGGTGGTAATTGTGCAATAGCATAGTCCTTAAGCCTGAAAGGGAAAGTCGTTCGAAAATACAACGTATACAGCCGTTTCTCATCTGCATATTATTGCTAGAAGGTGTAAGCTATGCGAGACTCTAAATTCCCTTAAAGTCAACTAGTCTAAGTGAAAGTAATGTTCGATATCATACAATTTATTTTTTATTTCTCATATTATAGCTTACGTTGTATTGTATTTATCTTTGTCACTGGACTGAAACAATGTCAAGTATGGCGTGTAGTTATTCATAACACAATTCCTGTTTTGTAAGGTCCTCATCGTGCAGTGTCGTTTGAGAGAGTATCAACAGTTTTCGAAAAGCATTCAAGTTCATGGGTGAACGTGTTCTCTGCAAACTTTTTCTTTTCTCGTTCCATGAAGAAGGTTACAGTTCACTTACCAAACATGTTTCTAAGCAGTCCTTTTAATAATACCTTTACGCAGTCTACCTAATTCAACATTTATGTAGCAACTGGCTTTAATTTCAAATGTGTAAATGTGGCTTTATTAAGTCGACTGTAAAATATCTACAATTATCTGGTCCCAATTGCTGATTTTATTTGAACAACCTAAGCGTTGATCGTTTGGTCTAGTTATTCTTTCTCTTTACGGCATATGAACATTTTTGGATTATTTCATGCTGATAGGTAATTTTAAGGATTATTCTGTATACACTCAAGTAGAAACTAGTCAGTATTCTATCAATAGCTAGAGTACAGTGTGTTTACACATTTCGTAACGGTATATCTTCCTAATTGAACAAAATATATCCAGGGTGTTTACTAGGTATAGCCTGTTCTTACACAGCGACAATATAAAATAGGTCAAACACGAATCATTCCTTTCTGGCCAAGTAAACATTCTGATATTTTAGAATAATTTGTAGGCTCTGATCAACCCGAATATAAGGGATAATTTGTTTACCAGTGTATTTAAACATTGTTTATATTTACAACATACACATTTCATCATTTATATTCTCACTTTTTTTTTACAAAACGCACTTAATCTTCCTTTCCCTCTATTTCGTAACTTTGTATCTGATTGCATCCATTTTGTTTATGGAAGGTCGAATTACTTTAAAATTCTGAGTGAAATATAAAAAAATACCAATATAGAAATAAAAGAATACTTAAACCTATTAAAAACCCCAAATGTAATCTAATCATTGATAGCGGTTGATGTGACCTTACACTTTTGATTATTATCTCTGTTCTCCTAATAATCATCTTTGCTCTAGCAAGTAAATTATAATTCATGTTAGCTTCATTTAATTCATTTATATTTAATATTAATACAATGCCTTTATGAATACGTAATAAGATATAATCTCTTTGGAAAATCTATTCAGTTGTAGATTGAATGAAAGTAATGCGCACAATTACAGGTAGATGACTATATCTATTCGTGAACATTACTTTGCAATCATGTCTTATATTGTACAATTTGGTTTTACCGTTTTATTTATTCAATCTATTAATCGTTAGAGTTAACAAATCGGCAATCTGTATTTCTGGTCTGAAAGAAATGTTAGGGATATTAAACATGATGCTGTAGTTAAATTTATACATACACTACACAAACACATGTGTGGATATATATATGTATGTATATATATATATATATATATATATATATATATATATATATATATATATATATATTCGTATTTCATGTATGCACATAACATTTTATAAAGAGATATACTTTTTTATGTACCAATTTTCAGTATTTACTTCAACAGTGCTCGATACGTAAGTAGAGCTAGGTAGTAAGCTATGAAAATATTTTTATGGCAATTAAGCTACACAGAGGCTCCCGCGTTTCAGCCCCGGGGGAGTCTTCATGCTAAAATGCATGGAGTTATAATAATACCCGGCAAAAATAACTGAATGAATTTTTCCTGAAGACTCCCCTTCTGGTGATTAAACGCGGGACTCTGTGTAGCTTAATTGTCATAAATATATTTTCATAGCTTACTATATATATATATATATATATATATATATATATATATATATATATATATATATATATATATATATATATATACACATATATATATATATCGGAGTAGAAATTACTGATTTATTAATTATCAGAACTATCGCATTGTTAACAATATATATATATATATATATATGCATATACATTAATGTAATTAAAATATAGATTAAAGTAAACAAAAATAGAAGTCAAGTTTAACATACACTTATGTTATTTTAGATGTGTATTTGAAGAGTTGTTAGTTTTTTGTCTGACATTTCAACGTAATAAATATACTCATCTTAATAGAGAAACAACATGGACGTTACTAAAAGAGCTGTGAATATATAGTTACAAAAATTAAATTATCATTAAAAACTGTTCTTTTTATTCTCATTGGGCGAGCTTCAGCTATTTCTTCATATTTTAGGCTGAGGTATGATGCGACAATTCTAATGGACTCGGAAAACAACGTTATTGTTCAAAGTCAATTTAATTACAAGAAATATTGTCTAAAATAAATTGCAACAGATTAAGAAAGCTAGTAATATTAAATATATACTCGAAGATCTTGCTTACTTATGTCTTAGACAGAGGATGGTAAAATTGTCAGGATACGATGAAAACAAAAATATATATGGCTGGAAGTCGTTTTTTACTTTTCAAATGTTCGCAAATGCCCGCAATATATAGAAGTTGACAACTCATAATTAAAACAGAAAATGATTCAAGATTTGTTTACTTTACATTTTGGCAGACGATGGCCGCCATTACCTTCTAATATCTGCGAATATCCGTAACTTCAAGCAATATTCGCCACTGTTAAAATGAGTTTTTTTTATATAATAATGGTGCTACATAAAATCACAGGCTTTATGGGTTTTTTTATATGACACGTTTGGTACATAAATGAACACTATTTTGATTCAGGGGCACATATGTACCATATGTTTTTTTCTTAATACAACAGGGGCACATTAATATATCCTCAATTAGAAACTAGTCAGCATTCTAAACATGACTTAGTTTATATAATTGGGGCACTACATCAAGAGGATGCTTAATTCGTTCTATCATATATATATATATATATATATATATATATATATATATATATATATTGATGGGTTATATAGTTGTATATATATGCATATATATATATATATATATATATATATATATACATATATATATATGACAGTGTATATGTGTGCATATAATATAGTAACCTACGTTAACATGATTTTTCGAGCTTATATTTATCTCATGAATGGCATATTTTTTATGTCTTCTATCTACACCTTATATTTTTATTCTCTATTGAATATATCATAATACTCTCCTTATCGCCAACTCTTTCCACCCTTATTTTGGCAAAAATTATTTCGTACTTCATCTTGTATAATAACATATAGAGATTGAATATAAATTCCAACTAAATTACTCTTTATAATAATTTTCTTTTCACTCAGCTAATACTTCTCTGTCGTATCAAACAACCCATATGGTGCATTCGTTCTTATGATCTAAAATCTTGTTCAATTATGGAGCGCCCCTGTCATATGAAATAACTCATAACTCATGTTCATTTATGAAGCGCCCCTATTATATGAGAAAAGTCATATTAATTTTACCCTGTCGTATCAGAGAACTCATCTAGTTTATTTGTGCGCCTGAACAAATATCATGTTCATTTATGTAGCGCCCCTGTCATATGAAAGAACTCATGAAGCATGTTCATTCATGTAGCGCCCCTATTATATGAAAGAATCGTATTAATCCGTCCGTGTCGTATCAAAGAACTGATATGGTCCATTTGTGCCCCTGAATCAAAATAATGTCCATTTACGTAGCGCCGCTGTCATATCAAATAACTCATTTATGTAGCGACCTTATTATATAAAATAACTCATATTAATACGTCCGAGTCTTATAAAAGTAAACATATGGATCATGTTTGCCGCTTAACAAAAGTCATTCCTATTTATGTAGCGCCCTTGTCATATAAAAGCACTCCAAATATATGTTCGGTTATGTAGTTCCCGTAGTATATAAAATAGCTCATTAATATAAGTTACTTTATATAACAATAACAGCGTTTCAAACTGTAGTAACACTTACCTCATTATTGTACACACGCGCTCTAGCGCGCTCCACTACAGATCAGACATTTAAAACGAAAACAGTCTCTTCGGTAACACCAGAAGATCGTCAATCTTCGGCTACGCCGTCAGACTTCGACCATGAAAAAAAGAAAAAAAAGAAAAATAGTGACCGTATTACGATTAACAGGGTTTTATAAAACTGAAAATGTAGGTTAAAAAGAAATTCGTCTAGTTCTAAAATTTCAAAGTTTATCATTTCAACGGCGTTTCAAGCTGTAGTAACACTTATCTCATTATATATATATATATATATATACGAATTTAAAAGAACTTTAGTAATGTATCCATGAGAAAAACCAAAAACACATTATATATGTTATAAACTTTGATAATGTAACAGAAGCCAAGACTACAATTTACAGAAGTCATCAACAGAAAACGCTATCTACAGAAATATTACCAACTGTTAACATTACAGAAGCATGTCTGCCCACTGTCTATTGCAGATATCGAACTTGTACAAGCCAACTTATATATATATATATATATATATATATATATACATATATATATATATATATATATATTGTTACTAATATAGTTGTATAGAAACGTTAAAGTAAGAAAAAAACGTAGAAATAGTTTTATAAATGTATTTTCAGTTATAATTTTGCTTTTATCCTAGTGACTGGGTTTATAAGTATTAAAACTTAATGTACTTTTAATTCGAGCAATCATATATCAAATACTTTTATCTTTTCTTGCTCGGTTGTTTACGTTTTATTCTATTGTTTATCATAAAAAGTTTTATTTTTACTTTTCAGAAAGAGTCAGATAGCCCTGACAAATATAGCCACTATATGTTTTCATTGCCCTAACAAATTCGTGTGTGTACGTTCAGTAAACATATTAACAAAGTGTATGTTTCTAGTAGACGAATCCATCTGACCCGTGATGTCTTAATGAGTAACAACACTTAATTGAGCAACGTTGGTTTCTATATAGTAATCATTCACAAGTGACCAGAGTCAATTTGAATGACTGCTTTGTTAGGGAGGCTAACCCAAGTAGAACACCGTAACTGACTCAGCTGAATTCATTAAAATAACGAATAATACGAACCTTATGTCCTGTCTAGAAAATATTTAGTCTTGAATGGCAAATCGTATTATTACATCCTAAATGAAGCTAAAGAGCTGTTAGTTTTTTTTTTAATTTTAATGTAAACAGGTACCCCACTCTCTACTACTCCGTGGGGATCGTCGGCCACTCACGCACAGGTGTTTGATATCCTGGTCGCGGTGCCAAGTATAACAGATATCCCACTCTGTTCCGCGTCATCCCATCAAATATCACGCAAGGAGTTCTCTACACAGAGATCTTGCCAGAACGTGAACACTTTTCGGCCGATCGTCGTAGTGGCAATAAAAAAATACCTCGAACGAAATTCGTCCCAGTGGGGATGATGCAGATGATGATGATGGCTTTGTTGATTCTGTGAAGGCAAAGGTTATTCAAGCAGAACAAATCAACAATAATAATACAAACAACTTGGCGAGTTCTTTTTGTATGAAATCATTATTAACAAGATAAAATAATTGTTTTAAACGTTGAATTAAAGTATATTCTTTGATAAATGTATTTGGCGCTAATCTATTATGTTATCTCTCTGTACATGTTTTGCCGCTCTCCTCCAACTCACTAGACTCATCAACCGATCTAGCAGTCGGGTTTTCTTCGATCCTTGTCTCTACGGGGGGGGGTCCATTGCTTCTTGCGGTTTCTCATAAACCGGCGAACAAAACCCAAGCCCGTCTTCTTCCCATTTAATTTAACTATCCGTCACTAAACTTATCATTCTGGGGTCCACCCTGCTTTTTATTCTCTGCGGGGTAGCCTCTGAGCGTTTTCCTGGTTCCTTACCCATCTCTCCCTCCAGTACAGAGAGCAGCACCATCTCGTGAGGTTCCAATCAGTAAATTACACTTTTCTTTTCGATCACTGCTAACCATTCCGTTAGGCCGGCGGAATCGTCCCCTGTAGGAGGGTATTCCTCCTATCGGTCTTTCTAATTTTTTGATCTCCTCTCCCCCCATATCTGCTAAAATCCCCACTATGTCTTCCTTCGAACCCATTCTCTCTTTTGCGTTCTTAGTTACAACCCGCCGTGACAGAATTGCCCAACTGCGTTCAAAGTTGGACTACAATCGATACACTGACAAAGTACAAAACTGAGCAAAACGAATAAGGGAAATCAAAGAGTCACTTACCCTCTATCCGCCGTCTGCTCCTTCTGTGGTCTACTCTTGTGGGTGGTTGTTTCTTCTTTTTCGAGCTCGTCCAGGCCTTATAGTCAATTAACTAAAGTTCGCGATCCTGACCGGCTCTCGAAGTCTTTCACAAAAATACAAACGTTTTTTTTTGTTTTTCTTTTCTGTCAGTCTATTTCTTATTCTATTTTTTCAACACGGGTTTTGGGTGCCCGTTAAACTGTTTCTCTCTCTTTTCTTTCTTTTCTTTACTGGACCTATATCTCTTCCGATTCTTCTTTTCTTTCATGATCTCAAAGTGTACTTCAGGTAAAAAAAATGTTTGTTGTGCCCGTGGGTTTTGTTTGTTTGTTTTGTTCCCAGGCACTATCAAAAGTACCCTGATCCTGGCATCAGGACATCAATTGTAAACAGGTGGCCCACTCTCTTCTACTCCGTGGGGATCGTCGGCCACCTTCGCACAGGTGTTTGATATCCTGGTCGCGGTGCCAAGTATAACAGATACCCCACTCTCTTCCGCGTCATGGCATCAAATATCATACAAGGAGTTCTCTACACAGAGATCTTGCCAGAACATGAACACTCTTCGGGCGATCGTCGTAGTGGCAATAAAAAATACCTCGGTCGAAATTCCTCCCAGTCGGGATGATGTAGCGATGATGATGGCTTAGTTTATTGTGTGAAGGCAAAGGTTATTCCAGCACAACATATCAACGATAATAATTCAAACAACTTGGGAGTTCTTTTTGTATGAAATCATTAACAAGATAAAAAAAAATTTTTAAACGTTGAATTAAAGTATATTCTTTGATAAATCTATTTGGCGCTAATCTATTACGTTATCTCATTTTACAAATCTTGTAGTCATATAATAATAGGCTAGCAATTATTTAGACTTATTAGTATCGAATACAATGTTAAGGACGAGACAGAATATCTTTATTACTCAATTTAACATGTAACTCTTTAAAGATATTTTGGAAAAACACACAGACAATAATGCGAGAATAAACCGAACTGTTTGATTGTAAGTAAATGTCAGATTTCATTACAGCATATAATTTATATAGAAACAACACAACATACGTCAACATCAGTGTTAACAATATTGGTTTCGTATCCATTAATACAAGGTTGACGGAGAATACCTCGAAAATACCGAAATGTCCTGACAAGTGGGCAGGCTACTTAATAATCGAGGTTACACATTACTCAACCGGTATTAACACCACTGTTAGTTTAACGTACCTTTGTTACCCACTCCTCCCTCGCATCAACGAAGTAATAACGCCCTCACGCTCGTACACTTCCATTTGTGCCCTCTAGCCTTTATTTGATTCATGTAGAGACGCCACTTTTCGTCTTCTTCAAGGAACGCCAGGACTGATTAAGTTCCACTCCCTTGACTAAGACAATTGCGGACGAAGCACCTTCGTTGAATACCTCTCCCATACTGTGATGATCAACCAAGAGATATAGACTTATGTCGCTTGGGGAAGGTTTACCAAATGAAGAATTTGAAAAACAAACAAACAAACAACAAACGAAACAGGCAGTTAAAATAGTAACAAAAATGCAAATATTTTTCATTAAAAGATAAATATATATATATATATATATAAATATTTGTTATTGTTTATATTTTTATCTATGGACGTATACGTTTCGTCTCTTTTCAATCAAGACTCATCAGCATAGACGTACGACTATTCACCACCGGTCACACGATTCGAAACCCTGGACTACACGTATTTTTTCAACCTAGAGTCCAACGTCGATAACCGCTAGGCCAGTTCTGAACAGCTTATAAACAATGATAATTTTAACACATTAACGGCGGCGAAAGCGTACAGGCATTCAAACTTCTATAAGTGAAGGAACGATGCATAAAGCAAGTGACGCTACGCTGTGTTACTACTACCATTTTACAGTGCTCTACTTTTTAACGAGGAGCTTCAAATATAAATATTTGTTATTGTTTATATTTTTATCTATGGACGTATACGTTTCGTCTCTTTTCAATCAAGACTCATCAGCATAGAAGTACGACTATTCCCCACCGGTCACACGATTCGAAACCCTGGACTACAAGTATTTTTTCAACCTACAGTCCAACGTCGCTAACCGCTAATATATATATATATATATATATATATATATATATATATATATATATATATATATATATAAATATATATATATATATATCCTTGAAACTTACATTTCAGGAACTCAAAATCTTTCGTGGGTTAGGGGATGTATAGCCCGGATTCTACATGGACCGTGGGTTGTAATTTCGACTCGCTAACTCGATAAGTTAATGAATAGCAGACGTGTAAAGTCTTTCTCATACGAGTTTTAAAAAGTAATGTATTTGAAGATGAACAAACAGCAGTAATCACACGCTTAACTTTTTTAACTTCAACTAAAACTAACTTCCCCGTCGCACTTTATATATCAAAGAAAGGCAACCTGGCGTCGTCTGGCCGAATTACTTTGTGACTAAACTATCTCATTGTCAATCACTGGTCTCCCTCCTCTTTCGATGTTGCCGCTCGTAGCTTGGGGCATGCTTTCTCACCGAGTATTTTGGCCTGGAATACTTTTGCACGAATCCACCTCTATTTGGCATCTTTGAAATTATGATAGCCCCTAACAGTCAGACTGACCCCTTGATCACCACAGCTGCAAATTCAAACAATGTTTCTATAGAGACTAGAATACAGTTACTATATATTTTTGTTTGGAGCGAGATTTAATTATTCTATTTTTTCATTCCATGTGGTTTCCGAATAATATACCATCACATTTAATACTCGAATTTCTTCGCGGGGTCCTGGCACCCTTTAATACTTCTATTTAAATCAAATGACGTCCGTCTATATCGTAATGCAAAAATTAAATGTCAAATTATAGTGTAAGAAGTGACGTGAGTCTTATGCTAAATATGGGCCAATCGGTCTTTTTTTATTTAAGTTATTTTCGTATATAATTTGCTAGCACAAAATACATTCTTCTTATATTTGCGAAACACATGTTAAAATTGTTCTTATTAGACATGATATATAAATCTACTGAAGAAATAACCTATCTCTCTTTTTGCTAGATGTGTATTTATTTTTACTCCTCCCTCTCTATTTTTATTCAATCACTCTCTAACAGTTATGTGTGTCTTAGTGGCGATTTCCAGAAAGAGTGACTATCTTTGTTCAGAGTCGTCGTCTTATTCATATATGTATATCTGTATACAACTAAAACACGTATGTAAATCAGATGATAAAACAAGACTACTCTTTACTTCTATATAAAAATAATATATAATAATAATTGTATAAATTGATGATACTACTACATCTACTAATAATAATAATGTAAAAGTAAAGGGATTTATTATTTTTAGTAATGAAAGAAAGACATTAAATTGAGAGATATTTCACAGTTTTTTTAGTATAAATAATACAATAATGAAATCAAAGTGGAATATATATATTAGTAGTGATTGTGAGCTGACATTACAAAGACAGGTTTTGTTTATAAGAATATAGGAAAATACGATACCTAATATGTTTTCATTTCTCCTATTTATCGGACATCTTGTTTTTTTTTCATGTGCAACCTTTTCTGTAATTTTTAAATGCATTCTATTTCTAACACAGTATTTCACAAAGATGTTGATTTGGTCATTAATAAATACACATTGTCGAACATTATTTTATCAACAACGTCACTTCGCGCATAAACTTAGACATTGTTTTGTCCTCATCTGCTTTGATGCTTATAAAATAATTTTAGAATTTATTTTGTTCTCGGATTTAACGATTTACTGTTTATATTCTTTATTGAAATTTCTGATAAATTTAGAAAATATTTTAAAATTCTGCCACAGCATAATATAATTTCAGAAGTATGTTCCTAATGTCCTTTATTTAAACACCCTACTGCTGATGAAATTGAAAAATAAAGAATTGTATACAAATCTAATAAATATCAAGCGAAGGAAGGTCAACGTGGTCAGCTACATCAGATCTGGGATGGTGAAAAATGGCACATAAAAGAGAAAGGTCAAGTATGAATTAATCTACACGTAGCTGGCAGTTGAAGGTGAACGTTGAAATTAAAGAAAAAAGCTATGACCTCCTTCATTTCAAAACTAATAGTTACTCGGAGAGCACGGAAAAATCCATTATCTCGGAACGGTATCAAGGGGAGAGTTTATTATTATGGCCAACAAAAGGAAATTTGAAAAATGCCAATAACTTGGCGTGTTGTGTTTACAATACAATTGTATGATGCATCATGGCACAACTCAAATGGATTGAAGCGGTTCTGCAGGTCAGTCCTTATTCATAGCAATCGCATAAATATGAATAGAGGCAGCAGCATCGGTAATGCGATGAAATACATTACTTAATCAGTAAAGCCGATTGAATATGGATTTGATTCAAAATAGCCGATTTATGAAACAAGATAACACCAGAAAATGCTTGAAAGAGAAGCTGGCATTCAGATTTATCGGTGTGTTATGCTCTAGTAATTAATGAGATCTATTATGGTGTAGGCCATAGATATAGGAAGTGGGATTGCTGAAACGCTTTTCATTGACTGATGCTGCGCTTCCAATCATATATTCTCTGTTATTTCTGCCATACTCTTTATTTGCTATCTGTATGTGGTACGTAGCACAAAGTCGCATTCAGATAGAAAGCATTTTTCTTTTTTATGAATGATTAGGTTTTGATGGGACGTATATAATCATATTAAAGCCGTAATCTACAGATACATCACGTCATCACTGATGATCAACACCGGAGCTACTACAAAATATAGTTTAAAAATGATAGTTCCGTTATTATGTGACTTTTAGGACCAGAAACCTCAGATTGCAAACAGAGTAGATATCTTATGAACTTGAAAATAGAAAATGTCAGGTTAACCCCCAGACGCATGCTCTTCGAAAAGTACTCTTACGGAGGTTATGCAGCACCTTACCGTATCATACGTTCATATGATCTTAGGAGTATGTGTAAGAGATCCGTAATAGAGAAAATTCGCGGAAACCACTGGAAATATTCAATAAACAATAATTAGATAGGTATGCAGGACCAGTTGAAAAAATCTGAGATACTTGAGGATCCTTCAAGGAGGGATGAAGTGTATAGAGAAGGGAAGTGAGGAGAAGTAAGACGAAAAAGGTGCAGGTATAGACTGATGAGGTACAGGACCAGCAATCACACTACAGAACATCATTCCTCCAAACAAATTACGGAAGTAACAGTGACGGAAGTAAAAATGGCCCCCGCTACCAACAAGGGAATTTAGCCAAAGTATGTGAAATAACCCGTCTAGAATCAAGGGGAGAAATAGAATAATATTTATAATTCGTAACTAGTATAAATACAAGCATAACGTCGGGAAGATTCATTTTCTTTTATCATGGACTGTCCTAATTGATAAATAATACGAACCAGAAGAAGAATAAATTACACCTGCTTCAATAAAATTCTTTAATAGAGCATTTAAATTATTAGGGAACATTAGAATAACTCCTACACATATTGAAGGAACTTCAAGTCATCCAAACGAGCAGGAGACATCTTTGAAATATTTGTATTTTAAATAATGTTATAATCTACGAGAAGCGTTTATTTTTTCTTGTAAATTATTGGTGGAAATGTCTTCGTATGCTCCAAAATTATCACAAAATTAAAGCGTCGATTATTGGTTATTTATTAAAACTTATAATAATTCAAGCATCCTATATCTGATTTTAAAAGGTGTGTGGTTAAAATCATTTTTTCTGCAATATTTTGTGTGCTTAAACATACACGTTTGCGTAATATTATACATGTAATAGTATCTATAGTAAGCCTGATAGGTTGTAATTCTATGCAAGCTGCAATAATCCGAAGTCTCTGATTTACTTTCATTAAATAGTTAGCGGAATAAATACTTGTTTGCCTAATGTGTAAGACTATCCTTGGCCTGTGAGTGTATTTTGGTGTGCCTATGTCGTGGCGATGTTTCTGGGAGGGCTCTTCTCGTCCTAGCACGACACTATCAGTTAATTCGTATGCGACCATTCTCATGCGAGGAATAGCACAAAAGTGCTAAATTCTCCCTTGCACTAATAAAAGAGACGGAGAGACAGATAGAGAGAGAGAGAGAGATAGAGAGAGAGAGAGTTTAAAACGTTTGCAAGACAAAGAAAGAAACAAAAATAATTAAAGAGACCAAGTGATGAGTCACTAATTGCATTTTATTGACAAGCAACCCGGAGCCAAAAAAACAAAACACTGGAGTTGGCCTTGGTCCCACACGATGCACATGTTAACCTTGATTGTTAATGTTTTGATAAACAACTGACCCTCTGATGCGAAGATGACATTTTAAGTGCGATTTAGTAACACTGTCGTAATGCAATAACACAATTGTTTCGATTAACTTGCCTCTCAACGAGGGCAAAGAAAATTAGGTACAAGGCTGGCCTTTAATGTTTGGAATACAGCTCCAACAAATAGAGCGCACATCCTCGTACCACAAATGCATCGGACCTTATCATAATATGTGTAAATATGGAGCATTTTACGTGAAGTGTATAATGAATTACAATATGGATTTGATCGTAATTTAAAGGTTGATAAGAGTTATGGTTGAGCCCCTTACAGAAGGTTAACAGACTTGATATAGAGGTTTGTTTAGTGTGTAAATACCTCGATGGAAAACTTATTGGGTTTAATTTTTGATAACGTAAGGACTGCCGATAGTTTGGGCGTTAGTGTACGTTGCGTTAAATGGGTTTAACTTTAAGGTATTTAACATGTTTTGTGTGCAATATTAGTGGAGGTGGAAGGCATTGATATACAGTTGTTGGGTTTCTATTTTGTACACATATACTTTAGTAGTAGTGATAGCAGTTTTAGTAGTATTATTACTATCGGAAGTAGCTTTATAGTATTGCTCCGCACTACTAATTGTGTTTAAAATCAGTTTCCTTTTCATGGTTGAACATTATGCTTGCTACGCAGGGTGATCATATATCCGCGCCGTTGTACAAGCATGTGTATAACATATTTCAGAAGATATCGACACCTGCGCACTCCCCCACCTTCGGCTTTTGGGGAAATGTCATAATGTAGCACTTCAAACCCTAGAGACATCTCTTTCACTAATTTGCAGAATGACACTTACAGTACTCTGCTTCATATAAAGAGAGATATGAGAACGCACTAAAATTTAAGTTTGTGATTTATTGAAAATTATCAGGCAATGAAAGTAAATTATATTGAACATTCATCATTTTCCTTTAGAATTGATTTAATAATGAAATAGAGTTTCTCCTTGATTGATTTTAGAAAAAAAGAAGCATATAGTCGATGAAGCTGTTATAATTGGCCCGCCTTATTTCATTAAAATGCAGTAATTTTTTTAAATCACTCATCATATTTTCTACTCCGCACTTAATACTCGCACCACAGATTAAACAACATTATTCCAACCGAGAATTCATTTCAACGAATTGACACACCCTACAAATCAGCCACACACTCTTTTCTTGTTTCACTTTTTATGTTTTCAAGTAATCAATTTAAAATATTTCATATAATAGAAAACGTCAGGTATCATAAGCCAACCTAATTATGGCATATATAAACGAAAACCTAAATACGAATGATATCAAGAAGTAAAATAGAGACTAAAGTATGAACTGCTTTTACTAACCTTACAAACATTGTTAGTGGCCCACACTTGCTTTCTCTCTATGAAAAACTAAGAATGAATGTATGTATTCATGTGTAGTTAGTAAATGGTAAAAAGCAAGACTATCAGGAGATAGTTCCCAAAGAGTATGTATTTACAGAAAGTACAGAAGTAATGTGTTGCTAGAGACTGCTTCAGGATTAGTTATAGCGCCTCTCTCTGTAACCACCACTATTAATAGTGTCGAAAAAAGTATACTTGTTTTGCAATATAGTAGATTTCCATAGCAGTATTACAATCAACTTTTCTAAAATCCTCCAAAGGAAACAGGTCTAAAAGTAATTGCAATTATAGGTCACCCTACTCTGATGATAGTTTCTAGCAAGTAGAAACACATTTAGGTTAATATGATTGTCGGCGTTGCATTATGGGTTTTCCATTCACTCTGAACACTGGAACATGACTTTAGTTACATTCAAGTGTAAGGGAGATAATGCCTCTTTTTATAGTGTTAAAAATAAATAGTTTATTTTCGTTTTCATATAGAATGTATTAGAAATTGTATGGTACATTTCGATAGTAAAATCACTCACAATTTAGCATTTCTAAAAGCCAGACGCAACGAATCGGCCTGAATGTGGCGCCGCTTATTTTGAAATCCATCATCTATGCGATACGGTCCCAAGATCAGGAAATCAAATCTCAGAAACGTCTGTCCTCAATCAGGACTTCAACATTCACGGGATGAACAAGTCCAACGATCAACTTGATTTCACCGTATACTAAACACTGAAAGGTTTTCCGTTAGCAGCCGATACTCCCAGCTCTCTCTGGCTCTAGCGATGATAGGGAACCCAAGCGTCGCCTACCCAGCATCTCTTCACGCCCACCACACGAAAGATGAAAAAAAACGCACGACTTCTTCTTTTGAGGTTCAGCTATATAATTAGGACACTATCTCTCGTAGAGATCTTCATACCGTAATTGCTGATGTATCCGGTTGATCTCTTTCACAATTCGTATACGTCTAGTGGTTCGCGCCAGTTTTAATGACGAATGCTCTGGTATTTGTTCTTAAAATGTTGATTCCTACTGGCAAAGAAATGAAGTAGGACTTTTCTCATAAAGTAAGTAAGCCGTAGTAATCAACTGCGACTTGGTTAAAAAAAAAAGAAAACTGAAAGTGAATGCATCTTCTGGTTAAGTAAGCGACTTTCTTCTACAGCAAATAACAATATAAGAATTACAAGAGTTAAATAATGCGTAATTCTTGTTTTAGGGGAATAGTACTGATTTAGAACAGGGTGTTTGGTTCTCTACTTCATCCAGTAAATGGAATAAAATAACATGTTAGGCTGGTGCGAATTACACGTGTGTAGTTATCAACACATTTCAATGTGGCTACATTCTTTCGGTGCCAGAGCTGTCAATCACACCAATTGTCATCACTAGCTATATAAGCAAACGTTCTACGTGCTATTTCCTGCAGTCGTTTTTGATTGATGAGAGAGATAAACGGTAATTTCCTGCGGGTTTACATTTTCCTGTCTTGTAAGCCTCAATTATTTTATATTCAAATATAATTGTAGACATCCGTGTCGATGGAATAGCTGACCCCAGGGTCAGCTTAAACAAAACTTATTTGACTTATCATTTTCATGAAAGCACGCGTTCGCTCAGACTGTAGAATATCTATGAAATTCTAATAACATATTTTACAAAGTGTCAGGGTCCAGCAGAGAATTGCGGAAAGTTATCACACTAGTATATATTCGGTACATATGTAGGATGCAACGAGAATCAGAGTCTAAAAGATAACGTGCACTAGCAAACATTTGTTTTCAATTTTTCTAAAATAATGTTTTTTTTACCGGTTACAAACAGAGCGAACGATGGTTAACCGCTATCGCCAGTTAAACCGTTGAGAGGTGAGAATAATGATAATGTAGACAATGGTAACACATAATGTTGCATCCGAATAAGTTATGGTCGCTCTGGCAGAAGGTTAGAGATAGTGATTGACAGGCGAAACACCGCCTGTGAGCGATTTCTTTAATGGGTAAAGAGAGCAAATGAAAATAGCACCTGTCTAATATAGGTAAAAGTTGGCTGGGCAAGATTAAATAACCTTGCCAATTTATATAAGGCGCTACAATCGGGATGTTATCAATTCTAGGAATATAATCTGTTTCTTTTTTTTAATTCAGAAAGAAACTGTTGTTTTTGGCCTCCCTAAAGAATTGCCTTATTTCGCAAACTATAGACACAATTCTCCACCTTCATTAAGAAGATTAAACCATTGGGTGTTCAGTAGTTTAGCGCGTCGAAATTAGAACAACACCCTAGTCCAGAATCACGGAGGTATTAACAAGGGTGTTTTTACCCCGCCTAATAAAACCGGTATCGTCCGGGCCTTTGGGTCTGGATTTACGCCGGTCTATTGGGGGTTGCCGGTCCTGTGCAGTTCTAGGAAGTGCACTCTCCCAGGCTTTGCCTCCCCTCTTTGGGGAGGAGTAAGTTTATTGCTTACTATCTTAGGCGCCTCTACCGGGGAATGCCGACGGGGCTGCCCAGGCAATTTTTAAACAGCCAGAGTGCTCAAATTCTCGAGTGCTGGTTCTTTCCCACTTTCCCGACCTTGTGTCACATCTTACCTTGTGGGAGGAAGATAAATATAATCACGGAGTTATTAACACCCTATTAGTAAAATACATTTTGTTATTGGATTACAAGTTTAACGGAAATACAGTAGGTCTTCGCGAGCGTTACGTTCAAGACACACCCGCGAATAGCAACAATTTGCGAATAGACTTTGATACCTCAAAGTAAACTAAAAATCATGTTTTGTACATTAGCATGTATTTTTTAATAAAAACTTAACAAATTAGCGTAGATTAGCTCTTTGCGCTTGGAAGTTCCTTGATTTTATTATATACTTCAGTTTCGTATGAAGTTCGCTAAAATTTAGATTGCCAATGCATTTGTATAAGCCGCATTTAATATGAATCCTACCGGATAATTAACGTTTTGTTTGCGTGTTTTGTCATATTGGCCTTTATTGGACTTAAATCATAATTATATTACTAAGTTCTACCGAATATATGAAGAAAATGTTAACCCAATTCTTATGCTTGAAATCCGCGTATTTGTTAAAACACACATGGTAAGTCCACGAATAGCAGGGTGTTCACTGTACATGTTCTTATTTTTTATTTAATAATATTTCTTCGCATTGTGAGTACATCGCTATGGCTGTTTTTGTTTATGTATTTCTGATCAATTAGTTGACGTCCAGTACTCTGATCGACCGGTCTCCGGACTATTGATGAATTGGGGAGATGCAGCCCGGTCAACAAAGGCTATACGACACTACTAACCTCTTTCGAAGAAGCGGTGACTTCGTCAACATTGGCGTCTCGAGAATACGTCCAAAGTCGGCGGCACCACATAAGCCCACGGAAGAGGTATTATCCCCGGACCCTAGTGGAACCAACTGAGCGTCAGGGCTACATAATTGGTTGTTGCGAGGTACACATATATTTATTCAATTTTGTTCAAAATTGACTTTAATGATTTTCCCATGATTTAGAAATATATTTCAAGAGTTATCTTTGCAAGTCTTGTTACCTTGTAACATGTAAAGTCTGTAATTTAAGTTAAATACGCTCTGTCATTTTCGTGTATTATATTTCTGATTTAGTATATACTGTCATAATTGATCAATGATATTGATTTAGTAATCATAAATAAGTTGTAGTAATGGTTTAAAAGAAAGACGAACAAATGTTCACATTCTAATGTAAAGTAAAATAAACATGTTTTCCAGTTTAGTTGACGTGCAGTAGAATATTTAAGAACCTGGCGTAAATATGTACAATATAGCATAACGCGTATTTCAAGCTAACCGAAATGTGCATATCTAAAAGACAAAACAGCTCATTTAGGATAACATTAAACTGGGCATAAAGGAAACACCGGGTTGTGATTGCGTTTATCACGACGTTTTATATCAGTTATTGCTAAGGCGAACTTGCTTTGGGTGATAATAGTTTAACACCAAAAACAAAACATGCGAATGGAACGATCATTCAGTGAAGATACTTGCGTTTTCTTCTTCTCATTAAAAGTGTTACACGTTTTTTTAACTGATATATAAATACGCGGAAGTGGAAATAAAATAGCGATCGAAATAGTATGGTTTGGTTCAGTCTGTATGTTTACAGCATAACAACATGTTTTGAGGTTATTGAATGTTCAAATGACAATATCTAGTCTACATGTTCTATCGTATGCGATAAATTGAACACAAGTTGCCATTATATCCGTTGCTTTAAATTAAGTTTATCCTTTTTAAGCGTCGTGCAGCAACTAAAATTCAACTTCAAATATGTCCTATGTTACATATATTAACTAGGCAAACAATCTGTATAGTTCTCATATAGGGAGAAAAGATGTTACAGGTTGCACTCCGACAATCATACCCTATAACCACAGGCAACTCCGAAATATTAATAAACTCCGAAAGCAAACAAAACCAACACATATTAAACACGGTCTATAATGATACCGATCTGTCTTAACCTTCTGTCGGTTCGTCAAATATAATGTTGTTTGTATGCATGGATTATTGCCAGTGAATTGCGCTGTGCGAGTATATTTGATTTTGTGACTCTATCTTACTACTCATCAACTCACTTTCGCGTTATTTAATTTCGAAACAGGATACCAACGAAAAAATGGTCATCTACCAACACTGCAAATAAGTTTAATTTCTCTTCTATGTATCTGGGACCAAACAGAATTTCTACGAAAAAAGTTTGTTTACAAGAACTTCTCATCTTTGAAGCACATTGCCATATGGCTGATTTCAATTCCAATGTCAGTAAATACTTGTCGAACCGTCCCCATTAGTGATCAAATATTTCCATTATAATCATCGTTTTAATTCCTCTCATAATAGTATTTATCATTCACTGACAATCTCATTAATCATTCTCCTCGATTAGCTTTGGGCCTTCATAAGTTGTTTCTCATTATATATTAAAATCAATTCTTTCGATATGATTACTGTAATGCAAGTTACCTTTAACCCTATAGTTTGGATCCACTAGAGGGTTCATACTGTTTGTTTTAAAAGTCTTAGTAAGCATTGTTTAAACAAAGCTCAACAATTGCATGATCCCTGAATGTATCCATTATGTATACACTATACACTGAGAGCCAAATAATGAGTATGTTTTTTTCTTGAGAATACCTAGTGCGTAAATGACGAATTTATGGGTTATGTAAAAAAATACAATCAATTTCGTAATATATAGGACCAATCACACGCGTTATATATTTAAAAAATAATGCATTATATATTAATTTAATCTTCTCTATAAGTTAATCCGTATACATGTGAGTTAAAATGAATTATTTGGATCATGATCACTTTCATCTGATACTGATGGAAACAAAGTTGTTACTATTTGTTTAATATACAGGGTGTTTCAAAAGTCTTGGGAACATAACGATTTTTAATAACTCAAAAACTATTAGGAGTTGAAAAATGAAATTGGAACCGTTGGAAAGGTTAAAGTTTCAAGTTTTGTGGGGAATCTTCAAAGTTGCTCAATATGAGCACCATTCGTCACACGGCAGACATCTAGTCGATAGTCCATTTCCTCCCAAACGCGTTCCAGCATCTTGACGTCAATGGTTCCCACAACTGCTGTTACTCAAGCCTTTAGTTCGTCAATATCTCTTAAAAGGGGCGGCACATAGACTTGTTGCTTGACAAAGCCCCAAAGGAAAAAGTCACACGGGGTAAGATCTGGAGACCTAGGAGGCCAGGGCATGAGAACGTCATCACCTCGCCCAGATCTCCCAATCCATCTACCAGGCAGCCTTGTGTTAAGAAACTGCCTTACTCTAAGACTCCAGTGTGGTGGTGCACCATCTTGTTGAAAAATGAAGTCATCAGATTCTGCTTGTTCCAACTGAGCCATTAACCAGTCTTCCAGCATGTTGAGATAGGATTCACCAGTGATAGTTGCCTCTTCAAAGAAGAACGGTCCATAGACACCTTTCTTGGAAATTGCACAAAACACGTTCACTTTTGGTGAATCTCGCTCGAGCTCAAGAAGTTCATGAGGATTCTCAGTACCCCATATGCATATGTTATGCGTGTTAACTTTGCCATTCAGATGGAAGGTCGCCTCATCGCTAAAAACAAGCCGGTCATCAAAGCCGTTATCTTCCAACTTCTCTTGCATTGCAATGCAAAAGTCACGGCGAAGTGGCTTATCAGTGTCCTTCAACTTTTGGACCAACTTGAGCTTGTAAGGTACCATTTGCAGTCGTTTCCTTAAGACACGCCAGACAGTTGCTGGAGCAAGCTGAAGTTCGCTGCTGGCTCTTCTCACTGATTTACGGGGGCTCCGCTGAAAGGCTGTCCGAACTTGCTCAACTGCATCTTCTGAAGTTGAAGGGTGACCTGTTCGCTTACTTGGGCACAAACACCCATCTTTCACAAATTTAGCATGCCATCTGACAATGGATTTCCTTTCAGGGGCTTCTTTTTTAAATTTCCTGCTAAATGCACGCTGAACACATGTCCACGATTCAGTCTTTGCAAATTTGAGGACGCAAAATGCCTTGTCTTGTTTAGAAAACGCCATTACTGCACCTGGAAAGATAACACGAAAATCATTAGTATGACCAAAAACTTGATTAAGCAAGCTTTAAAATGGCACCAGTTTCATTTTTCTACCTGGAATAGTTCATGAGATATATGCATTTGTAATGTTCCCAAGACTTTTGAAACACCCTGTATGTTTTACTATATAAAGAATGCGTCATCTTTATATCAACAGAAAACGAATATTTGTACAATGGGAAGCTAGGGCGGTGGCTCTTAATGTATTTCACGCATTTTACAAGGCCTTGCATGAAAGTCTTCACAGGAAAAATAATTTATACGGTATTACTGGCCTGATATTTAATGTAATCAGATCCTTCGAAGCTAAAATAAATATTACAGTTGTTCATGATGGCCGCACATCCAAACAGCATCACATTAATACTGATGTGCCCCAGGAGTCGATACTTAACCTTTATGTTTATGATCTTCCTAAACGACGTCCCTTATGAAATCGGTCCGAGATGGGTATATTTGCTGATAACACCACGCCATAATGTCGACATGTGGGCTAATCAAACACACGCACATCCAAGGTAATATCTGAAATCTAAGAAAATAGCCTTGCGGCTTTACTAGAATGTACCATAAATGGTCAGTCAGATTGAAGACGAAACTTCTTTACTGTTACAATTATAAGAAACCTTTCCAAACACCGATGGATATGGCTTATAGCACCGTTCTGGAGAGTCCAGTGTATTAACTCATCAGTCAAACATTCATAAGCAAAATGAATTGAAATAAATACATATAATATAATGCCAAGTCTGCCGCAAAGGTGGGCTCTCTCTACTGGTTTAGAAAGTTTCTCACATCTACCAGTATAGTCATAAAGCCACTATTCGCCAATGCGTGGATTATATCTATTACATCTTGACAGGTGCTGCAACCTCTTCAACAGAGTACACACAAGTGTGTTTAACCTTACAAGCTTCGTGCTGTCTACACAGCTCCAGCTCCTTTCCCATCGCCGCAATTTGCTTGCTTTACAAGTACTTCCACAAAATGTACTGCTATGAACTAACTGCACGTGTACCCTTCCCACAACGTAAATATCCTCAGTAAACCAGACTAGCATCAGAATTCAACCTATTCAGTGTAGAGATCCTCTCTTGCTTTTGGAATTCCCTCCCTGCTGCCTGTTTCTCCGACTATACAAACATGCATAAATGTAAATGTACTCTAAACAAGCATCTCGGTATATCCCCGAATTTAGGATACCCCTTATAAATGATGTCACTGAAAACAGTATCACATATGTTTAAGTACACATATGCCTTGTTTGGGGTAAAATATAGTTTAAAAACAATTCGTATGCGAAGGCATTATAAAAGCCCATTTAATATTGAAATACACTTACCTCTATTTTATTGTGGTTGCATATATAAAGGCGTTTAGAAGTATACTATTGTTTTTAGTCGATCTTTAGTCGTTGCGAGGAATCGGTAATTTAAAGAGAGAGATAACGTAATTATTGTATTTATTTCGTCTGAGTTACTTCCAGTCAATTTCTATTCACTACAACACCTAACTTTGTCAATGATGCCCCACTTAAGTCGCATGTTTCCGACTTCCGCTTGCTCCAGTCAGAACTTAACTTGACTTATTGACTCTCGACAATATACTATATATATATATATATATATATATATATATATATATATATATATATATATAGAGAGAGAGAGAGAGAGAGAGAGAGCGAGAGAGAGAGAGAGGAGGGGATTGCATGATTTATAACGAAATGTTATATAGAGAGGTGGAAAGAGATCACTACATGTATAGAGAAAGGGAGAAATTGTATGATTTACAACGGAAGGTATATAGGGAAAGGGAAGGAAGTTGAGGAATCCTAATCAGGACATTTTGTCTAGGCCCCCTCCAACCGCTTAACCCCAAGTTCTTTTAAATCGCCCCTGTAAGCCGGTAATTATAATTGTCCATAAGGTGTTTGACAAATCAGTTAAGTGCGAAGGGGAGGAGAAACAGATGGTAAGGGGAAGAGAAAAACGAAAAACAGCGCAAAATAAAGCTAGCGACAATGTATATATATATATATATATATATATATATATATATATATATATATATATATATATATATATATATATATAAGACACTTTAATCTAATATATATCAATTTAGAAATAAAACAATGCAATTTACTCTAAGTTTAACGCGCTATCTAAGGAAAGCAATCGTTAGCCAATTCCATTTGAAATACATTATGTGATTATATGATGATAATAATAATAATAATAATAATAATAATAATAATAATAATAATAATAATAATAATAATAATAATAATAATAATAATAATAATACAATTTAAGAAACTATTGCCAATATTATTAATAGCTATAAAAATATAAAAATATATAATAGCTGAAAAAATATAAATATATAATAATGGATATCTTATTAATAATAATTATAATTGTATTTTAGTCATGATAGAATAAAGAGATACAAACATAATTAGAGAATCGTGAAGGGGATTAAATGATTAAGTTAAAAGATGAGAACAATCCAGGTAGACCCAATGCAGTATATCAACCGCTACGGATCTAAATGGATCTCGGATTTTGAGTACTGGTTATTTTAAATTTACATATATGTCTGTACTTCGCCATTAGTTAATCTCTTCTGTTTAGATGATTATCGTGTTCGTATTTCAGGATTCTTATTTTTTCCTCCAGAAACAAATTGTATTTTTGCCTTAATCTATCCGGAATGTCAGAATACCACAAGATTGGCCAAGAAACAACCCGTGTTCGGTGTTCATTTCTCAGTAGATACCATTGTTTCGTGTTGTTCTTTAGTTCTGGATTTACGAATGAGTGTTTGTTGACATAGAAACGCTGTTTCTAGTTTACCTCAGAAATGCCGATGTAGACATTTTTGTCCCTGTTGTTATCTTCCGGACATATCGTGCCCTTATAAACCACGCACTCTACTTTGCAATTACCGTCTAGTGGGCATTTATTCTTCACCTAGCTATTACACTTATTTACTTTTGCCTTAATGTTACTAGAATTATTTAATATTTTCTGATTATGTGTACTAACCATTGATTTGGTACAAGAGTAATTAATTTTAATTGATTTTTATTGAAAGTGTTACTTAGTGAATTGTTCGCGTTTAAATGAGTGTATATTAGGTTCAAGAACGCTTTACCGATGTTGATGTTGGATAGTTGACAGTAAGGTAGGTTGAACCATATTATTTTGCAGCCTCTATTGCTGGATTTATTTTTATGTTTCTTCTCGGTATATTTGAATATTTCAGTGTAGCCACTGCTATCTAGTGTTCTATTATATAAGCGTTTATTCGCTTATAACTCCTTAGTTTCCGAGTGTTTATTGCTTATAGTGTTAATCGTTTTAGGTATTTGTTTATTATACTATTAGAGTGGTTTGATCTAGTGTCAATATAAGATGGTGTGTAATCATCTTTATTAAAGGGTTTGTATATTCCCTCTTTCAAGTTCAGGGTAATGTCTAGATCATTTAATGCTTTACAGTTTAGGGGTAATATCTATTTTCAGTCCTAAATATTTGAAAGCTCTTATTAATTATTTTATATTGTTGATACTAGGGGCCGTCACTATTAGGAATAACAATTAATTCATCATTCCAATATAACCCCACTAAGTTAGGCTCTTCATTTCTAATAAGTGAAAATTATAAAAATGCCCACCAGATCGGCAATCTGTGCTGAGACAAATGCTTCCATCGGGACATCACAGTTGCTATTGTTCTGTGTTATACATGTTTCAAGCCATAAGCAATCTTACCTATTCATCGGATACATACACGAAGTTGTTAGCATAGTTGATGCTGTTGGGAACAAACTCCTTGGAAAATTAGGGGTAAAAATCCATTATGTCGAATTTGATAAACGAGGCATTCCACTTGTTTTAAATTAGTTCAAACCATTTAATGGTGTCCAATAATTCCTTACAAATATAAAATTGTGTCGCTTTCATCGTCACATTTATAATATTCCTGAGAGTCTTCCTAGAGACGTGGCCGAGTTCAGATTTGGTGGAGTTAATTAGTTTAGACTGTATTTATTCTGAAAATGCTTCTTGTGGTCTTTGATAAGGATATATGCATTCTTCCTATCAACCTTCTCCACTCTATGCTCAATGCTTAGTTTTGATGTTTAGTCTCTTGTGTCCTCATTTATTATAGACTTCATTCCATGAATATCCTTTCTATAATTAGCAGATATGTTATCCAAAACTGACCTACTATATTCCAATGAGCACATACTATAAATATTTACTGACTTACCGACGTTCACCCAAACATTGTTGGATGTTTTGAATCTCTGAATTGTCCTTACTCAGCTCGGACTGAAACCCGTTGGTATAATTTATCAAAGTGAAGTAAGTGTATCTGTTTATATATTTGATGCATACGATTCACTCCTATGATGAGTAACCGATGATTATGAATTTGGAACTCAGCTGCTAAACGTATTGTGTAGTATATTTAGTATAATTTAGTTTTTATATGGCTAATATGGGGTGGAAGCCTTCTGTAGTTATTCACATATAGAGACGGGTATTCTTCTAATATATATATATATATATATATATATATATATATCAACAGAGTAGTTAAATATGAATAGACATTCTACGACACCGAGTGGTGGCTTCGTTGGCTCAGGAGATTAGATATTTTAGTTCCGGTCTAATTGACATGTGACTTCCGTTTTTGTTTTGAATTACGGCATAAATACATTTTCTACGTCTAGTTACACACACACACTATATATATATATATACATATATATATATAAAGATATATTGTCATCGACGGGTATCTGTTTCTCCGTATTACATTTAATCATAGCGGAATTTTTATCAATACCAAATTATGTGACCGTGTCCTCTTGTTCAGCAACCAGACACAGTTGTGTTCGCGCTTGGACACTTTTATGTCGTTCTGGGTATGTACTTTCGCGTCGGTAGTGTTAACTTCTTTTTGTCTATGTCTTTTTTGTTGTTGGCCGTTCGCCGAGGTAGGGGTTTCAAGCTGATGTAATCCACGTTTTGGCAAAAAATATAGAGCAGGGAACGAAGCGTTTTCTTCAGACCGACAATATCTCTCCCACGGTTTCTTGGTCTAGTCAAGAATCATAGGTTTCCGCTGAAGACACATCAACTGGTAAAAGAAAACCCACGTTAAAATGACAAAACACAACATACTGGAGAAATAAACTGACAGTTGCAACAATAAAAAATAACAAAACTCATGTTTGTTTTGAAGTTAATGTAATTTACTCCTCTTTAAACTGGTATAGTCAAGGACCTTAACTTACTTAACTTTGGCTTCTGGATAAAACGTGGGGAGTTTGTTTCTAATAAGGGACTCCTTAACTCAATTAAATTTTATTTTGGGCTTAAGAAAAGCGAATCCGCTCGACTCGAGGAGAATGGGTAGACGCAGCTCCTTACTTTACTTTGAAGCTGACTGTGTCTCTTACTCTCTCTCTCTCGCTCTCTCCTTATATATCTCTGCCTCTCTCTCTATTTCACTGACTTTATGTCTTCTCTGAAATTCCCTTGGAATTGCTCAGACGGAATCTTTTAGCATCGCTCTTGTTCAACTAAAATTATCGAGCGTACTTTATTTCTCTCGACCGACAGTTTCGTCACTTATGATCATACTTATTCTTAGCTGACCACTTTTCTGACCTTTCCTCGGGTCGCACATGGAGTTTCACCCGGGTGCGTTTATCCTCGACTCGTACTAAAAACAATACTCTTTTCCTCGGCTTAATTTGTATTACTTGTGTTCATAGTAAATCGCAATTTTCTCGGTACCCTCTTTCAAATGTATACTAACGCTTCCATCTGCACACAATCCATTCTTAGGGTTCCAGCACTTGTTCATATTCGTCCTGTTCTCTTTTGACTAATGCTTGTTATTTGGCACTATATACTCTATTATCTAGCAACATAATCGAAACCCTAAAAAAATAGAAAACAAACATAATTATTTATTATAACGTTTTAATAAAACAAATCAATGTCATGTTTCACAGTTCGGACATCAATGTCTCTACTTCTCGTTTGGGGTTTAAGAGCAATAGTAGCAAGGATCAAATCTACGCATGCAATGAAGATTTTATTCTGCTATACAAAATGGGGTTTACAAAGCCCTTTATAACTACTTTTACTATCGTCAGACTATTCACTCTGTTCAAAAATCAATTCTGGGTCAATCTGGCTTCCCAAGCAGGCCTCAACGATCTGCTGACTTTGCCTATTTTCTCCTTATCGGCCGGGGTTTTCACCTGATCCTCTCTCGAGACTTCTGCGGGAATCTGATGGACGACTCCTAAATCATTAACGCATAAATCACCTGCCTAACCGTTTTTACCGCACATACTGCCGAAAAAAAACATAACATTACCACTAGTATAACGAATACATCAGGCCAGGCGGGTTTATGGTCTACCTTATGTGTCCAGCTACAATTGCCCTTTAATATTCGGTTTAACCTGGCCATTAATCGCTCACGGTTTCCCTCACGTACCGGCCTCAATATCTCCAGCACAAAATTCCTACATTTACTGCTCCTATAGCCTGGCTCACCCACTTGCATTTGTCTTTACCAATCGGAGGAAGACTCGTTTGCCTCAACTCTCTCATAAACCTTGTAGGTAGGGGGTTGAGAAATTGTAACCATAAATACTGCATATCCCATGGAAAATTCTATCACTGACAATTTGGTTGGCCCCTTCTTATACCCTCGTCGCAGTTTTATCCACATGTAGATTGTTACCTCTCAAATTCTATTTTCAGGACAACTGACTTACCACTGACTATCATTTTTCTTTTAATCCCTGCCTCGTCATTCTTGAACAGTTCGAGCAGACATAGCTTAAGGCTACCCGTCACATAGAACAGGCTCAAAGACACGTCGGTCCTATGTGGGGCCTTTTCGTATTTCATTGCATTCTCTCTTTTCAAGAGAGGTAAATATTCTCTAGCTCATACTTGGCTAGTGCAGCTAATTTCTGACCAACTTGAGGTGAGAAACAAGTAAATCCACAGTATGATATATTTTACACATGATGTACCTATCTGACACAGTGGCAGACGCCAACACTACCAGTGTGTTATGTTATAAAGTATTCATCTCCCAAGAAAAAAAAGCATTATAGTACTTCGACAATTGCCTAGTCGGGTCTATCGGCAATCTAAATTCATGAAATCATTTCGTTTGTATCTCCAACATGGTGATAAGTCTCCTAATGCCACATGTCCTGTTGCGTCTTGACATCCTCCGCCAACCTTCTAAAGAATTGGCGAGTTCCACGCACCCGTCGGACTACTGCGAGTAACTGGAAGGACTGCTGTACAAATCCTACCAGTTCATTGATCTCCTCATTGATAGCCTATGTCACGTTGCGTACGCCCTTTCGGAGGGCGTTGCTCTGGGAAATCTACCAATCAAGACATTCCCTCTTTTAGGCTACTTTTAATCTCGTAATATTCACTACTGACATGCTCCCGTCGACCTCCGGGGCTAATGCCTATTCGTTTCTCAGAAACCGCTACCTTTTCTCTGATGACTCTTACGCCTCATTTAGAGACATTTCTAAACAGGACAACGAAGGCCTTTCCAACTCTGAGTAATAATACCCTTATCTCCCTCTATATTAGGTACATACTCACGTCTCTCCACTAACCCTCAAACCCTCGTGTTACAGGCTATAATGGGGGCAACAATTGAAGGTGATTACCTTTCGTCGAATATCTCCAGTTAATCTGCTGTCCGACTTCGCTCAACCTCCTGACCTCGTCTCTCGTTATAAGACTGCAGATAGATTACCAACGTAATAAACCACTTCGACACAGTTATCACCACGTCGCACTCGGTATTCGCACTGTGATCCTATTATATAAATCAACACTATTCGTATATTTACCTGTCAATATATTCAAGGGAAGAATTGGTCCTTTGTAAGTACCTTTATTTTTCGTATGTTATAACTTTCACCTAGCTATTTCATGTCATTTGTCAGGACCTATACTTTGCAATTCTCTTTAATTTTTCATGACTTTCACTTAACAAATCTTTTTTTATTTGTCATAGAGACTACTCGCGAACAAGTCAGCGGCACAACAACCAGCGTAACGCAAGCAGGTTGCTCTACACACATTTGACGATAATAGTAACCTGTTGCAAACAACTTTCTAGAAACCACCAATGCCTTATAAGTTATATTGTTTTTCGTCTCCTTACAGACTGGAGTTCATTATTACCCCAACCGTAATGTAAATGACAGCGTTTTTCACAACTGTAGTCGCCTTCTCTTGCCTCAGCTTTTTACGGAGTTGGAATAGAAGTACTGTATCTTCATCTTCCAGTTCAATCGACTCTTCTTTGCTCAGGTCTGAAGGTCTATGTGATTTTTCCATGATATGCTAGGATCGCCTTTCTCCTCTTCAGCTTTGCAGGCGTTTCAAGGTAGATTAAGACCCTCTACTTTTCTCTTTCAAATAAACTGATTGTCTTTATTTTATACGGATAGACAAGAGTAACCCTTCCGCTGGTCGCTCGGATTCCTTCCAACCCTCTAACTCAGCTAACTATGCTGGCTCTGTCCTGACATCTGACTCCAAGTTATGAATGACATCGGATCGGTCTGCACAACCATCTAATACCACCGGGTCCACCTTCGTCCAATTTAACCTCAATTAGGGGTAGTTTATAATACAGTTCGAGATATACCTCCTGTCGGTTCTAATTTACTCTTGCATTTCGTTTTTGTGTTCTCTTGAATCTTTGTGTAACTTGAGCGAAAATATTATGCTGTTGTTCAACGATCAACCTATGGTGCGGCCAAACAGATGATAATATGGAGCGAAGTTCGAGGTGTCATTCACCGTGAATCTCACCACTGCAACACATCGGACAGATATCTAAATTCTCCTGGCTCCCCTCAACCACATCGGCTAAAGTCCCGTGAAAGCAGTCCACCTTTGCGTTACTTAGGGAATGATGAATTAATAAATATATGTTTGATCATTCAAGTGTCTCTGTAATGACTTGGTTCACGTTCTCCGGTCAATTGTACGTGACAAATTGTTCAGGTACGTAATACCTGACGAATATCTCCCTTAGAACCAGGTATGTCAGTATATGTGCCTTCTCACTAGAAATCGAGAAGACTTCCGCACAATTAAGTAGCCAGTCCAGAAAACATAGGATATACTCTCTTTAAAGTTCAAGACTGCCGCACGATAATGTCAAATCTACCGCATTATGACTTCACGTGTTTCCTCTTCCCCCGTCTTCATTCGTTTTTTTCTTGTTAATTATTTTAAAATGTGTATGTTTTTGAAGAAGTTAAATGTTATATTTTTTAAGCTATAGGAAATGATATTACTTTAAAATCAAAACTCTAAATGATATAATATTTAATTTTAATATTAGGCTTAGATTATATATTGCATCCTATGGGATCCCCTTCCACAGGATGCAATATATAATTTACTTATTACCTAGAAGGGTTAAGGAACATGACAGAATCTCTACCACCTTTATATATATATATATATATATATATATATATATATATATATATATATATATATATACATATATATATATATGTATATATATATATGTATATATATATATGTATATATATATATATATATATATATATATATATATATACATATATATATATATCAAGGTAGGCGCGAGAGCGATCTATCCCTTAATAGACTTCACGAATGGCTTATGCTGGAAATCTCATGTTTTTGATCAATCATAAGTCAAAAGCCAATAAACCAAATTATTAAATCTTTGCACAACATTTTTATTTGATAGGTTCTATAAGTGTGTAGAATTTCAGCATCATTAGTCAAGCAACCCAAACATCCAGAAAGTTCAATCATTAAATCATGTTTTCCGTGTGTACGTACGTACGTATGTGCTATCTTGTATCACATCAACTATTTGATGGATTCAGCTGATATTTGGCAGAGATAGAGGTTCTAGGGTCTAGTCGATGGAATTTTAATTTCAGTTTACTATATACCTTAGTTTTCCATAAAATTCCAAAAAAACTTTAAAATGACCAGTATGCATACACTTTATTCTATATCTTATCGACCATGTAATGGATTCAGCTGATTTTTGGCAAATATAAAGGTTCTAGGTCTAGGTGATGACATTTTAATTTCAGTTTACCATACACCTTGATTAGTAAAACTACCAACTATATCAGTTATGAGAAAGAATTGTATTGAGGCATAGCCTTTACAAAAATAGGGACATTCCATGAGAAATGCCAGTATACTTAAATTATATGCACTTAATAGGGTTAAGATGAAAATTCATATACACTAAATGTACAAAAGCAAGGAAATTCCAAATTTTTTACACTTTTATTGTCATTAAGCGTATGACTACATATAAACCAAACCATTTCATTATCACATCACTACAGTATAAATCTCTATGCATGAGTGGATGATGTGTGTGAGGTGCGCTGATGAAGAAATCCTACCAGTAAAATACATAGCCCTGTTGTTCTCGCATACCCTATATATATATATATATATATATATATATATATATATATATATATATACATAAACACGCCTGCTTTGAATGTGATCACGCGGTGTCTACTTCACCATCATTTCTGTAGTTACTATATTATTTTTATTGAAAACGTACATAGTGTGAGGATGGCAAACATTGAGCCCTAAACGGTAGAATGTTACGCTTTAATACTCCCTATTTTACACCACGCATCCCTTTAACTTACGAAAGCAGCACGTCCTTACAGTTTTCAATTTGGTGGCCGCTAAAACGGCAAGACGCGACATATGCAAATCAGTATTTTTTTTACCCTGCCCTCCGAGCCGAAAACTATTGGCTGATAGTGATACTGCCTTCTGCAGTAAACAATTCAGGCAGTTGATAAATGAATGGGGTTGTAATCTTCCGACCATGCTACTCATAAAGGTCATCAGGACATTGTATCAGAGAAAAGTTGTCATAGTTGTCATAAAGCGAATTGCGGTACAAAAGAGATGCTCTTTTATGGAAGCTGTGTATTGGTACAACATTACGCCAAAGAGTGATGTGTCTGATTAGCCAATTAGTTTCCTTCATACCAGATCAGAGTGAAAGAGGTCAATGTGGTGTGCCGTCCGGATCAGCAAAAAATCGCTACACATTATAAATGATAAGTTTGGGTAGAGAATCCGCAAGGACGTTGCACGTCGATATTCAGATCAGGTTGTATCACCGGTTGTTCACAGTCGATGGTCGTCAATGGCACACTTCGGCACGCGGAGGATGTCTCGGTTCAGCACCTGTAGTTGACAACAACGATGACACATCAACATAAAGTGCTGAATAGAGAGAAGCAGATTCCGATACAAGTAGTAGTTCTTCTAATCTGATAGTGAGGGAGAGGCCGAACCTACTTTGGTTCAGCTGTATGACTCTATTACCAATTCAGATTCTGGTACTTCTGACGCGTTAGTCAAAAAGGAAGAAATAACTGTTTCTCTACGAAAGAGTGCTAGGGTAAAACGACCAGCCACCTACTGTCACGTGTTTGATCATACGATCAGAAAGAAGTATGATAATAAAAAAGTGACACCTACCGGACCCGAAGAGGATACGATGCTTAGCATGTCAGGACTGTACATGCGCTAGAGTGGGAGGGAGGCATTTTCTTTGCAGAGGTTGCCTTTTAGTAGACGCAGCTTATAAGCATATATGGGGATCAGCTGATGTAAATTTAAAATAGAGAATGAAAGGCGGCAGTTGGGGCTGGGAGAGCATACAGAGAGCATTGATGTCTGAAGTTTTGAGATTGATCGGTCGATGTTCTTTGCAGTTACGTTGACAAGGAATTCTCTACCTTTTATTACAGTAAACAATCTTTGTGTAAGTTGGTATGGCGGGCATGTTTAATGTCGTACGTTGATCATTTAATAGAATGTAACTAAAATCTTGCAGTAAATGATATAATTTCCTAAGCTTGGAATGCATCATATTCTAGCTTACATAAACGAGGATATTCGCTGTATTATTCCCGATGTATTCACGATCGTTGTTACCGGAAACTCTTTTCCTTCGTTCTTCATGAATTATAACACAATAAAAACATCGGGATAGTTGGTCGGAATATGAATTGACATTAAAACAATAAAACGTAAGCCTCTTCAAAAATATTTGATAGCATTGGCATTCGAATGGTTTACACATAATTTCATTTGTATTGTGTATCATTTAATAGTGTGTTCTAATACTACACGAGGTATTTTTTTAACATGCACGAGAGTGAGATTGTTTGTGCGGTTCTCCTATTGTTTTATTATTGTATGAGATTGTAAACATTCTGTGATACTATTTGTAATAAATCATCATCATCATCATCATCATCATCATCATCATCATCATCATCATCATCATCATCATCATTATTCTTCCTCTCTTCCTCCTCACGTTCCGTCTACAATTATTGATAAACGAGTTATTCTCGACCCCGTCTCCACCGTCGAAAACATATTTGTCGAAAATGACACCGGTATAACATTTTGGCTATTAGATTAAAATTTATTTTCATTTTAACCAATATCTCTCTCTCTCTCTCTCTCTCTCTCTCTGTCTTTATATATATATATATATATATATATATATATATATATATATATATATATATATATATTACAAAGTAAAAAGTATCTTTTTCTCTGTTTTTGACAACCAATGTCCTCAACTGAATTAGTTATGGACTTACCTCAACCCTTAAATACGAAATGCTGGCTTACATTAAACCGGGATCGGAAAAACACTTTGAAGACATTTGTGCTGTATGTGTAAAAAGGAAGATATATGTGCTATATATCTTCCTTTTTATTTTAAACATCTACATACTTTTCAAATAAGTCTTTTCATGCATGCCACTTTATCAAAACCCATATATATATATGTTTACATTCCGTTTCGGAAAAGCTTGTCATATAAAATATTAACGCCACTAATTTCACGTAACTGGTTGACAGTATAGTTACCGTTTTCAATGTATGATTTTGTAAGTTCATGTTATTTATTTCATGAAACACATCGCATGCTTTAAAATTACAATGAACCGGTGTAAGCCCTCAGAAACCAGTGCTTGTGGGGAGCCCAGAACAAACTCATAGTGAATCTCGTTCAATTCCTGTAATCTTATAAAGTACAAAAGCGTCTCTTAATAAAATTTCATGTGGTTTGTCAACGTGTCCCTTTCGATACTGACCCTTTTTCCCGATAATAGAATACGTTCACTGGTTGAGCGTGTATGATGTTTCAAAACCTGAAACAAGCAAAACGTGGAGTACATCACTGATGGCTCAGCTAAAAGTATCTTCAATATGTACTTTTAAATGAATATAAGACATTTAACAAGTGTTTTCTCTGATCAAAACGCCTACATCATCTAAATTGCAAATATTTTTTTCAAAGAGGCACGATTCAATTCGTGAAAAGTTTTCATAGTGTAACAATAATTTCTGATATTAAACTTCTCTTAATTTGGTAAATATCACGATTTGAGGCTTTTGTTGTCAAATAACGAGCCACTTAGCTTCGTGTACAATTAAAACACACAAAAAAGTCAATTGCTTGAGGAGATTAAAACAACTGTCGTCAGTAATCACTCAATTCTCAAGTAAATGCAACTTATGCACGTTTGTAGACAACTTTAGTCACGAGAAACAAAACAAAAACAGAATTAATTTTACTTCATATTTCATCGGCATGACAAAGTAAAACCACACACTAAGCTACATACGGCATATATATATATATTTATATATATACTATAACATAAACTTTAGTAAATCAGGCAGTGTTGATGAAAATACTAAAACAAATATAGGTACACTAAATATTACTTTATACTAGCAGGGGCCGGGTCCGCCGTTGCCCGGTGGGAAATGAAAAAAATGACATAACTTTTTAAAATGATAGACGCAACAATAGGATTTGCCAATAAAACATATTTTAGGTTTTAGAGTGGGGTATCACTCTCTTATATAAATAAATTGAACGTAAAATAATATATAGGTATTAAATACAATTTTATTTTTTCTGGAGGTGGTGTTTTTTCATACAATAAAATGAAGTACAGATGCCATATTTAAATTTTTAGTAGGCATGTTTATTCTGGCCCCACGATTACATTTGTCTTGTGTGTCTGAATAGGTGGATAAATATTTTATGTGTTTTAGGAATAGGTACCTTAGTTTATAATTTACAGAGAATGTCGAATCAAGTTTCGATGGGTCTACACAATACGAACGAAATAAATGTAAAAGTCAGTTTAGGGTTAGAGTAGGTATAGTTTAAAGTTATGTAAGGGATAGGTTAGTGTTTTGTTAGGATACACGTTAAAAACAGTTTGGTTGGTATAGTGTAGATTGTTTTGTGATGTTAATTAGCATTGATTATGGTCAGTTTTACTTAGTCGAACGCGGGTATTTTCCGTCGTACCTACCTGGTACCTGGTACGTCATTCAATATGGGCGGTTTTTACCGACTTCTTTCGAACGAGGGATTTTCATGGGAGTATCAAATTAACAAGCAGTCTCCAGTTGCATGTATATTCTTGTTAGGGAAGATGACGACGTTAGATTTTTCAGTTTTTGCAGGGAGTTGTCGACGTAAACCTACATACAGCGCCTGATATTCCCAAGTGGTCCCAAAGTTACTTATTCTCGGTGATCTAACAATAACCGGCGTGTCAACGTGATTATGTCGTATATTTTTCTGTCGGGGTCGATTTCTTTCAGAATACACCCCTCAAATGCTACAATATTAAAAATGTTTCAAAAGGGACCCCCCCCCCATACATTTATATTTAAGATAAGATAACACTAATTTTGATGAGTAAAACGAAAACAAGATGTCAATACCTTAATTTTTCCATCCAAAAATTGAGAAACTATTCGGTTATGAGTCTCGATTTACCGCTCTGAGAAAGAGGTGAGTACTCATTTTACCGAAGATTTATATAGGAAAGTGATCTCCCACGATAAGACTTTAAATATTTATTTTATTTCTTTCTTTGTTTTTTTGTTTAGATATGTTCAAGCTGAGTACATCTAATCGCGCAAAACATCTAGAATTTGAAGTATTTCAAAGGTTAAGGTGGACTGAGTCTCTTTTAATCTCAAATACCTTATGTTGAGGGTAAACCGGGTGGAATTGACCACTTTTTGGCGTTTTCTTTCTTCGACATGCGATAATTCCCGAAAACTGCATGCATTATGTGGAAAATGTGCTCAGGGTAGCAGCTGGGTTCTCGCCAGTCAAACAAATAAAGTGAATGCATGGTAACGTTACCTATAGTACTAAAATGTCCCAAGTTTTATGAGACACTTTAGGTACGTTGAAAGAAGAAGTAGCGAGGTGAATAGAGTCGCCTATCTTAAGAGTTTAAATATCATATACCACTTACCTACTTGATGCGAGAAATATGTAAAAATGCGTGGTGGGTCATTTCACACCGGTCACATAATTAAAAGGTAAAATATTGCTTCCTAAGAAAACATTTTTAAAAAGGTTTCCAATTATAGTTATATGACGTTCTAACTTCAAGAAATAAATTAATATTTATTAAATACACTTAGCATACGATTAGTGATGTTTTCCTTTTTGAAATTTTATTTCTCAATGTTTAAAGTTTGTTATTAAAATAGTGGTAAGAATATAGACTAGAGTCGCACAACATAATGTGACATACAACAAAATCGGGTTATTCGTGACATTTATATTATGTTTCAAGCTTCCGGTTCAACTCAGCAGCAAATGATGCATCATATAATATACGGATGACCAGAACTGATAAAAATAGTTTTCTCCATAATTCATACCAATTGTAGACTTGTCAATCGGCATATTATTTCACAAATGATACATCGAATTTATTACTTGTATTTCGTAATAAACAAAGAATGAAAAGATTACCGAATACATTTGAAAAATAATTTATTTATCTTTTTATTTAATTTTTTTCAAAACTTGTTTTTATTTTTTACGTAAATTGTTTTCGGTTTAATATTATTTTACAACGAAAACAATAGGATTCTTCTGACGTTTACGGACCGGGTCTTTTTTTTACAGGATTTTTATGTTGGACCCAATTTGTAAGGTATATTTTGTTTCTTAAATTATCAAGTGAAAGTACAGAATAGCAAACGAACCCCCTTACATTGTTTGGCATGGATTTGCAAATATTCATTGAAATTACTATACGATTCCCAGAAGTTCAATTCCTTAGTATACCCCTTAAGTGTAAGCCTTACATTTGAGACATGTTTCAGAATAAAAATCATGTTATAAATTTTGATCAAAATTTGAATAAGGATGTGTGTGTGTGTGTGTGGTTGTGTGTGTGTGTGGGTGTGGGTGTGTGTTTATACATAATAATCTCCTAAATTAATGAACGGGCCATTATGACTTGTTAAACATATATTCTCGAGAACACGGCGAGTAATGTAGACACATTATTTAGTTGTTAACTTTACCATTTAGAAGTGTGCCGACCCAAACTTAAAGCCACATGTAATGTATCACGTTACAGCCATTGGGTGAAGTTTTTGATTGGCCCAGAGGGCGCCTTTGTTGTAATTGTTGTTGTTGTTTTGATTATAAAAAGAAGAGACTTTAACAGGTCCGGACTTGCTTCAGTCTTGACACTTAGTGAATGGTGCAGACTTAACAATTGGCTACGAGCGAGATAGTAGAAGAATATGCGAGGAAGGCATTTGGAAGATTAACACCAACATATGCCGGAAGGTTTTAAGGAAAAAAAAAAGTAAACACACTCATTGGATGTGTTCTGAGTTCCCAGAAGCATAAAACATTGCGTTGATGGGCACTTTACGGGAATGGAACGATGTTGAGGAGTCCTGGATTACCTACATTGAACGTGTGGATTTTTTTGTTATAGTCAATGATATTGGGAGTGTAGGGAAGAAAAATGCGATTTTATCATCGGTTATTGGTGCAAAACACTATGCTGTGTTAGGAGGTTTAGCAGATAATCGTCCGGAAAAGAAAACGTTTGATGAACTAGTTGGGCTGATGCAGAGACATATTAAACCAGCACCTGATGTGATTCATGAAAGATTCTTGTTCAACACGAGGGACAAAAGAGAGGAAGAGTCTATAAGTGACTATTTGGCCGCATTAAGGAAAATGACCGAACACTGCTATTTTGAAGAGAGGGTTGGTGAATACATACGGGACCGCTTAGTTTCTGGTATTAAAGATGTGAAAATCCAGGAACGCCTACTAACCGAAAGAGAAGTAACGTTTAATCAAGCTATTGAAATAGCAGTGTAAATCGAATCAGCCCTGAAATATTCTATATCGATGCAGGAAACATTTCCCGATTATGAAAACGCAATACACAAATTACATTTGAGACGGGAGTGTTACAGATGTGGTAGTACCATGCACACCACAGATAAATGCACATTTAAAAATAGTGGATGTTACAGATGTCATAAGACAGGACACACCCACAGGAAGTGCAGGCAGCAACAAGGTAAATTCTTTAAAATAACTAAAAAGAGCGATGCAATGAATATGGTGGATGAAGACCAGGCAGTTGAAAAGGGATTCACTATGGAAAGGTTAAATCTGGATGAGAGAGAGGTTCGGCAAGAAGAATTGAATTCATACGATTTTTCTAACTTGCAAACACCACCGATAAAGGTGGGGCTGTTGTTAAACAAAAAAAAAGTGGTCATGGAACTAGATACAGGAGCATCTTGTTCGGTCATTAGTCTAAAAAAATTAAAGAGCTGGGTAGGATTCAGGATTTAAAAATAAGCACAGTAATACTGACGACGTATACTGGTGAAATATTAAAACCTCAGGGGACAACAGTTGTAGAGGTATTACATGAAGGACAAGTGAACTGTTTACCACTACTGGTTGTGAAAGGACAGGTATTAATACTACTGGGTAGAGATTGGATGAAGAAGTTAAAGCTGGACTGGGAAAGGCTGTTTTGTTTTACAAGGGAGAACCCATCGAGGCTTAAGAAAATACTTAAACAATATGATGGCTTTTTTAATGGAGAAATGGGATACCTGAAAGACTTTCAGGTGAATATACCCATTGATAAAGAAGCCAAGCTCAAATTTTGTCGAGCCAGACCTGTACTTTATGCTGTGAAAGAAGGGGTGGAGAAGGACTTAGACCGCCTAGAAAACCAAGGCATTTACAAAAGAGTAGAATATTCTAGATGGGCTGCACCCATAGTGCTCGTTGTAAAAAGTAACAATGGGGGGATCCGAATATGTGGTGACTATAAACAAACCATCAATGCAGCAGCTCCATGTGTCAGCTACACTATTCCTCGAACCGAAGATATATTTGCCACACTGAGAGGGGGTGATAAATTCAGCAAACTGGATTGAAGCCACGCCTATCAGCAGCTGAAATTGGAGGAAGGTACCCAGGAATTGTTAACTGTAAACACACATAGGAGTTTGTACCAACCCACAATGTTACAGTTCGGGGTGCACAGTGCTACAGGCATTTTTCAACAGGAGATTGACAAACGATTGAAAGATGTTCCTTTCTGCAACGTACGAGTGGACGATATACTAATTTCAGGTCCCGATGATGACAGCTACTTAAAGAACCTAGAGAGAGTATTACATACGCTGAGCATAGCTGGGTTCAAATTGAAAAGAAGCAAGTCCGAATTCCTTGTTGAGGAAATAACCTATCTAGGCTTAAAGGTTAGCAAAGATGGTACAGCTCCTCTACACGAGAAAGTGGTTGCGATGGCAAGAGCCCCCACACCCAGGAATGTTACAGAGTTGAAAGCCTATCTTGGGGCAGTAACTTATCGCATCCATTTACCAAATTTGTCCACACGACTTGAGCCACTGCACAGTCTAATCAGGAAAGGCACAGTTTTGAAGTGGGAAGCCTGCCAAGAAAAAGCTGTTGAGGAGACAACGAAAATGCTGTGTACAGCACCCCTTCTAACTCATTTTGACCCACTAAGCCCACACTTGTACAAGTGGATGCTTCTCCTCATGGCTTGGGAGCTGTGTTGGCTCATAGGATGGAAGATGGCAGTGAAAAGCCAGTATGTTACATCTCCCGAACGCTCTCAGATGCTGAACAGAATTATGCACACATTGAAAAGGAAGGGCTTGCTCTGGTTTTTGCAGTGAAGAGGTTACACCAATATCTGTTTGGAAACCCCTTCACGATATTCACCGATCACAAACCGGTGTTGGGTCTATTTGCAGAGAACAAGCCAATTCCTGCTATGGCAGCTGCCCAGGTTCAGCGTTGAGCCCTATTCTTGGCTGCCTATAATTACAAACCAGAATATCGAACTGGAGCCCTCAATAGTAATGCAGACTGTTTGAGTCGTCTTCCACTGGAGACTCAGGAAAAAGATATATCTAAATCCACTAATTAAATATTTATGATGGACCTTGTGGAACCTCGAGTGAAGGTTGAAGCTGTGAGAGCAGAGACAAGGAAAGATCCGATCTTGAGTCGGGTATGCACATTCACCATGAATGGCTGGAATGGGGTCAGTTGGAGTGAACAGTTAAAGCCCTATTTTAATAAACGGGAGGAACTGACCTGTGAAGATGGCGTGTTACTGTGGGGAAGCAGAATTATTATTCCTCATAAGTTGAGAGGAACAGTTTTGCAATAATTACACCAGACTCATGTAAGCATTGTGAGGATGAAAGCATTAGCTAGAAGCTATGTATGGTGGCCAAAACTGGATGAAGATATTGAGTGGACCGCCAACGGGTGTGAATGTTGTGTGCTAAATCAGAAGTAGCCCAACAGAACTCCGATTCATTGTTGGGAATATCAAAGTCAGCCCTGGGAAAGAATTCACATAGACTATGCTGGTCCAGTTTTTGGACACATGTTCTTAATAGTGGTTGATACCTACTCCAAATGGATGGAGGTTTGCATAATGAAGACATCCACTGCTGCAGCTACCAGAAGTTGAGGGGAATCTTTGCGAATCATGGTTTGCCTCTGCTGGTTGTGAGTGGCAACGGCCTTTGTTTCTCCAGTGATGAATTCAGGAGGTTTTTAGAGGCAAACGGGGTTAAACACATAAGCACGGCTCCTTACCATTCCTCTTCCAACGGCCAGGCTGAACGCAGTGTGCGTACATTCAAGGAAACAATGAAGTGGATGGACAAAGACAGAAAAACATCTCTTGAAATAAAAGTCAACAGATTCCTTTTTAACTACAGGACAGCTCCACACAAAGTAACTGGTGTTCCACCAGCTGAATTGCTGTTCAAGCGACAATTAAGAACAGCTTATCATCTGTTACAGCCAAACAAGTTTAAGAGCAGGGTGTACAACTACAAAATGGAGAAGGGTACTAAGATCATGACACCGTGCCAAAATCACGGGGTGAATGGTCCAGTCCTTGTGAGGAATTTTGGCACTGGTCAACGGTGGCTGGAAGGCATCATTACGAGGCAGTTGGGTTATTTCAATTTTGAGGTAGAGACCGAGAGATGAGTTACACGGAGACATTCAGACCAGATCATTAAAACGGGCAATCCTGGTCCCAGAGGAGAATGTGACTGATATGAATGATTCCGGAGAGAACATGGTGACAATCAGTTCAAGGGAGTCTATTAAGGAAGAAGAGTTCCTGAATTGGTAAAACAGGATGAGGCTGAAGTGGAACCTATAGACTTAAAACAGAAAGCATCGCCTATTCCTCGGAGATCTGAGCGTGTAAGGAGAGCTTCATTTAAGAGACTATGTTTAGTGACCATCTAAGAATGGAGGGATGTAATGTATCAAGTTACAGCCATTGGGTGAAGTTTTTAATTGGCCCAGAGGGCGCCTTTGTCGTAATTGTTGTTGTTGTTTTGATTATAAAAAGAAGAGACTTTAACAGGTCTGAACTTGCTTCAGTCTTGACACTTAGTGAATGGTGCAGACTTAACACCCCCACCCCCAAAAAACTTATAATTACGTTAAATACCAACACATTGCTAGTGACGAAGAGAAAAAGAATGTTCGACTCAACAGAGGTGGAGGCACCAACGTTGGTTGGTACCACACATAATAGTCGTGAGAAGTAAAGGAGGTAATGAATAATTAGGAAGGAAAAACACATCCAGGTCTCCACTGATAGGGCACTGAAAGTACTTCTCCTTCGAGTACGTTAATTATCATTAAACTTCCAGAGACAGTGAACGGCTGTTATCAGGAAGAAATAAATAGTAAACAGTTATTGTTAGTACGCACTTCAATTCCAACAGGTATCGAAAGAGGTGGGGGTATTGAAACTCAATGGGGATTTGTTGGCAATAAAACTACAGGGAACACTATCGGTTGTTGTCAGTGAGCAATCCCTGTCTATGATGTGTGAGAACTCCAAGTGAGTAAATAATAATAACTGTAGTAATACTAGTGGTAGTAATATACACATTGTACCTATGACATAGCTCACAACTGAATGACGTTTCATTCTGAACTGTATGCAAATAGTTTTGATGAGTTCATAATTTACACGAACAAAATATGCACAATTATGACGTTTACTAGTGTAGCCAATCCTTTTAGAATGACGGAGGGAAATATTACATTTCCCGAACAAATAAATCACGCATTGAAAACCAAAACAAACATTTTATATCATGAAATATATTATTTTTTAACAATCAAGTTACATCATATTCGTTCAAAAGTATTGACACTTTACATCAAACGGATTCCTTTTGAGATGATAGATTGAGTCAATCGCACCTGATATTACGACTGAAATACATCCCATAATATTACTGACGTTTTATGTTGAAACAGACGCAACACTATTTTGATTTTTGTATCGTTTATATTGCTTCCCGTTGCAGCAATATATTGTATAATGTCGGAAGGTGAGGAAAACCAACATTCTATTCGGGTGCGAAAATAGCCAGGAATGAACGTGTCGGCAGGATTCAGTGGACTTAAATCCAATTAAAATAGTTTATTATGTGCTTTAACGAGAAGTTAGTGCTAAACAACCCGCATGTGCGGATCTCCTCTAAATTGTATTGCAGGAAACCCGTGCAAAAGTATCCACACACTATCTCAAGTTTATGATGAGATGAAGCTGAGAATATATAGGGCTGGATAGTAGTCAAAGATGGTAATTGTAGGATGCTTTTATATTATTCGCAGTATTTGGTATTTTAGAATCCTTATATTTACTATATAAATGATTCATTGTGGTGTTAAACTTGTTTCTATTGATAATAACACTTTAACATGAGTAATAACATTTTAGCTTTATACTTCTGACTGCTAATTTTAATTGATTTTTCTACTTGCTTCTCATCAGAACTTTTCAAGTGGGAGGTGACGGTGGTTAAGTGGATAACGACACGGACTGAAGACCTTGGTGTTCCATGTTCGAATCCAGTTGATCACACAGTCCCACGTTTACTTAAGGATGTTGGCTACCTTCTCGTGGTCTTTCCCGTAAGTACCCTATGTATTTCCAAAAGAATTTCTAACTAGAAAAACATCGGGGAACTAATGCTAACACCAGAATCATCTGATTAACATGAAAGAAGAAGAATAACTTTTTAGGTAATTCAGAATAGGAAATTGAAAACTGAAGTAAATATATAATGAATTTAATAACTGCGTTGGCAGGATAGACTTCGAACTTATTTTTAAGCAGTTTTCCTAAACGTCATGCCGTCGTAGTTATATTGCGTTAATTAACTGCCACCGTGTTTTATTTAACGTAAGTCAACATGTTACAATATGGCAAAAATAACTTATTGTTTACAAATTGTGCTGAAAAACGTTTCGTATATTTTGTGTATTTTATTTTTGGTTTGTTTTTTACATTCATATTAAACTATTTTTACTAACTTTATACTGACTCAAATTTACGTATCGCAGGCAGTTCAGTGGTAAAGTATATTACTATTTCATCCATATCTAATAAAACTTCATGTTAGTGCTTTTTCTAACATTAAATGGGTTTTGAACTCGCTATAAACGTGATTAATTTGTCTGATCAGATCTAGTCTAGTTTTTGTATCTATTGGTTAACGATATTCTGTAGTCAATATAATAATATTTAAGTGATAATAATTTTGTTACGCAAATGGAATGTGATAAGTTGACCAGTAGTAGTTAACAGGATGTATATCTCCAGAGTGAGGTGGCAGAATGAGAAGATACATGAGCCTTATTTTATTCAAGCTGCGAAGCCAGTCAGACGTGATATCAAAGGATTGCTACCCTCTCTTCTATGGGACGAGGTGCTGGGATAAATTCTACATTTACCGGTTTTAATGGTTCCTCGCAATGGAATTCAAGAAAAAGGAAGAAATACACCAATGATCCAATAGAGCGAGACTTTTGTTTACTTAACGTCGACTGCTACGCGCTACAGATCCGCTGGATATACACATTGCTACAACTACTACTACTAGACGATATCCACCGCTATATTTGTTTATGTGACGAACATAAGTCCGTCCTGTTCCAGAAGACTTATTGGAATCATGGCACTTGAAAATATAACAAGTATTCAACAAAATGTATTGTTCCGTTACATGATACACTATGACGCTATATTAATCTGAAATATCGATTTGTCGCATTTTATCGTTAACGCTATTAGAAATAGTGATATTTATGTTTACCAGTAATAGATTCGAAACAAATGTCGTACTATTTTTGCCATGCATATAGGTAATTGCTGTCGGTGTACATATCTCGTCTGAGAAAGAACATATGATAATATTTCTATGTGTAGTCTACCATCTGATTGTGCACTGCACGTTTATATGATCGCTGTCAGGATATTTCATTAGTCGATCTGCATTATCGCTTCAATCTACTTTGCCTGAAATGATAGACGCCCTATGGTATCAATACAAATCTTGATATTTGCATTCGAGCGCAGATATATATTAAATAAATTAAATCCCACTTAGGCGGGGGTTGAAAGCAAGACGTTTATCTATATTGCAGTTACATTTATGCACGTTGGTACACTCTTAGGTACGAGGAGCAAGGGAAGATTCAAGAGGCAGTGGTCATCAGAGAAAAGCTGTGATAGCAGAAAATCTTCCACCATCTTGTTACTTTAGAGTTACGAAGTGTGATGTTGTGGCTAATCTAGTAGATCGGTAGTATTTATGTAAAAACGACTGGAGTAATCATTAATAAAGATGTATTAAGTTGAAAAATAATAAGTAATAACTACTCAAGTGTATTCAGGTTGAAAAAGTAATGAGTGATCACTAACAAAAGATGTTTATGTTGAAAAGGTAATGAGTATGACTCTTCAAAGGTATTTACGTTGACAAATTATTGCATAATCACTAACCAATAGTATTTACGCCGAAAAAGTAATGAGTAATTAATAATCACGGGTATTTACGTTGCAAAATTAATGCGTAATCACTAATCCAGAGTATTTTCATTGAAAAAGTAATGAGTAATCACTAATCAATGGTGTTTACTTTGACAAAGTAATAAGCAATCACTAATCACTAGTATTTACGTGGACAAAGTAATGAAAAATCACTAATCATGGGTATTTACGTTGAAAATGTAATTAGTAAGAACTAATCAAGGGTATTTACGTTGGAAAAGTAATGAATAATCATCAATCAAGAATATCTACGTTGACAAAAATAATGAATAATAACTGATCAAAAGTATTTATGTTGAAAAAGTAATCACTAATCAAGGGTATTTACGGTAGAATAGTAATCAGTAATCACTAATCAAGGGGAACATCCACTTGGTGATGAATGTGAATGTGATCGATGAATTGTCGGTTTCATATTAAAAATAATATAAAACAATTGAAAATTATTAATGGAATGAACAAAGTGTATTACTTGTAGGAACGGTTTATTATCAGGTATTTTTTGACATTGGATATGAAGACGATCATATCATAGTCTGCAGGCAGAATTTCATCTGTAATGTGTTCTACAGATGGCTTGTTCGTAGGAAAAAACTATACTTGTTGAAATTCCGCCTGACTGTCTAGAACGTAGAGGAAAATACAATTAATTTCAGTTCTGTTCTGGACGAAACACGCACGTGTACACTTAATTTCATCTCGGAGACTAACATTAGCTGGAAAGATGTCATTATAAATATGTTCTTAAATTCGCGCTACGGGAAAAGTCATCGCAATTCCTAGGGGTGGTTTATCATTGTTTTCTGAATACGAAAAACACTTTTAAATTAACTCATAATATAGTACTACAATGAACAATTACTGTTGGCGTTTTCACAGTATTTTGCCTCATTTAGCATAATGTTTTTTAAAAGTGCATTATTGTTAATTTATTACTAGCATTTTATTTGTTTTATTTTAGTAATTGATTCCTTTTAAAAATATTTCTGGTGACGACAAACGACTTTTATATAGATAACCGTTCATTTTTGGGAGATGTTAGCAATACCAGTAAAACAAATGTAACGAGCAAGTGAATCAACTTAGTTATTGTATTGTTGTTATCATTATTATTAGTAGTAGTAGTAGTGGTAGTAGTAGTAGTAGAAAAACTGGTAGAGATTGTAGACTAAATAGTAATATGTATGTCCTATGCATGTTCGCACGAGTCATTATCAGAAAGTGTATACAAACGATGACTACATTCTCAGTGACAACAAGTTTTCTCATATTTCCAGCACTCTCCGTCTGTTTCAATACACGTTGTAAATAAGTTCGTGTCATCGCAACTACTGTTTACCATTGATTCCGTTGCGATTACAACCGTTGGCTGTTTTATGGATCGCCAGTTGTTGTAAATCAATCCATCCATTAACGCCTTTCTCGGGTGTTTATTTGACCTTGACAAGTGGAGACACATTCGCATATGCGAAATAAAATAGATTCATAAAATATAAGATATATTTCGAGAATAAGATCAACATTTAAATTTTATTTTATTATGAAAAAAATATTTGTAAAATAAACAGATGGTGTTATATTTAAAACCATTTAAGTCTTCCTAAAGTTAGAATATTTCATAACAAGTGCTAAATTTTAAGTAAACATTTTCCTAAGTTTTACAAATATTCAAAACATTCAAAACATTCAAATATTTTCATGAGAAATACTGAAATTAATCTAATTTTAAATAAACCATTTCAATCTTAAATGAAAATTAAGTATCAAAATACGGCATATATAAAAACGTACAATTAAAACTAACGTTTTCACGAAAGGTATTTCCTATCGGATGGTGATGCAGGGCGCACAAAACAGTAAAATACGGTCAGGTTACATTAAGAATATTAATAAAATAGACGAAGTATAAAAACATTGGCCTAGATCATACAAACTTTTCTGTATTTATTTAGGAAAACTGTACGAATTCATGCATGTTCGTATTTATTATTTAATATCCTTAGAACTTTTTCACTTCATCTAAATAAAAGTTAATAGTGTTTTAACATGTACATTTTATGTCGATCTTTATCTCAATTCGTTAAATCTATTGGAATTTTAATATATAGTATCACATCAAATGTTCTATACCACGGCCTTCATTTCATCTATATATTTTATATTATGTTTTTTAGAAAAATATATCGAGAGTTTAGAAAAAGATACACATCAAAATAGGGTGTTTTATTATGTGTGAACATGGATCATTATATTGACTAGAAACATCTTCAATTGGGATAGTATTTGTTATGTATATCTTTCTTGAAAATTGACTATAATATAAAAAAAACATATCAAGACAATGTATGTGACTTGTTTGCCAAGTGATCTTAATATTTTATAAATCTATTGTAATATGTTATAACGGTATGAAGAACATGCAAAAGAAATTGGGACACATTTAAAAACACGGAATTAAATAGAATCAAATTTTCACTTTGGAATTGAATTCTATTTAAATAATTAACTTTGAAATTCGCACTGACCAGCCATGCCGGACTACAAAGAAAGTCCGACGATTTGAGAAATTAGCGTGCACTTTGAAGCACAATTGAATTTTGTTGATGTCATGTTCAAAGCTTTTTCTGTTGGCGAAGAGAACTCTATCAGGAAGATCTTACACTGATAATTAATGATCATAATTGTAAAATGAGAATCCCAACGATCTCAATTGAACTTGAGATCTAACTTAACTCAATTTACGTCTTCAGTTGAAAATGGAAGCAACGTTAGACTAAGTATGGATCTAACCTAAACAGACCCTCCTCGTCAAATATGCGAAAAGAAAGCTATATTCATCGGTTGGAAATTTGAGGTCGATGCACTACTAAGAGAAATTAAAGATGTAACATCAGCGGGACTAAAAATTAGTATAGATGAAAGTTACCGTGTTGTAATTGCATTTCCAGGCTCAAGTTCATATCGCTCTAACGTAGACAATAATGAAATAAAGAACAAGAGAACTAAATCGTAGAATAATATCAGTATTTAATTACAAAATTTTCGGAACATACAATATAAAGCAACACGCCAAAATGAGCGACAATAATGATGGCCATGTATAAAAGCAAGTTCAGATGAGTGATGACTTAATGATCTAGGATACACGATAATAAACCGGTAATTTACACAAAGTCCATTCGCACGCAACTCTATGCATAATAAATAAACGCCGCCCATTCCTTTATCAAGATATAAGGATTCACACTATGGTGTTAGTGATGTGACTGTACAGATATAACTGAGCCAAGAACTATCGTTTACAGAAACATTGACAGATACTAGAGAAATATGATCTTCAAAATAGGTTCCGTAAAATGAAATAATATTTACGTCATGGCGTAGTTTTACATACCACTGCATAATGGTTTCCTGGTGGCGAAAAGAAAGGATATATCTCAATAAGTTTTATTTCGTATCGCTATTACGAATGTGAAGAAAAATCGCGACGCCTCAAATAATCGTCGCAGATATTGATAAAACATACTCTAGCATTTCAGTCGAGGGTTGGGAATAACTACTCCTTGTTTTATCACTTAAAACCGTTTCTATGTGCCTTATGTGATATCAGTCGATGTTTCTGCCACTACATTTTTTCAATTTATATTTGTATAAGGACAACGACCGGCTTATTTATTTCTAACTCACCCAAACAATCAGTGTTCTGCAACAATAAGGCTAATATAATTAATCAAAAGTCCTAAATAATTCATAATTGTCATCTATCTGTCCTAGATAAATTAATCATTTGTGAAGCATCTGTGACATCAGCTAGAAATCGTACACATTTATAGGTTAGTAAGACCTTTAATTTAAAACTAATATTATTAATACTAGCTAATATATTCTTCCTCCGGTCGGATATATTTGCTGGTCTGGGAGGATGGTATTATTACAAAATAGCAGATACTAAACTACGCTTCATAAAAAGAGTGAGGCTTCAGTAAATGGTATCATTATCACAAAACAGATAGTACATTATACAACACGCAAAAAGTAGGTAGTAATGTCTGGGAAAATGGTATTATGAGAACAGAAAATATGCTACACTATCCCTGCTTTGAATAGTAACATATAGTACATTAGTTTGAAATAGTATAGAACTGATTTGAGCATTAGAAGATAGTACAATAGTACATTGATAGAAGTCCGGCTTCAGGCAGATAAACATGAAATCCCCATTAGTAATAAATATGGCAACTCAATCTAAATGTTTTATCGTAAAGGAGTAAGTCTACAATGTAGTTCTAGTGAAAAGGAGAATTTACAATGTAGTGTTAGACACCCATTTGAAGACAACTTTCTCATTGAAAAACGTTCATGAAAATGATGAATATATTGCCTTCTGCTATCTTAAAGAAGTTTTCTATTTCAGACAACTTCAGTTTACAAATAGTCAGGACGAGTTTGTTGACTTTTTATGTGTTCTGTAACAACTACCGAATTTGCGCGACCCGAGCATCGTGTCGGTACCTCCGCGTTCAAAGTCAACCCCTTAATCGTTATTTTCGACGGAACAGAGTACGCATAACACTAATCTTTGCTTTTACAGTATTTTCCCACATGAGAAAACAATGTTTAAATGAATAGTTTGTGATTGTTTTAAAGAGTTGCAACACTAGGTTAACTTAAATAACTATAATTAATAAAGTAATAATCTATTGGGCTACACTTTTGAAACGTGCTATTTGAAGGTTAGTACTTTATAAAACTCATATTGATGTTTTTATTAGGTGCGCCATCAATATGTCAGGTTCGTGACTGAATGATGTCTTATATAGCCCTGAAAAGTATGTTGGAGCTCTGAAGAACTACTTGAGAGACCACTACTGATCGTCTTACCTCTGTTTTATAGTAAATATATGCAAGCGATTTAACGTAATCTGGATCAAATTCAAATTCTGCAAAACAATATTCTGCTTACTAGTAATATAAAATAGTCGTTCAATTGTACCAGCTAATTCGAATAATTATAAATGTTTGGCAGATGATCAAACAGTAATAAAATAAATTCCTCGCGCAGAGTCGTACCTTCCACATCAGTTTGATTATCGTGGGTCATGCCTTGTGGAGACTAAGACGCACTGGTTCAACAATGTAACTAATGTAAGTGAAGAGAAACGGTTTTCAATGCATCATATACCTATTTGGTCTGGTTTGTTAACTTGGGGATTTCTGTATCTTGGAAAAGTATGCCTAACGACGCTTCAAAGTATAATCTATTCTTCTAGTTCATACATAGCTTGGGTACGAGTTACAGTTCCACGCAAGAGTTCATAATATATTACAAAATGTGTTCTTTACGTATTTTTCTCATAAAATGAACGTATTTGTAATGTGTTGTAATTTTTTGCGTTTAACTGTAGATATACATACGATGGGTGTTAGTAGCAATGATTAACGACGCCGTAGCGAACTGGAGGATGGCACTCAGATCTCATAATCTACATCGATAATAACTGCTCCCGCGTCGTCATAGAATATTTTATAACATTAACCGTCGTTATTTGATTAAAGAAAATGTATATAGTAGACATATTGAATTTGCCATATTTTTTTCAGAAAGTATTTCCCCATTTTAACTCATACGCAAAAGATCCTAAACACTTATTTGGCTAACATTTGTAGGGTGATAAACATGAGATGAATTGTTTTTATTTTAGAATTTTCTTAAACACCTGATATTTTCAACGCTGTGTGTGTAACACGACCTTCGTTAAGTAAGGCCTGGTCACTGAAATGTGACGTCATGTTAGTAAGTAGTAAGCGAGATCTGTCGAACAGTCAGATTAAGGATAACAAATGAGAGCTGTTTTTAAAAAAAGCGTTAGAAATCTTCTAAAAAAGAAAAGTAAAAACACAATTCGATCTGAGGGAAACTGAACTCTATTCAATATAATGAAAAAAAAAAATTGAATTTTAGTCTATGAGTGTTTTTATAGTTTTACTTTCAAATCACTATGCGAGTTCCAACCATGAAAATAACTTGAATGAAATCATCGGTATACTTTTTTATAAATACCAAACAATTATAATATCCAAGATGAAAAAACTTCAGACAGAAATGACTACACTTATGTGTTCATGTGTTGGCGTGTAATAACCGTTCTCAGTTCATAGGTCTTCTTAACACATGTCGGTGTGCGTTAATATATATATATATATATATATATATATATATATATATATATATATATATATATATATAAAGTTTATCCAACAAAAGATATAAGAGACCACTAATATCTTTAATTAGTGAACATCCGGATAAAACTGAAGCTTAATATACTGGATAGAGCATTGGTAGCATTATATAAAGTGAAATAATAAAATAAGGTGCGAATCAAATTTATTAGAATTAAATGTTCAGGAAAAATATCTTAAAGTCCTTAACTCATGAGTTTTCAAAGACAACGCTTCTCCTCAGAGGGGCATTACCGCAATGACTTTACTGCAGGTAATAAAATTAAGCTTTGAATATATGTAAATATATATATATAAAAATACCTAAAAGTATATAAAACATCAAATATATCAGTCTAAACATACTTGTTTGTTAAAGCTATACAGTTCATCCAAGTCATACAATTTAAAACATATTCAGGAAAGATATCAAGGAGGTTGATTGAAAAGTGATCTAGGTGGTAAGTGATATTCCAAAAACGAAAATGTTATCCAGGCGGAAAATCTGTTTGCAATCGCTGCAGCAAATGACAGTGAAACATGTATCCAAGGTGTATGCAAATTAATAAAACGATAGAAAAAAACAAATCCCATGAAAAGTTCAGAAAACTCACTTGGTGTTAAATATGATAATGTTCAAAATTCAGGGTTCTTATGAGCTGGTCGGAGTAGTGCAAACCATAACTTCCTGGTTAGATGCAAACTCCGCTAAATCCAATTCGAATAACATTAAACTGACCTGATGTATTTGCCCATTTTTTCTTCCGGGTCCGATCAAATTATTCCAATGAAGAAAATTACATTCGAAAGTAATCACTCTCCCGCAAGCCAAGTAAACAGCGTGACTAGTAAAAAAAAACTATTCGCCCAAATAAGAAAACCACACGAAAGTCGTTGAATATCTACTTATTTAAACGACGTTTTCAGAACGGATATTGAATGTCTACGTTAACAAGGAAAAACGTAATCATATATTGACATATATGTTAAATCAATTATATGCACACCGGATGTTACTTGTCTGGGTCAAATCAGTTATGTGTATAACTGAAATTATAAGTTTGGGTCACAGAGAGAGGATGTGTAAATTAAGGTCAAAGCCTCCAGACACCTACCCATCCAAAATTGCTATTTGATCGTTTCCCTCTAGCATATAAACCAAATTAACATATCTAGCACTATACAATAATTTAGAAGATTTATAAATTAATAATTACCAAATCGTTAAAATATTTAGAATTTAATAATTTAATAGTTTAATTTAAAATTTATTTTTTTCGAATTAAGAAGTTGTTAAAATATTTAGAATTTTATAATTTAACAATTAAAATTTTTTATAATTTTAAAATTTTAAAATTTTAAAATTAAAAAAGATACTTTGCCTGAACATTGAATTCTAATAAAATTTGATTCGCATCTTATTTTATTATTTCACTTAATATAATGCCATATATATATATATATATATATATATATATATATATATATATATATATATATATATATATATATATATATATATATATATATATATTTGTAAGTCAAATATATACATTTTAACGGAAAGTAAAACAAATAGAGCGGACATTATGTATTATAATTTTTCCATGCGAGGAACATGGTCTAATGAACGTTTCCCTATGATTGGAGCGATCAGAACGTCATCAAACGAAATATACAAAATAAACGTGTATTAATGGAATGAATATGGAACACCCATTATTTTTATTTAAACCTGACTGTGATGTGATATGCACCGATGAAACATCTTTGTAGATGTTTGTAAAATTTCGTATACCATAATTATATATACAGGGTGTTTCAAAATCTTGGGAACATAACGATTTTTAATAACTCAAAAACTATTAGGAGTTGAAAAATGAAATGGGTACTGTTGGAAAGGTCAAAGTTTCAAGTTTTGTGGGGAATCTTCAAAGTTGTTCAATATGAGCACCATTCGTCACACGGCAGACATCTAGTCGATAGTCCATTTCCTGCCAAACGCGTTCCAGCATCTTGACGTCAATGGTTCCCACAACTGCCGTTACTCGAGCCTTTAGTTCGTCAATATCTCTTGGAAGGGGCGGCACATAGACTTGTTGCTTGACAAAGCCCCAAAGGAAAAAGTCACACGGGGGTAAGATCTGGAGACCTAGGAGGCCAGGGCATGAGAACGTCATCACCTCGCCCAGATCTCCCAATCCATCTACCAGGCAGCCTTGTGTTAAGAAACTGCCTTACTCTAAGACTCCAGTGTGGTGGTGCACCATCTTGTTGAAAAATGAAGTCATCAGATTCTGCTTGTTCCAACTGAGCCATTAACCAGTCTTCCAGCATGTTGAGATATGATTCACCAGTGATAGTTGCCTCTTCAAAGAAGAAAGGTCCATAGACACCTTTCTTGGAAATTGCACTAAACACGTTCACTTTTGGTGAATATCGCTCGTGCTCAAGAAGTTCATGAGGATTCTCAGTACCCCATATGCGAGTGTTATGCTTGTTAACTTTGCCATCTAGATGGAAGGTCGCCTCATCGCTAAAACCAAGCCGGTCATCAAAGCCGTTATCTTCCAACTTCTCTTGCATTGCAATGCAAAAGTCACGGCGAAGTGGCTTATCAGTGTCCTTCAACTTTTGGACCAACTTGAGCTTGTAAGGTACCATTTGCAGTCGTTTCCTTAAGACACGCCAGACAGTTGCTGGAGCAAGCTGAAGTTCCCTGCTGGCTCTTCTCACTGATTTACGGGGGTTCCGCTGAAAGGCTGTCCGAACTTGCTCAACTGCATCTTCTGAAGTTGAAGGGCGACCTGTTCGCTTACTTGGGCACAAACACCCATCTTTCACAAATTTAGCATGCCCTCTGACAATGGATTTCCTTTCAGGGGCTTCTTATTTAAATTTCCTGCGAAATGCACGCTGAACACATGTCCACGATTCAGTCTTTGCAAATTGGAGGACGCAAAATGCCTTGTCTTGTTTAGAGAACGCCATTACTGCACCTGGAAAGATAACACGAAAATCATTAGTATGACCAAAAACTTGATTAAGCAAGCTTTAAAATGGCACCAGTTTCATTTTTCTACCTGGAATAGTTCATGAGATATACGCATTTGTAATGTTCCCAAGACTTTTGAAACACCCTGTATTTACTAAATAGGCAGAAACAATTGTTTTAAAACAAATGCTTTTGGATGGACTAGGATTATGTCGTGTTAAATTAAGAGCTTTGGTCGTATTATACACTATAGAGCAATTATTCGAGACTTTGTGAGAACTTTTGAAAAATGATATAAAATATGTGTATATATATATATATATATATATATATATATATATATATATATATATATATGAATTTAATTGAAAATATAAAATAGTTTGATCTTTCATCAATGCTTTCGGTTCACAGAAACGTCAGTAACTAAACGCGCACGACTTAAGACAGCAAATGTACACGACTCTGTAGTTGGTGATTTGACGGGGTAACACACTATATTACTGAATTATCAAATTAATGTATAGTGTCAAAACATCGACTGAATAATCGATTACATTTTGTATCTGTAGTCCAGTGGGCCGGGTTTCTAACGTTTCCGTGAAATTTGAATAATGGATGGGGGATCAAACTTATGGCGCCCATATATGGTGTATTAAATGAGTTAAAAGAAGCTTTAATAAATATTATTTAAAACAAAACAAATGTAATCAAGATAACTAAACTGTCTTCTTAAAATAACATTCGTTAATGTTAAAGAAACTTTATGAACATCCCAATATATATATACATATATATATATATATATATATATATATATATATATATATATATATATATATATATATATATATTGTATTAATTGTGATATTAATTTTCCAAATTATACGGTACATTGTCAAATATCGATGAATAAGTTCTTATCAAACACATTCTTGAGTCATGGTATAGACAGCACATGCACACTGGGTTTTTGTTCTGTAAATAGAATAATACTAGTTAGCAAAATAACTTCGTGTGATGTGTGAGATTAATTTGGAAATAAAACTATGATTTTCGTTTGGTAGAACTTCGAAAGAATCTTAGATTTTCAAAGTGTGCCAAATCGTCGCCCAGCAACGCTGAACTTTACGACAAACAACGTGATCGAATTTACGATAAGTCTTCAAGTCTTGTTCGACTTGAAACGCGCTTTATTTCAATAAACAATGCAACGCCGCATATCACTAAAATATCAGAAACAAGATTGATGAATAGGACGTTGTGGGAATTCTGACGCATCTAGCTCATCCAGAAAAGACATTGATCAATGTGGTATACTCCGTTCAATGCATCAATTTATAAAAGGTCAATGATTTGTGTATTTTGTTAAGAGTCAAAAAGCGTTTCAAGTAATTTTGTGTTCATACCCCAAAGGATTTGTGCTTCGTCTAAATCAGAAGTGTTGACAGTAATAGTTATTATTTTTAACAATAATTGATTGTGTATATATTATGGTATAATACATATTTTGTGTTATTTTTACACGTGGTATAAACTTTTCCCTCAATATAATAATAATACTAACAAGCATAGAACCACACTCACGTGATATTATTTAGTGATAATTTTATTAAACTAGTATTTATAAACGTTTACGTTATTTATTTCGTGTTCAACCCTGACCATATCACATCCTTATTTTGTTGTTCTTTACTATTATTATCAAGCCCTCAAAGACCCGAACAGAAATCAGGTAGTAAGAGTATGTATTTACAGATAATACAGAAGTGTGTTTCAACAGACTGCATCTTGATTCGCTATAGCGACTTTCTCTGTTAGCACTATGCACAGTGTCCATGAAGTGACAGAATAGGGCAGTATCCATTATACATATATTCATTGTTATTTTTATATTCTTTTACGTCCACTTAACCTTCTTTATGTTATACTATTCAATTATCTTCATCCTCGTCTTTCCTTCATTCTATCTAAACTTTATGATTGTTTTGTGGAATTTTGATAGAATGAATTAAAATGACGCCGCCATTGATTATTTCTTCATAAACCGGCATTGCTACGTCATCGAATCTAAACGCAACACGAATTGAATCCAAGGAAATGACTTCATGCAAGGTAAAGGTCGGAAGCCAAATTCTTGGCACGTAAGACACGTTGTCATAACGAATTCGTAAATGACTCTGGCTCACAGGCTCTCATATTGATGTTCGTATCCAAAAGCTTTCTATTCTATATGTCAATCGTATGTTTAGGATTACCGTGTAGCACATTAACGTAAATGTAATGGTCGATTATATAGAGAAAAGACGAACGACAGACATTAAACGGATAGACTTAGAGTAATAATGGTCAAGCTCTGAAATCTCGTAATTAAACATTGTAGACATGCATTAGCGCGTGAGCCTGAAACGTGCAACGACAAACATTCATATGTACACTCAACGATACATGACCCCTTTCATATATATATATATATATATATATATATATATATATATATATATATATATATATATATATATATCAATTAATAAATGCTAATGTTTTCTTCATTTATAACGCTTATCTAATAATCAAAACGGGTTACTGATATTCTAATCAAGAATACAAACTAAAGACTTGATATTCTATATATATATATATATATATATATAGAGAGAGAGAGAGAGAGAGAGAGAGAGAGGGGGAGAGAGAGGGAGAGAGAGAGAAAGAGAGAGAGATATGGGGTAAGATACACGATAATTCATGAATTGCCGTGGTGGACAAAATGTATGAAAAATGATAAACGGAAAACAGCACTTTAGTGCAGGAGAGAAACAAAAACAAGAGATTAGACCTTTTTCGTTCGTGTTGGGGAAGTCTTCAGAAAAGAGGACGATCGCCAACACGAACGAAACCGGTCTTATTTCTTGTCTTTGTGTTTTTCCTGCACTTTAACCTGTTTTCTGTTAGTCATTTTTCACACACACACACACACACACACACACACACACATATATATATATATATATATATATATATATATATATATATAGTGCAGATAAACGATTAAAACCTTTTTGACTGCCCTAATGATCACAACTATTTTAAAACTGTTCATAATTAATAAACATTTGTTATTATTAATTTGGAATTGCATTTGCATTTGTGCGTATTTATATGCAATAGTTTCGTCCACAATGACAATAATTATTTCATGTTATTTATGAATGAATAGGAATAATTACTAAAACAACCTTAAGTTTAAACAACCAACGCTCGTCACGACCTTACCAATGGTCGACCGAGACATAAGCGAGAATAGAAAGGGGAGAAAAAGTGTGGCTGTCTCGTTCGCTTTCTCTCTGACATCTTCCTATCGCTCTCTTTATTCTGTTTTTACATTTTCCTTATAGATAAATAAATAACTTTTTTATTAGTTAAGGCAATGCCTTTATTTTAAAGTTTAACAACAAACCTATTGTGTAATGTTTACAAATACAGTAATACTATTCTGATTGAAAAATTAAAACAATAGGTTAGCAGCACCGTGATCTATCCCAATCACGGAAACGTATTGATTCATATTTTGGTATGATTGTAGATTAACATCCTCCGCAAAATTACCGACTTAAAACCCAAAAGTATTCAACCTGTTTCTGACGATCACGTGTGAACATCCTGAAAAACTTCACGTAAAGATGAAAAGAAAAAAAGAATTATTTCGGAATTTATAGTAGGGGATTTTGTTTTGTATATAAAATTAATGAAAATAATCCCCATTTTTAGGGTAGTTTTAGGGCAAATTACTATTTTTTATGAGAGTTACATCTGCTGGCTTTGTCGGGGGTAGCTACTTTCTTAGGCAATAACATGTTGTGTTATGATCTTGACACTCGGACGTAGAGTTAGTAGTAAAACCTTTTGTAAGTTCCATAAAAGATTGAATGGCTTGGAAATTGAAAACAGAGTACGTTTTATATATATATATATATATATATATATATATATATATATATATATATATATATATATATAATCAAATATGAAACTAGAAGTAAACTTTTAGTAGATCGAACCTATAGTCAAATGGTTTAAGCTCAATATACGAGATAGAGCAATTATAAAGATAGATGAAAGAAGAGTGACATACATGTATGAATTTCCAGATTTATTTGAAACTTCGATTCTTCAATGCAAGGTATATTCTGTAATAAAATTATGTTGATTATTCTTTCCTAAAGCCAAGGCTTTTCAAAGATTGAAATCTGATCATCAAAGGAATTATGCAGATAGATTAGTTGGCAGTGGAAAAGCCAAAATTCAACATTTGAAAAAATATAAGAAATGGAGAGTTGAAATAAAGTAAAAAAAGATATGGGGTTTGTCCAGTTGGAAATTGTCCGTTGATAAGGTGTCCAATGAAAGGAAGTTTAGATGGGGAAGAAATGTATTCCGTGAAGGCAACATGAAAAAGCGTTCAAAAATGAAGAAACTCCAATAGTGAGATGTTGAGTTCAAATCTATTAATTCAAATTTATTACAGAATATACCTTAATTTGAACAATCGAAGTTGTAAATAAACCTTGACATTCGTACATGTTTATCACTCTTCTTTCCTCTATCTTTATATATATATATATATATATATATATATATATATATATATATATCAGAGAAGACGGTTCTATACAGACCAATTTCTAGAGAAAACCTGCCTGTAAGAACTTATTTGTTCATTTTAAGTCTGCCCTGCCCCTTAAAGCCAAACTAGACTATGCCCGTAATGAAATTACCCGCATACAGAAGAAATGCTCATCTACTGCCAATAAAATTAAACACACCAAAGATTTCCATCAACCTTAATTACCAACGGCTACTCCGCTTCCACAATAACCTACCTAAGCAATACCAGACTACGCAGACACAACACACTCTCCAACACATGCTTCCTAAAACTACCTATCTTTAATGACATAATCACCAATGCCATCCGCAGTGCAATACATAAAGAAAAAATAGACATTCAACTCACCCACACCGGCATCACCTTACGTCAACACCTTTCCAAAAACCGCAGTACACACACCCACGAACCATGCTCCCTAGTCAATTGTCCCATTCCTACCACGGGACTAACTGTGTATACAATATAATATGCACTATTTGTAACCATTCCTATATTGGACATACTACGAGACGACTACACCAGCGCGTCAAAGAACACATGAACACCAATATATCTTCCTTCTCTAAACATACTTCATGCAATACTACACAACAAGACATAAGCATTTCCATACTTGCCTCCTCCAGGAGCCTAGGCGACCTAAGACTGATGGAAGCTATTCTCATTTCTAAACATAAACCAGCTTTAAACCACAGAACGAATTACATTCTACCATCATCATATACTCGATTCCCCCTGAACCCATTTCCCAGATAATACCCCCTGCATAATAAACACTATTTGCCCAAATCATACCTATTATATCACAGCTTATCCTTATCACAAAAAATTGACTACATCTTGGTCTGTAACCCACCATTACTTTAGTGCCTGACATCCCCACTATTTGATTTCAAACCTCGCACCACGCCCAACATCATCTGAATAAATAAATAAAGAAACATTATACAAATAAATATATAAATTAACAAATAAAACATATAAACAAATGAATAAAGAAATCTGAGATTAGTTAAATAAATTTTAACAAACTAAGCCAATTAGCAGAATTTGCTTTATAAATTGATATCAAAGATACCAGATTTTTCTCCCTTTGACCATTAAATCGATCAACCTTCTACACAAAACAATAGACACTTAAAAGGTAAATTGAAACCAATAAATAAGGATTAAGCTTAACCAGACATAACTAAATTATAATATACTGCAGCGGTAACAAATCAAATAACTATCTACAACATATATAACATCTAATGCCGGAACCAGCCTGTTAACAAACATATATAGAATAAATAAAACCTACGTTTTATATACAATAAAAAAATAATAATAGTAAATATATAAAATATAATTAAATAAATAAAAACAGCATACAAGTACATATATATATATATATATATATATATATATATATATATATATATAAAAATGATAATATAGGATATACTATTTAATTAGTAGTTACACAACACTCATCCAGAACTTATTACGATCTATTTAATTTACCTCTGAATACTTTATCCTGAACACTTCCGGTTTAACCCCCAGCGCTCCTGGCATTTTCCTGGAATCCGGGATTTTTCTTATATTTATTTTTGACAAGGAGAGGATAAAACTCTCGAAAGATATAAAAGTAATCCCTGATCATCCGGACAATTACAGACTACCACTCTGGCTGGCTTGTAAGATTGTCTAAGAAATATAAACAAACTTTTTCGATCTATATCCGACTTATTTTCGGTTTTGTTTTGTTTTTGTTCTTCACAGCCTCCAGCGATCCGGAACTTTGCATTGCCTTCAACCTTTTTTAAACCTTTATTATTACTCTCAGCAATGCTTCTAGCCAACTACGAATGTCTACTAATATATATATATATATATATATATATATATATATATATATATATATATATATACATATATATATATATATGTATATGTATACACATATATATATTTATATATATATATACATATAAATATATATATATATATATATATATATATATATATATACAACTGACACTCCACCAAATTCTTAAATATTTATTTTCTTTATCTTTGTTTTCTACGGTGTTAACACGCAATGGCCTAAAGCACAGAATGTATTTTTTTCGGAAGAGAATATCGGAGGAGCTTAATTTGTCAATTTACCTATATTAATTTTTTTAAAACCTTATATATTTTTTTTAACTGTACGTCCCATTTGTAATTTTAAGTAATTGATTTTACTCTTCTCGTGAAAATGAGTCAAACACTTTCAGATTTTTTAATTAAATACCTTATTTTCATTATATAAATACAAATATTGACAATGGGTAGATTATTGTAGATATACACTCATCTCCCGATAAAATGATATTTTAATTATTATGCCATTACGTATGAATACCTTATACAACTCGCGGAAAGAGAAGCAACACAAACTATTTCAAGATTTTGACTGAGGGATTAGTTTCGCAAATAACCGTAAAAAAAGAATCTAATTTTTAGGATGGGGTAATTAAGCGGAGTGTGTTGATCTACACATTTATCAAAGTTGGTTGTGAACATTTTGGAATTTTCTGAGAATGTTTTTATTTAATTAATTAACGGCCTCCCATCCAAATTAATTACTGCCCGGGGGGGGTAGGTTTATATATATATATATATATATATATATATATATATATATATATATATATATATATATATATATATATATATATATATATATATACTTTGAAAAGTAACACAATTTGAAGCGCTGGCGGGGTGGCAATGATAACGAAGATATTTTTTTTTATAAAATATTTAGAAAACCTTGCACAACGCAGATTTGTATTTAAAAATAAATTATTTATTCATCTTAAAAACATTTTTTTTTATAAACTTGAGTACTTTCGGTAAATATACCATCTTCAGAAGAATATTTCTTCTTTTTCTTTTTTTTTTCTTTTTTCCCTTTGGTAGAGACATTCTCGTGGCCAAGTTGAAAATCCGTCTAGTTGTTTAGACGAAAAGTGAAAAGTGTTGATATGGCTTTGTGTTACGTGGTCGGCGTGGAAGGATACTTTGAAAAGTCACACAATTTGAAGCGCTGGCGGGGTGGCAATAATGACGAAGATATTTTTCTTCATAAAATATTTAGAAAACCTTGCACAACGCAGATTTGTTTTTAAAAATAAATAATTTATTCATCTTAATAACATTTTTTTTTATAAACTTGAGTACTTTCGGTAAATATACTATCTTCAGAAGAATATTTCTTCTTTTTCTTTCTTTTTCTTTTTTCCTCTTGGTTGAGACATTCTCGTGGCCAAGTTGAAAATTAGTCTAGGTGTTTTGACGAAGAGAGATAAGTGTTGATATGGCTGTGTGTCACGTGGTCGGCGTGGAAGGATACTTTGAAAAGTCACACAATTTGAAGCGCTGGCGGGGTGGCAATAATAACAAAGATATTTTTTTTATAAAATATTTGTTTTTAAAAATAAATTATTATATATATATATATATATATATATATATATAATATTTAAAAGCACTTCCCCGTAACAAACGTCTTGCATAAAATATTATAGAAATAGTCTAAACTGTTCTACAGCTGCTGCATAAAACATATAAATGATAAGTATACATAAATGAGTACAGTAAAGAAGAAAAGATAGGAAATTGCGTAAAAAGTTACCAATATTGCAAAAATAACACTAAGAAGAACAAAAATATAAGCACTACAAATAGCAATAATCACTACCCTCATAGGAATCATCCAAATAAAAATGAAAAAGTTAGTAATAAAGAGAAAAGCTGTAACTGCATACAGCGTACACTTTGTCCACTACAAAATAAATGCTTAACCTACAGTATTGTTTACCAAGCCACAATAACTGTGAAAGAAAAAGCGAGTAACAAGAATGACTACGTAGGTATGGCCTCCCTAGATTTCAAAACCATATATTACGACCACAACAGCACATTTAAAAACGAAGAGCGCCAAATCATCAATAATCGAATGGGAAAAATAGGACAGGCCAGTACATGTATAAATTTAGATGACCCGTGTAGATTATGCCAGAATGCGAAATTTGAAATCCTTAATTTTAAAGAACCCGAAACCTATTAAACTGTAGACGTCAAATAGCAAACAACTGTTTACACAGAATAACATTCACCCCAGGTTTACAATACATAATAAATAAATAAATATATAAAAAACTGAACTAAAACTTAAAATAGAAATACAAGCAAGAACGTGTGAAAAAAGGTCACCTATTATTTCGACATAACGAAGAAACAGGGATGGGTCATTCTATAGAAAACAGAACAATAGAATATGACACAAAGTAAAATCAACCGAACATTTGTTTGTGAGAAAGCCAACAATTGGCTAAGAGAGTAACAGATGATCTGATTGATTTTCTCGCTTGGATAAACACCACGTGTTATATAAACACCTCCGGCAACATACATTCCATGCATTTTCGCCTTGTGATTCCCTACGGGGATGAAAAGCGGAATCCTCTGTGTATCTTTATTGCCATAAAAATATTTTCATAACTTACTACCTGGTTTTACTCAAGTATTCAGCACTATTGAAGTAAATACTGAAAATTGATACATAAAAGATTATATATCCTTATAACATTTTATGTGGATACATTAAATAATATATATATATATATATATATATATATATATATAGAGAGAGAGAGAGAGAGAGAGAGAGCGAAAGAGAGATATAGTATGCGTGTATTTAGGCAGCATATTTTCATTTAAGTAAACAATATTAAATAACGCGGAGTGTTTTTGCTTGATAAAAGTTCTTCTTTTTTCCAAATAGCCTATTTAGTGTTTCGGTCAAATTGGTGTATGTAAGTTCCGTAGAAGTTCTATTCAATTCCTCTTCCTATTGTCGCGTGTACTTTCGAGTTGATCTGTCAAATCATCATCAGCTGGTGTAAGTATTTGTGTCTGTACAACTATGCCTTTACTGTGGAGTTTTTAACGGCTCGTAATATACGAGTTTTAAATGAACATCTATAATATTGAAATCTTGCATGCGAACTGGATTACGTTCTAAGTGCGTTGAAAATTAAAAAAAAGTATGGTTTCTTAACAGCTAAGAATTTGGTAATGTTAGTTACTCTGCTTGACACTTTAACATTTTGTGACTAGTTTCGTAATCCACATTAGTGATTGTGGGATGTTTAGTATTCATGTAAAGAACTTTAAGAATTGTTCATCTATTTATGTTGGTATCGTGATACATTATTTTAGTAATATTAACTCGGGTGGGTCTGTTGTCAGAAGGGGACAGCCATGTTTTAGGTGTTGACAAATATAGCTAGTGTCGGATTGAGATGTACGGCGAGTCTTCGGAAAAGTGTTATGGTAGTGAAACCGCTGTAACTATTAGTTTTATTCTTATTGTTGGAGATGCTAACCGTCCATGTATTATTGTCTCCTTATTGTGAGAGGTGCATGAATACTCCCAAGCGTTACCTCTACATTTGGGGTCATGTAGTATATTTTTATTAGTCATGACACGTTCTTCCCAAGCATTACATACTATTTTGGAAGGGGCAGTATGATATATATTCGTTCTTCACGCTATCATCCTCCATGGATTACATTCTCATTGTTTACTGCGGTGTACTATCTATTCTCTTGTTATGATATTGTGCTCTAACAAATGTTCTACTCCTTTTTAGTGGGGGCAGATGGTTTTCTGTTCGTAATAATATCATCATCTCAGTCATTGCCTCATCTTTAGGCAGTCAGTGTATGTAGTTCGTTCACCATGATATCATCCTCCCAAACTAATTAGAACAATTAAAATTGATGAAAACACATAACACAATCGAAAAAGCAGGTTATATTTTATCATGCGTTTTGTGTGATTAAAATATTAAGACTGAGCTATATATAGGTTATTTATTTTCAAAAATAAATGTGTGTAGGTTAGATACTTAAAAAAACGTTAAAAAGTGTTTTCATTTAAAAAAAGGAATATTGCCACTGAGACGTTAGTGTCTACTGTGAGTATTGGTCAGATTATTCTTCTCATTACATTTATATTTCTGCATGTTCGGTGAACCAAAGAGAAGATAGGAGATTCCAAAAGAAAACCGGTAGTATAAAGAAAAGAAGCTATCAAATTATAAGTTTTACGGCGTATGGGGATCTCTACGTTGAGGGAGTGTGGTTTTGCTACTCGTCGGGTGTGTCGGTTGTATTTACGATACAGTAAGTTCATCGCATCACATGACGTGGAAGTACTTGGAAATTAAACACAGAGATGAAACATTGCGGTGGTGGACGAAAGCTTAGCGTATAGTGCGGACTCTACTAGATTAGAGACCCGTGTTTTACCCCGTCAAAGAGGGTGAGCCTGTTTGTATGTCGTTAACAACAATGCGTTTTTTCTAACTATACATTATTAATATATGTATGCCAACATATATACACACATAAGCATATATATATATATATATATATATATATATATATATATATATATATATATATATATATATATATGTATATATGTTAAATATATAATATTAACTTAATTTTACTTACATACACTAGCGGGGATGCTAATCTCGGACGGTCGCACGGTTCGAACACCTGCCATACCTAGACTCCGTAAGCAAGCGCTGTAACCATTAGGCCACGGGATATTACCACATTCAATAAGGGAATTAAAGTTCTAATTATGCGAAGGGCAGCATTTTAAGAAAGACTGACTAGAGATTCTAGGAACGTTGGCGGAAATTAAGAAGATTAGTTATTTGTACATTAGATTAAAATACGTTATTTATTACCCCTTCGTGTAGGGTATGTACATAGTATAGTATATACTGAATAAGTGGAATTTGTAATGTAATAAGCAAGGTAGAACGACTGGACAAGAACTTAAAATGTATACTCTCGGGAATAGAAACATTTTCACGTTCAACCAACTAATGTTGACTCATTAGTCTGTGCAGTATTAAGCTGTTCGTTTTAATAGTGGAAGATTGTTTAAGTAGTTTATTCTAATTAAGTCGATCACATCTAGTTGTTTTTCTTTCTTTCATCCAGTAGTTATCAGGATCGACTTGCCTAATGTTTAAAGAACATCTCTCGTATTTATATTTCTAGATTAATTGATACCAAGGAAAATAGAATATTTACAATTGAAGTAGTCTTAACATGTCACGTGAAAGGGGTAGCGACTTAAAACAAAACTTTCTAGTTGCAAAATTGTCTCAAAAAATTGAATAGAGTTGATGCTGTGAATTATGTGTATATTTGTCAGCCAAATGCAATTTGCTTGCGGCTTCCTCTGCAAGTATATATCGAGTCTTGTGTCTCATTTGCCCCTAACTGCTGTATATATGAGAGCTCCAACTTATATGCTTTTTCGAAGTATTTTGATTGATAAGTTGGGTGAGAAGCGGGGACTCCTTCTTATTCTTTAGAAGACTACCATTTTTCTTTATATTTTCTACATTAATAATATATTTTGTGTAGCCAAACTTTTAAAAACATTTATATTCATGATAATAATTTCATAGATGGATGAGTTAGTCGCTCAGAATCTAACCACTCCAAATCAAATATCTTTATCGTCTGACAATCATTGAAAACGGTCGTTATTTGCAGTGAGATTTCAAACGAGAAAATCTGACTCGTGGTGAAAGATTACATTTTAATTCGTTCTGTTTCAACTCATCAAAACTTTCTTTTAATTAGAAATAAGATTTTACATTTTCCTAACAGGTTTAGTTATTTTGTAAAACATGGGATGTTAGTTGATTGATGGGAAATGATATGAAAGGACCGTAAATGATAAATTGGATGAAGAAGAATGAATGCTAACGGTCCATGAAAAGTATTTGTTTACATTGGAGTTTAATACGACTATGTTATTGGCTACAGTAATCGAGTCCGTTGTCATGTATCGCTCAGAGAGAAAGATTTTAAAAAGAAACTCCGTTTATCCATAAGAAGGACGAAAAGAAAAGTTATTTAATGTTGCGGTAGCATAACAAGTCTTTGCTGTTAATGTTTTATGAAAAGGGGCCGGAGATTAGAGATCAGTAGAGCTCCTTCCATGGGAAAAACTATGAAGTTGAGCAAAACTGGCAACGGTTCTACTGTTAAACATAATTGTGAAGAACAGTAGAGACCGTCCTCCACTGGATTGCGAAGTAATTTTTTTACTTTGTCGAGGCAGCAAAGAGACTCCATAATGACATCTCTGTAAATGTGGAAGTAGTACTCAACCATAGGACTATTTGATTCGTAAATAGGAAGTTTATTTGCACTGGGAGTAAGTACTTTCTGGGGCGGCAAAAGGATCAAAATGCTCGCCAGCAAACATAGCAACTTGGATAGGTCTTCCGTTATACGTCTTAAGTGAGTTACGCTCTTAGCAGCTGAACTGGAAAAATGCATATATATATATATATATATATATATATATATATATATATATATATATTTATTTACATATATGTATATGTGTATCTTGGCAGCATCTTTTCTTTTATACAAGTATCATTAAAAATAACGGACATCTTGTGTCTGGTTATTTTTTCTAAGATCCTTTCCGTTTTTCTGATTAGGTTCTTAGTTTCAGACGGAAACTGGCTGATAAAAAGCGCTTTGGGAAGCTATGGCAATTTTATCAGCCAGTTTCCATCTGAAACAAAGAACCTAATCAGAAAAACGGAAAGGATCTTAGAAAAAATAACCAGACACAAGATGTCAGTTATTTTTAATGATACTTGTATATATGTATATATATACAAGTGTAAACATAAAGATAAATATTGTATGTTTATAATATATATGCTGTGGTATCTACATTACGGACTAAATGAACTCTTCCGCCTCACTTTAAATACCGGGAGCACACGCCTCTCAGTTTGGGAACAACCCAAGTGTAATGCGTGCAGTCAGACAGACGTGTAACCACTCTCTTCCTATGATGTATATATAGTTTCTGAATATATACTTGTTTTCACTTCATCACGAGTTCTTGTCTTCTTTCCGGATTACTTAAAGTTGACGACGAGAGAAAATTAAGTGACTTTTATTTGAGAACCTTAACAAAGAACAATGATGGAGTAACTGACGGTGAAATTACCCGATACCCTCCAAAGTTCTAAACACAGGCGTTATCTACGGACCAATAAATAATACATCTCGTAAGTTGGATTTTTATTAGCCAAATAGATTTCCCTATGTTATGTTGTCTTATGAAGAACCACACCAATGGCTCTCAAAGAACGAAAAAGTCAGTGGTTTCATTATTTTTAATTCAGCACTGTGTAAATTCATTACTTTTTATTCATATTCCAAAAGAAAAAAAGCACGACTGCTGAATGTATTAAACTTATTCTACTGTTAAGTAAACTGCTAACCGTAAAACCCACTGTTATGCGGATATTGTTCGGAAATTGCCTTATTGGCTAACAGTTCGGATATTTTGTAACACACTGAAATATAGATGTAATGATTGATTTCGCATGGTTCTAGAGGGTATGAACCTAAGCTGATGTTAGGCAACTGATTCAAAGTTTAGATTAGGTATCATGTTAAGGAAATTACATATTTTCCTTATGGACTATAAAGATTAAAACGCCAAAATTTTTAAAAGCGGGCAACTCCTTAATAGTTCTATTTTAACTTATTGATCTAGCTGTACATACAAAAAGGCGTAATCTCTGTATAGTAATTTTTTTTCATTTAAATTTCTATTCATGTAATATGTATACACCTACTAAGTTTGTAACCTGTTAAGAGTCTGATGTCTCCATAATAATGTAATAATTATCAGGGATGTCTTTCATTCGTCCATAGTGTATTACCAAATTGTATAAGGGATCTTTCAGTTATATGATTAGTCTAATTTTAGATCAGTTAGATCAGTGTTAATTTTAGCTAAAATAGGGAATGTATTACGATGGATCGGGGAGATTTATTGGTAGTAATTATTCATATAAAACGTAATGTAATTTAACTTAGATTTGCTATTAAGGTTTAAAAAACAATTAATTACCGTATCGGAGAGGTGCAACAGAGTGATAGGTGTTTTCTTTAGTGCTATGGATGATGATATCTAAAACTCACAAATAAGTTCATAAATCAGAGTTGGAATGGCATATTAATCTAAAAGAAAGTTTATCCGGGACATTTCTTTTGTGGTCTTTAAAGGAGAATCCTGGAGTAGAAGGGGTAACAATTTCTTGTTAAATCAAGGATATCTATAATCGTTAGTCAATATTTTGCTTCATTATTTATATTATTAAATTATGACTTGGACCAATTTTATAATATTTATTAAGTTATTTATATTTTTTATAAGCAACGTAACATAATTTATTTAAATTTTTAGTTTTGTCCGCTGAGACAATGATTTCTGATTGTGTTTTTACTGTTTAGCAAAATTATTATTTTTTAAATAATTTAGATTAGAAAAGTTTTTCTTTTTTTAATTTAATTATCCTAGTGGGGTAAATAAAGGCGTTCACGTGTTCATGTTGTTAAGGGAAGTATTTTTTTTTGCTCATATTGATATGCCTCCACTCTTTTAATGTGTTTGTCTTTTGTTAGGAAGAGTTATGCATTTTCCATAAGTTCATGTCCTAATAGAATGCGTTAAATCACACATTTATCAGTAATTTATTCAATCAAGAAACACATTTGTGGAAATAAGCTTCTTTAGAAGGACTAAGGATATCCGTAGCAGAAACTGAACATAATTTCTTGTTGAATTATCGAGATGGATAAACACGCTGAACATTACGGGAGCTTAAGAATACAAGTGGAAAAATAAAAATAAATAGTATATCTTTATATTAAATCTTTTCGTGATAAGTCGATGCTCGATATACAAGATAGAACAGTAATATAAGTAAATGAATGATGAAAATAAAAATTGGATTAAACACAATATGTATTAGATCGTCAATTAATTCAAACAATAAAAATGAAAAAAACGATTATCGTTTTCCTGAATCCATGTATTTAAACATAAGCTCTGATCATCAGAAAAAAATCAGTATGATAAATAAGTAACAATTTTATAACTGTTTAGAATATATTCGAAAATATTAAACTTTAGGAGAAAAAACCTTCTTAAATAAAGAAGTATATATATTGAGATAAGACTCTCTCTTTTTCTTTCTCTCTCTCTGTATATAGATAGATAGAGAAAGAGAGATACGGAGATAGACAAAGACGTTCATTTCATAGTATTATCTATTTCAAAACGGGTCTGTTTCTGTAAATTCGTAGCATTCAGAATATAAAAATGTTAACATATCTCATGGAAGTTATCATCTCTGCTCCAATTATTTAAAATATTCTTAGTTGTTTGCTGATCTAAAAATTTCGCCAGGATGATGTTATTTACTAATTAAACCTCTCTAAACTTCTCAATGCTATTTACAATCCAACGAATATAGCATACTCATCTAATACATAAAACATCGGGTGTCTAATTCAATATCCATATATAGAAATAACCATTTCATTGCGTAAAATACTAAGGGAGATAATTCATATGTTCAATAGAATTCTATCAGTATGAGTAGTTAATTGAATAGTGTTATTGTCTGTATTGTATACCTAATTAAAATCATATCAATTACGTTTGAAATTACGAAAAGTAGAGAGGAAATTATATTTAAATATATTATTAGTCTTTTTCTGTTAGTATAAGCATTTGTTTGCGTTTATTTTGTTAGTGTCTTTTAATGCCTATTTTACCATTGTCCTCGTGTGTTCTTTTTTCTTGCCCTGTATAAATTTAACTACATGTTTCTCAGAAGTATGTATTTCTTTTGCGTTTTTAAATTTCTCTATCTTTTTCTTTCTCTCTGTCTCGATCAATCTCTCTACTCCTCTCTCTCCCTCTATCTCACTCTCTCTCTCTCAATATATATACTAGCTGAACCGACCTAGCGTTGCCCTGGAGAATTTGCATTTACTTTAGCATTTCGCAACAACGTTTTATTGTTTTAAAATCCATGGTACATTTTTGCAACATTGCGTTTGAAGCTTTTCGTTTTAAGTTCCATTTAAACATAGTATATTATATGTTAACAGCTCGCGTTTACATCTTTTGGGATCCAATATAATGTGTTCTATGTAGAATTTTAAATCTTAAACGCTTTTCTTCCCATACCTTTTTCATACTACCTCTTGATAAGTACGATAGTTATAAAAGCTAGACTGAAAAGTAAACGACATGTTACAGTATTAGTGAATAAAATATAAATGTTTTCTTTTTCGTATTTTATTAGATATTATGTCTGGCATATATGAATTATTCTAATATTCATAAAAGAAATGAGATAAACATGTTTCTCTTCGAGGCATCTATTCTAAGCTCAATTTACTCAGGCGCATATACGTTTTTATTAGCTGATAATTAAAACATCAGGGAAAAAATGATAAGCCATTGACCTGAAATTAGCGACTCTCAAACACTACATAGCTGGTACTAAAAGAAGCGGGAACCAACCAGAATAAATCATTATACTTTTGTTTACGTGTCCGTCGAAACATTTTGTATAAAATGTAAGCGCATGGTTTGGTAGTTTGGTAGTTTTGTTTTACGGCATATCAACCCTTTTGGGGTTATTTAATGCCGAATCTGGTCATTATAGTGAAAGTTTTTATGCTTCAAGTTCTTTATATCTTCAAATGTTTAATCAGGGTTTTTGGTTTGGTAGTTTTGTTTTACGGCATATCAACCCTTTTTGGGTTATTTAATGCCGAATCTGGTCTTGTTTTCTTCTCTTTCTTGTTTCTTTCCCCTTTTAATATCTGTTTCTATTTAACCCATAGTTGGGACCCTAACAGGTACTACCACTCCGGGTCAGGGTTGACCTTGGAGCAATGGTAATTAAGAGGAGGCTCCACATTCCCCAAAGTCCGTAAGCCGGATCTCACCATCGGATGTAGTTTAAGGTCATATCCAGGACTGGGAGTAGGGTAGGAAAAATAAAAATAAAAAAGGGGAGGGAGAAAGGGAGAGGGGCTGTTGTTTTTGTTTTTGGTTTTGTAGAACATAATTAAGTTTTACAAAAAAAAAAAAAAAAAAAAAAAAAACGTCAATGTAGGTGAATTTCGTCTCAGGGAGCCACAGGGCAGCCTGATCTGGTATCACCAGTGTAAGCGCATGGGACGAGCAAATATTACACAAATATGCGTACACTTTGAATCACTTTAAGATATAAAGCCTTGTTTAATAAAGTCCACATTATTACATAATCAATTTATTTTAATGAACAAAATGATAACTCTGCATTGAATAAGGTAAAAGTTAATACAGGTAAAAAATCAATACAGGGACCACAGAAAGCGGGGAGAATTGTGACAAAATGCTTAACGAATCAAAAAAGCAGATAAGATAGGAACTTAAACTTCTAATCGATCTAACGGTCAAGTGACGTATTCTGAGCGCAAACACAGAAAACGCAAAGTAGAGGAAAATATAGTGTCGCTTTCATTACTCTCCGACTATTCGCCAGATAGAAAATCGATATAGTGTCTCGGTTCTGCCTATAGATTCGCGAGGATATTTGGTGAGGAGCCAATAAAATATGTTTATATTCGTAAGCATGCGTTTGAGTCGATCTTACATTTTATATAGAGAGACTTTGGTTACTCCTTTTGGCTAAGATCAAAGTGTAGTATCTGTTCCGATGGATACTGCACCCCATAGACTGGTATTGTCTTGGCCTTCGGGGCTTGATTTACGCCGGTCTATGGGTCTGTCCTGTGCAGTTCTAGGAGGTCCACCCTCCCAGGCTTTACCTCCCCTCTTTGGGGAGGAGTAAGTTTATTGCTTACTGCCTGAGGCGCCCCTACCGGGGAATGCCGACGGGGCTACCCAGGCAATTTTTAAACCCCACTTTCCCGACCCGACCTTGGGTCACATCTTACTTGTGGGAGTAAGATAAAAACTGGCCTTGTGCCTAACTCCTGGAGAGGAGTAAATCAATACTCAACATCATTATTTGAAAGGGATCTATCGACGGGGTCTTCGTTTTTAGGGCGATAGCACTTGACATATCAATGACTTTTAATAAGATTGGATCCAATCATTCTAGCTATTGAATATCTGGGTTTGGCCCTTTAACTATAAATCATTTCTCTCAAGTAGGTCTATAAAAGTAGTTGTTGATGCATCAAAATCTTAAGCGCATAGTAACAACGCCGGTGTTTCCCAAAAATCCATTCTGGGCCCAACCCTCTTCCTTGTATTAAACAATGATCTTCCAAATCATATTGAGAAATCAGTCGTTACATCTATGAAGACGGCTTAATTGTCTATGGTGGCACTTGGAATAAAATTAGTTATATACACTTTGCTTATTCTGTGTCTTTCGACTTGGAATGTTTAATCAATGGGAGAAAAAAACTACTACTTTAACAACTCTGAAACCAAGCTTCTCTCCTTTCCTCTACAATGTTCGGATTCTTGTTATGTCTCAGTTAAAATGAATGCCTTTTTTAAGGAAGTTTTTTTCTTTCTTTAATAAGATCGTAGAACTGACCTGTACCAAAGACCTAAAATAGAATATTTAAATCAAATTAGTCTCCTGATGCAATCCTACCTGCATAAGAGTCAGATAGTCTTAAGATAGAGTACTGCTGTCACACAAAGTGAAGTCCTCTTCAGAGCACGTTTTTGCCTCGATAGAGTACACAATCGACTTCCAAATCTAATGGAAAATGATCTTGGTTTTTCCCTACAGTTTGTGACTGTCATAAATGACGTCGCTCCTCTTTTTCTACTCGATCGTTATTTCCAACGAAGATTATCAATGTAGCTACAATGCATGTTCTCTTCTTGTAAACCATTTAACTCTCAGAAAACATCTTCCTACCACCACTTTAACATTTTCCTCTGTATACACACATACACACAATATTTACATGTACATAGTTTATTTCCCAACATTTCCTATCTATGGAACAAAATTCCACCGAATTGCTACCCTGCAAACAACATAATATTCTTCAAGGCGAAATGTTTACTAATACTTGTCGAGTCGTCCTTCTAATTAATCATATTTTCTTCATTACTCTTTAATTTTCTCGAAGAATTGTTCATCATCCCTTGACAATCTCATTTAATAGTATCCTCGTGTGGCTTTTATCCTTTGTAAAGTGTGACTCCTTAATGTAAACAATTGTCTCTTTGGCAAAATGATGATAATAAAGAAAATATATTTTAAGGAAACAATAAACGTATCATATTATTTTTGTAATACTTTCAATTTATGCTACGAACAACTGTATCAAAAAATTAACGTTCTTAAAAACAAATTAGTCGAATATATTCTATTCGTTGTATTTGTTATATTTCTTTGCGAATAGTTTTGTTGTTTTTTGTATACCAATGTACAGAAACTATAATTACCTAGCTAAACAGATCATCCACTTACTCATAGGAACATAGGACTAATCGAGTTTGCGTATAAATTGTCGGCAATGCAGACACTTTGTGAACTGGATATGTATATATATTTCATGATTGAGTTAACAAACACAAAAGAAAGTAACGATCTATATTCAACTAAGCGTTAATAATTACGACGGAGATACAGCAGATATGTTCGTTAAAGCATCAAACGTATTTGCACCCCCAACTCTCGAATAGTATTACTCTCTCGTACTGTACCCCCAAATAAATTTTTTCGATATTCGAGTACATTTTAACGATATTTAAATCTCAGAATATGTTATCTATTAAGTGAAACGCAAATAAAATTATTAGGTGGTGTCGTGTGGTTTCAATGATGCAAATAACATGGATTCCAAATTACCTCACCGTAAAGGAACCATTTATAGTGAAACTAGTCTGTTTATAAACGTCTATTGAAATAAAGGGTAAGCGATAGATTATGAGGAAGAGAGAGCGTAGAAAGGCTGCTGAAAACGACGAGTAAGGAGGACTGTTTACACTTTTAGCCAAGTAAAATTATGTGCGATAAAGAAGAAGGAGAAGTATTAGTAAAAAAAAGAAGAAGAAGAAGAAGAAGTAATGGTTTGGTGATCATTAAGAGGATGAAGACGAAAACACCGGGGGAGATGAAGCGCAGATGGGAGAAAGTGTAGTTAAGTAGATAATACACGAAATAAAAATTACAATGTTCTTTTCTATTTCGGACGAAATTCTATTTCCAGTGAAAGAAATGTAATCATTACAATGTTTACTGTATTATTAACATCAATTCTTGAAAATAATAAAAATTACAATGTTTTTTTCTATTTCGGACGAAATTCTATTTCCAGTGAAAGAAATGTAATCGCTACAATGTTTACTGTATTATTAACATCAATTCTTAAAAATGATTAGTTCCTAAGAAAATGATTAGATTTATAAATACGTGAATTGCTATCAAATAGTGCCCTACTTCCAGTGTTCATGTATCGACATTATTGTTTAAAGATATCCTGTCTCGGCACTACTCAGTTATAAAATTGCTTGCTCCTACATAAATACTTTTCTGCGAAATTTTACCTCCGTACTCATGAAATAATACGAATGTCTATATTTGTATAGTCAAATACCTATATAGAGTGTCTGTATCTCTTAGATGAGGTGTTTTTATTGTAGATTTCAGTGTTGGGACTGACTTCCTCATATTGGGTCCATGCTCACAACGTTTCGGCCGTTCTAGCCTCCGGCTTTATTCATTCATAAAATAAATTGGGTTCGAGTGTCTTGACAGACGGTTCCCATAACTTATATAGAGTTCAGAGATTCTGTGCATTTGTCAATTTTCTCAGGTAACGGCCATGCGAGGGTACCGCTAATATACCACGCACGCACAAGTGTGTGTGTGTGCAAATGTGTGCTCGCTATTAATGGTTGAACTCTCTGCTAGACGAACTACCCGTTTCTACATATCGTAAACATAATCTATTTAGAAGAGTAGAGTTTCACCATGATTACTGGGAAATGTGGTAAAACATATGTAAACAGAGAAAACACATAGATGAGTATGATTAAATCTACTTTCGCTTGTGAATTTGTTGCTGCAATGAATTAAACACTTGCCTGTCAATAACCTTTGCATATAACTAAGTATTCGAATTTCTAGTCCCGTTATAGATAGGCTTAGTGCGCCTCGTACCAAATTATGAGTCTTAGACGAAAAAAGACTTGTATGTTGATGATTATATATATATATATATATATATATATATATATATATATATATATAGAGAGAGAGAGAGAGAGAGAGAGAGAGAGAGAGACAGAGAGAAAGAGAAAGAGAAAGGGAGGAAGAGAAAGGGAGAAAGTAGTCACGCCCGTAACCCTTTGTGTCATAATCACGACACTAATTCTTCTTCTTTGATTTCAATAGATAATTCCTAAACCTTAATATAAGTTTAAGACACTCTTTTTGCATCACATTCTTCTATAAAATTATTATTATATAAAAGAATCATTATTTATTATTATCCCTTACTCTACCATGCAGACCAATGTATGTGGTTCTATACTCATATAGATATATATATATACATATATATATATATAAAAGCCAACCCTAGAAGATTTCGAGGTTCGATTGTCGGCATGTTTTAAAATGGAGTACTCTATTGGCCTAACCTCAAATCTACCGCGGCCTTTACATCATAAATCATATATATATATATATATATATATATATATATATATATATATATATATATATATATATATATAAATGAAGGAGAATGGAAAGGAATTAGAGAAAGCAAAAGCCAAATCAAAATTCAATTAAAAAGTTCAAAGCAAGGTATATTCCGCAAAAAGGCAATTTATTCAAGTTAAATTTTCCTTAAGCCAGGCTTTTCAAAGATCAAAATCTTATCATCAGAGGAAGTCGCTGGGATAGATAAGTTGGCAATGGCCAAGATTTAAAATTTGAAAAAATAAAATAAAAGTTGTAGGGAAAGAAACGCAGGGCAAAAGTGTGCCAAGGTGCAAGCAAATGTCCGATTGCCAAAAAGTCCGGTGTCGAAGAGTGCAGCGGAGTGAATAAGATGTAGATAGGTAGGTCGTTAGAGGCACGAGAAGTAATGAGAGAGGTTTCAAAGTTAAATTCCAAGAAGCCACAACTTCAGGTACGGCGAAAATAGAAAATCCAAAAAGGGTAAAAAGTCCAATAAAAGGTACATTCGATGATGCAGGCAGGCGTCAGAGGAGATTAAGATGGAAAATATTCGCCATTAAAGATACTTCCCGGGCAGAGATGACAAAGGAAAGTGTTTAAAAGTGGGAAAAAGGGGCAGCGAGAATATTTAAAGTCTGCCCAGTTGAGAAAGCCGGCTATAAATGAAGAAAAGCAAAGACAGTGAAAACAAGAATATAATATGCAACCAGTAGGCAAGGGAGGAAACGGGTAAGGGGTGTGTGGGAGGAGAGAGGGACGGGTACGAGGAAAGCGACGGGGGAGGAGAAAGGGAGCGATGCGGTGAAGGAATGCGGATAAAACTAAGAGTGTGAAAGTGGGGGGGGTGAAACATAAAGTTGAAACTGGAAGTTAGCGCGAAATAGGATTCAACTAGAAAAGGGGAAGAAAGGAGTGGGGGTAAGTTAACGAATGTTAGGATAAGGGGTTAAAATATCAGAATATGTATAAGAACAGAGTTCGGGGTTTAAATGTTTAATCAAATGACCTTAGATATAAACAATGAGGCAAAATATATATGAAGGGTAGGACTAGAAAAATGAGTTAAAAATTAAAAGAGTAAAGATAAAAAATAAAGATAAAAATAGTATATAAAGTAGAAATAAGAAAATAAAAGAATAAAGAATGAAAAATAGATAATAAGATTAGTCTTAAGCTCGCAGGGAAAATTAAGGATTGACCGAAAGAATAAAAAATAAAAAATAAAAAATAAAAAAATAAAAAAATAATAAAAATAAGATACTAATAATAGAATGAGGGAAAAGTCGATAAGATTGGAGCTCAAGAATGAAAATTAGAATAAGGAAAAAGAAAAAAGAAAACAAGACCTCGAGAGGATATCCGGAATGGGAATCTCCAAGGAGGAAAAAATATGGGTTGAAGTAAATAAGCAGTTATGGGATGCTAGTTCAAATAGATAAGGGAAAATATAAACTTTGAAATTTTATTCAAAAAAGTTATATGGAGGTTAATTAAGAAAATTATTAAATAGGTTAGTGAAGGCCGGAAGAAGTAAGAGATATACAAGGTTAAAGAAGTGACAAAGGATTAAGCCAGAGGGAGAGTGGAGATCGCAGTTAAAAGTAAATACTATGGGGGTTAAAAGATGTAGAGCGAGGGCGGGTTGGGGGTTGAGTAGTTTGAGAGAGATGTGCGAAGGGCGAAGTAAAACAAGAGGGGGAATAATCGAGGCTATTAAAAGAGTGAGAAGAATTATTTAGAAGTAAAAACAGGAGGGGAAGAATAATTAGAGTGCACAGTGGAAACAGTAAGGAGTTCGATATCGAGGTGTGCAAAGGGGATATGGAGTAGTTAAGGCTAATCAACAAGTAAATAAAAGGGCTAGGATATAATATGAATAGAGTGGGTTAGTTATCACGTTGAAAGGGAAAAGAATGAAGAATGGAAGTGTTGAAGGGAAGCGGACGAATGCATTAAAAGAAGTTAAACGGGAAAGAAAATGGAAAGCCAAATAAAGTTATACAGTTAAGGAGGTTAAGCGGAAAGATTTAGGGGGTAATGGAAGAAAGGTGTTAAAACTAAGGGAAATGTGAAGCTAACGGAGTTTATGGGTAATTTAATTAAGTTAAGAGAAGGTTAAAGGGATGAGGGAGATATAAGTAGAGACCATAGAACAACAGGAATTAGAACTATCAGAAAGGGGATTCGAGATGTAAGGAGGGAAAATCCGAGATGAAGGGAGGGTATTTAATCAAATGGGGGAGGGGTGTCCGGGGAATTATTATGGTTGCTATACCTGAATTTACGTTTATGCATGCAACTGGAGATAAGTTCATTCTTAGAATTAATAATATTTTTAGATTTAGTAGCAGTAGCTATCATAAAGGTTTCCAGAGTACAAAGTTGGCAATGGGATGCTCCAGGGGTATATGATTTGGACTTTTTAAGTATTGACCAGTGAAGTGAATAGGGAGTATTTTTAAGATTGAGGTTTCTAATTAGATTGGAAAGTGAAGTGCCTGTGCTGTTATCGCTGCTATTTTTAAAGGAATATATATGGTTAGAGATCCGGGTCTTAATGGGGAAAGAGGACGCCCCAATATATGTGTGTATCTTGAAGGGTGGTGCTATAGTTGCATTGAGATTGCTAATGGTATTAGAAGAGATTTGGGTTTGGAGATCCAAGTTATGCGAGGAAAGTTGTTTGGAGAAGTGGGGTGGAGCGGATATGGGGGAAATGTGAGTTGGCCCATGAGCACTATCTATTATTGGGGTGCTTGGTTAGAGGTATGGCTGTATAAGCGGGAGTTTAGAGTAGAAGCGGATTGGGGTTGCGGAGGGATCCGGAGTTCGGGTGGAGTATGGGAACTGTGATTACTCACAACATTGGTGGAGCGGGGGAATTGTATAACAGTACAAGCGTATATTACGTCCTTCTGTACACAGTTGTTTTTAAGGGGACAATCTCTAGGTTTACGGCAGTTACAGGTGGTGAGGGATGTGGTGGGTGGTTGCTGTTGGATATGTTTGATTTTCCTATTGTTAGAGGTTATGATAGTTTGTTCAATATTGGGCATAGTAGAGTATGATATTTTAATAGAATTTCTGTTAAGGATAGTGCTATATCTGTGGGGATGCTTAAAAGGTCTGTCTAAGATTTGGAAAAATTCTTTAGGTATATTGGTTTTAACATTACTGCTGAAAGGCGGATTAAACCAAATGTTATTCTTTCTTCTAAGTTTTTTTCTTTGTTTGTGCGAATGTGGGTCTACCCGATTATCAATATCTTTTGTTCCTATTGGCTTATTAGAGGGTGTTTTGATTATCTTAGGTGCTGATGAGTTAAACTTTTTATTTCTGTGTGTGGTCATGTCGTGTGTAATAATTCCTGAAGATTTGTTAACTTGAGTGAGGGGGTTGCAGTTATATTTAATTTTGTGATTGTAGCCTGAGTTAAGCAAAGCATTATTGTAAAAGCTAGAATTTTGATCGAAGATAGATTTATTCGCAGATAGCTTAGAGATTCTATTAGATACTGAGGGGACTATTGAGTTTATGATGGATTTAGGGTGGTTAGATAGGCTATGTACGTAGAAAAGGGTTAAGTTAGGTTTATGGTATGGGCTGAAGGTTCCCGAGTTAAGATCTAATGTAAGGTCAAGAAAGTTGGATATTCTTTTCTCAGGTTCCACTGTAATGGTCAAACCAAAGTTTTTAAAGAAGTTATGGAGGTTTTTGATAGTGTTGTTATATTGTCTCGATCTCTCCCCAGATACAAACAGGGCATCGTCCCTATACAACCCACCCTGCAAGTGTCCAAAATTAAACCCCAATTCTCTCATCAAGTACAAACCTACCAGGTCAGTGACCTGGGCAGAGTCTGAGGCCCCCATGGTAATGTCAAAGTTATTGGGGGTGTCCTTCCTAGTCCAAAGCAATTATCAAATTCTAGTAGGGATCTTCTGGCTAATATTATTAGTTTAATCTCTATGTCAGTAATGTCAGAATTATTTTTGGCGAAGATTAATGCTTTGTTAAGTAAGATAGGGGAAATGGATTGGTAATAATTATTAATGTCGAATGTTATGAAGTTCAAGTTAGGTTTAGACTTATCAACGACCTACCTATCTACATCTTATTCTCTCCGCTGCACTCTTCGACACCGGACTTTTTGGCAATCGGACATTTGCTTGCACCTTGGCACACTTTTGCCCTGCGTTTCTTTCCCTACAACTTTTATTTTATTTTTTCAAATTTTAAATCTTGGCCATTGCCAACTTATCTATCCCAGCGACTTCCTCTGATGATAAGATTTTGATCTTTGAAAAGCCTGGCTTAAGGAAAATTTAACTTGAATAAATTGCCTTTTTGCGGAATATACCTTGCTTTGAACTTTTGAATTGAATTTTGATTTGGCTTTTGCTTTCTCTAATTCCTTTCCATTCTCCTTCATTTCTACCTGCTCTATCCTGGATATTGAGCTGTATACTCTTCACAATAGGGTTTTACCTTTCCTAAAAGTTTGCTTTTAGTACACCTCTTTATATATATATATATATATATATATATATATATATATATATATATATATATATGTATTAATTAAGCGAGTAAACTACGTAATTTTACTAGCCAGCAGAAGATACGATTTCAAGTGTTTAGGAGAAGGGTAAAAGAATAGTAAGACAGACCATCACGTCCGACTTACCCCGGCGTCTGAAATGATTTCGTAAATAAATCAACTACTTTATGATAAAAAGCACCAGTAATCTGTTTCTCTTTACGTCATACGGTATTTTAATAATAATTCATAGATGGAAAATCGAATTACTGACGTAATTCTACGATTTTGTGTCAATAGTTGCGTAGAATATCATGATAAATAGCGAGTGCGAGCAATTTGGCATAATTTTTGCGTCATTTTTTTTATTAAAAGTACACACTTTTATATCGAATGAAAGAACCTCAATATATCTAATGTACATACGTATTTGGTGTGTACACAAAATGTAGTCGCTAGAATAATTCAAGAATCTCAGTCTAAATCGCTATCGATATATTTAGAAATATTTGCTATTGGTTAAATAAACATAGTGTCGATAAAATACATAAATAAGGGACTTATTCAGTCAATTATAAATTATGGTTAATTAGAACAAATATTACTTAAAAGAAAAAATCAATCCCAGTACTAACGTATATGCACACATGTATTTTGTGTTATTTAAGTATATAAATATCCTCTGGATAAACATAGATGAATTAATATTTGATGTAACATATATAAATTGTCAATGTGTGTATCAAATTCAATGCTAACACGTTGTTGTTGTTGTTGTTGCTGCTGCTGCTGCTGCTGCTGCTCATTTAATAGTATAGTGTTAAGTTTATATTCCACTTGCACTGAGTGGAAATTGCTGGTACATAATTTTGCCGGTAGTAGTAGTGTGCAAATAACTCCAATATGTAACCCGGTAGGATTTAAACTCTGTATAACCGTTTCCATAGGCACCTATCACGCCTCTGGTGAAAATGTTTATTTCTGTATTCATGTTATAAACAATTCCATCGATCATCTTTGCATTAGAAAATGCCTTTCTTTACAAATTATGGCACTCTTATTATTATCGGATAGCAGAGGAATAATAAAAGATGTTCCCCGCCTGGGAAACACCTTCGATCATTATGGAAGAACGGAATACATCTATCATTGAATTTTCGTCGCTCGTAGGAATCCGTCCTACCATTCCACACTCGTTTGAATAAGTTCAAGCGTATTCTAGTTCTTGTAGAGTTTGATGTATAAATGATAGTGATCAATCAGGTGAATAATCAGAATTATTCAGAATAATGTGGTTATTAATTTGATTCGTAATCTACTAATTGCAAATAGTACTTATTATTGATTATGACTTTTTATGTTAATAATCATATTTATTCACCATATAACTATATTGATTTATTCATCATAGGAAACATTTAAGTTATTTATTGGTCGTACAAAACACGTGACAATTGAATAACTTTCTCTTTACGAAGGCCACCTTCGTAAAGAGGAAGTTATTCCATTGTCTTGTTTTTATGCTGGCGTCACAGTTGTTACACATTATATGTAGACATATGACGATGGAATTGGTCTCTTAAATTATTTCCTCAGTAATTGTGTTGTATTAAAAAAAGGCACTACTGGTTTTGTTCATGTCGTTTTCAAGGCTAGAGGCTGCTAGTTATTTGAGGATAAAACTATACAAAAAGCAAGTTAAGACGGATGACAAAATATTAAATAGAAAACAAATAATTGCTTGTTTTCCCTAAAGTTAGAAATATGTTTCTTTAGACAATAACAAGTATGCATAACATAAAACGTTTTGGTTTTCCTGATAAAAAAAAGATTAATTTTGAACGTATATGAAATGTCTATCAGTAACATCATTTTTCATTTAACAATTTGTTAGCAATAACATCATATTGAATTTAAATTCCGTTTAAACTTTTTTTTCTTTTTGTATTGTTCAAAATTATTTTTGACACAAAAATTATTAGTGTTTAATAAAATTCTAAAAAAGTTCAAATATCTGTGGTGCTAGAATAAAAGTAAATATCAAAACATTAAATATACGTTACATTTTGAACACTTAAAAAATGTTTTATTTACAGATAAGACCTTTTTCATGAAATAGTTTACCTAGAAAAAGGCAGGTTGCGACCGTAGACGTAAGGAGCTATTGAGAATTAGGGTTACAGTTTTGGGAGTCGTCTTAAAATTGGGAGTTGTGCAGCAAGATGCTTATTCACATTAGTTTTAAATTTCTGCATGTCAGTGCAGTCGGGGAAACAGGGAGCAGGGATGGAGTTTCAAACACCGGTAGCTCAAGGAAATAAGCTATTGACGTAGAAAGCTATCTGGCATCTAGGGGCATCCACAGTGAATGGATGGTATTTAGCTGTTTGTCGAGTTAATCGAGTTTATTTACGTCGGGAAAGCGCCAGATGAGCAAGTTCATCACGGCAAATGGCATCGTAGTACTTGTAAAACAAGAACAAGGATGCAATGTGCAGCAATGGGACAGGGGTTGGAGATTGGTGGAGTGTGAGGGACCTATTGGATTAGATACTTTAGACCTTGCATAAGAGGGATAAACTGGTTTACAGTGCACCATCCTAGGTGTGACACTAATACTCCATTAATAAGCGGATGGTTGCTTTGTAGGATTTAAGATACTAATAAGTGTGATAAGTTTTCTAGAACGGTAGAGGGAGCCCACTTTCTTTGCAACAGCCTTGACATTGTAGTCTATGTATTTGTTGCAATTCATGTTACATGTGAATGTTAGGCCGAGGAATTTGGACGTTGGACTCTCAGGTAGGGTGTTATCTGCCATGGCAATATAAATCATAGATGATAGTCAGTTTATGTATCGGATTGTTATTAGAATTAATAATCAGAATTAATAACCGCAAGATTTAAACAGTATTCATTAGGAGTTAGTTAAGCCGGCTCCGCACATCGTTGCCACTGCGTCCCTCACGAAGACTTACCATGTCGTATGATTTGAGGTCAACGGTTGGATGATTTCTAGCCAGTCGCTGTTCCTACGCACACACACCATACATTCGGTTGCCCAACTTTGGTTACAGTTCAGAATGAACGACGATCCGCCAGGTCTTCCTTTGTCAACCACATCGCTTTAACTAACAATGTAGAGGAGCTGGGGCAATTTATTCGAAGACGAACTCTTCTGGTTAACGGCGAAGCACATGACCAAGCCAGCGTAAATGTCTCGTGAGTAATTAAACATACTGTGTTGTTTAAGTGCTATCACCGGACACGGAGGATGCGATGTAAGCATTGGTAATCGAAAGTTTCCAATCACCTCACGTCTTCAACTTTAATTAGCTAGGACTCACTCATAAAAGAAGGAAGGTCCACACCAGCACTTGATAGTTCCTTACTTTAGGGCTGCGCCTTATGTCAGATGTTGATCAGAGCTGGGAATTGAGTCGGCAGAATACGTGACGCGCAAGGTCAATTCGCGCTTTGATGGCATCTTAACCATGCCCTGTGGCTTTACTGATGGCGGCAATATATTTTAAACTCTAAACTTATTTAACAACCTCACATTTGAGGTACGATGGATATTTTGTCTGTTGAGGCGAAGCCGACAGCGAGTACTTTTGTTTTCGATCAATTTATTTTCATGCCAATCTGCGATACAACATGCTTAAGCTCATTAATAGTAGACTGGACATCATAAAATGTTTCACAGAGTATCGCGATTGATTGATATCAGGAGTTATACTAGTTACTATTTGCATTTATTAATCCTGGGAAATTAAATAAATTTGTAATTTGATTTATTCACCATAGGTCTCAAGAACGTTTTTAATTGTATGAATTAATGATAGATATTATTCAGACTATGAACCAGATTTATTAATCGTATATTTCTTTCAAATTATAATATGATATATGCCTTACTCAGTTTACTAATAATTTATAATGCGCCTCATTAAAATTAATAATATATATATATATATATATTTTTTTGCATACCCTTCATCTCAACATGAACCCAACCACTATATATATTCCCCATAATTTACAGACTTTCTCGTCTTTTGTCATTTTTGTATTCTTCGTCCGCTCTTGACAAAGACCACGTGAAATTTGAGCGAAACGTTGAGCGAAAAGGTCTTCCGCTTTTCCATTTTTAATTTCATACCGTCGGATTATTTTTATCCTTTCATATACTCATATATATATATATATATATATATATATATATATATATATATATATATATATATATATATATATAATTTATTTAGATATTGTATATTACATATTTCAGCAATGTACCGAGGTTTCATCCAAAAGGGCAGATTTAGTAATATTTAGTAAATGACCGATTTTCTGTGGGATTAAATCTCCACTTTTGGATAAAACCGCGGTACATTGCTGAAATATGTAATATAAAATATCTAAATTTATTATATTAGCTCTCTTATATGATCGAGCACTTTATTTGATTTCTTTTCATATACAACCTGACACTCTCTCTCTCTCTCTCTATATATATATATATATATATATATATATAATTATAGAATTATCTACCTTTTGTTGTAGAATTATTTAGTACGAGAAATATGGGTTTTTGGGGGCTCAATTTATTTTTTATTTATTTACGTTTTATTACTATCTAATTAGTTAGTTTTCGTTTCTTAAAAAAACTGAAAAAATGTGATGTGTGTCTAATTTTGTTTGGGTATTTGTTTTCAGTCTTTGTTTAGGATTAAGTTATGGCTTGTATTGCTTCTATAATGCTCTTTAAAGTGGTTATGTTTCTTTGAAAACTTTTTAACTTGCATGTTATGAAGTTTTGTTAAGTTTTATTATTTCTGAGGTATGATGTGAATTTTTTTCCAGACACGCGTGTAAAAGTGTTTTGTCTTCGTAGTGGTATTTAATCATTGTCCAACAAAATGTGTCTGCAATTTTATTTTATTATATCTTTATTGCAATTAGAAGAATGTTTTAAATAACTTGTTAAATGTTAAAATATTGAATATTGACAATTATTTTTTTTATTTCAAATTGATTTTCATGTGAATCAATCTGAACTATATGAAATAATTACACACACACATACATATATATATATATATATATATATATATATATATATATATATATATATATTCAGAAAAATATAAAGAAAGTAGAACAATATTTTGAATTAACTTCAAAGATCCATTATCAATTTGGAAAATCCATAACAGACCTGATACGACATCTCATAGTAAGATATTACTGAGTATATATATATATATATATATATATATATATATATATATATATATATATATATATATATATATATATATATATATATAAGACAATATTCATAAATACTTATGAAATTATTTTTACCTACATAAGACGTCGTTTCAAGCTTATGGACTAATCACTGTAACACAGCGATTATTTCGATACGGCCACAGGGCGCGAACTCGGTTCAAAGAGCCAACTCAGAGTCTGCACGCTTTAGTATTATCCCCAATGCAATAGGAAAGTATCACGTAATACGGAGAAATTAAGTTATATTCATGCCAAATACAGCGGGCCGTAAACACCAGACACTCTAAAGGGTTCAACGAACTTAATCCGAACTTTGATTTATATCTTAAATAACTGTCTGGATAGTGCTCAACTTTACTCTCTTAAATATAATTAATAACAATATTCATGAATTAATATCAAATCGTTTTAAGCGCATGCTATGATCAGTGTAGGAGGGCGATAATACGGTCACAGAGGGCGAACCCGATTCAAATAGGTCAACCCGGATTGCGAACTCGTTCATTATATCCATAAGGGCAGAGGAAATGATCACCTGATACAAAAAAAATAAAGTGATATTCATCCATATACAGCGTGCCATAAACACTAGAAAAATATAAAAGGACATCACTAAAACTGGCTACGAGCTATTCGCATTTGCATGGGAAGCAACAACAACTATAAACCTTTAAAAGAGCATAACAGAAAATGGCTACGAAGTATTTTAATTGACAAGTGGAAAAAATCATTAATCGTATTTCTTGAGAACCTTAAAAAAGGGCCTTACAACGACCGGCAACGTGGGATTTACAATTTTAAACTTACAACACTACAATAGACTGACGGCGTGGTTAAAGTAACAAAAAATGGAGAACGTTTTTACAATGCACGCTACAAGAGGATGCAAAATTGACTAATGAAACCTTTAAAACAAAAAATGATGAGGAAATCGACTACAAATTCAGCAGACAACATCCTAGTTAAAAAAAATGGCTTACCGGTGGAAAAAGAAGACAAAACAGGTAAGACCAACTTATTATGCTCTTAAAGGTCCTTGATTGTTGTTTTAATTACAATTCCGACACTTGTAATATTTAACAATGACGAAAACACATGATTTTTCTCTCTCTAAAAGAAAGACATAACTTCTGCCGAAAACAAAAAGTAGAAACCGTATTTTTTTTACTAAAGTACCGACCGCAAATTCTACGGCTACGCGCTACGCGTCAAAGCGTACTAAAAAATGTGATTTTTATAGAGAAAACAGATTTATACTCTTTTACAACAAAAATTACGTTTAGCAAGCATACCTTTAAGAAAATAACGTTCGAACAAGCCGTATCCGAAACAAAATTAACTTTCGAACAAAAATAGACACACTTTAAACTAGGGAAGAATTTAAAGCGACCATGTAAGTATTAGTAAAATTAAAAATGCAACAGCAACTTGAACATTATAAAGTGGCAGACGAGAGACTACCTTAAAACTGGAAAAATATTTAGAAAAGCTTCTTCTAGAGAAAAAGAAATACACCGACGACAGACTTATAGAGAAAAAGAAAGAAACTGAAACAATTTCTTCGAACACAGGAATGAAGCTGGCGAAATGATTGTGATATTAATGCAAACAATATCGCTTAGAGGTCAAATTAATGAAAACAATAATGCTTTTAAGCAGAATGCTATGTGGAGTGCGATCCACAACTTCACTCATTCCCCTGATGACGAGAAGACTTGGTTCATATTTTAGAAAACATTAAATATTGTATAATATTGAATACTAAAATTGGTCAGTCTCTAAAAAGGTTCGCCTGTTACTTAGGAAATCAGGCGCCACCAAACATACTAAGTTCGTGGATTTCATTTCGCCTCGAGAGACTAGCGATTTTTCTTTTGTTCAGCCCAAAGACTTCGTTATTTTACAAACGATGGAAATGTTTTAATCTGGTAAAAAAACGACGAAAATTATTCAACGTTCGCATAATTAGTAAATAAGCATTGCGACGACTTTAAATTATCCGAACTTGGTACTGATAATTTTAAATGCTTAAACTTTGTTAAAGATTAGTATTTAGAAAAAAAAAACGCTTAAATCATGCATAGAGTTTTAAATAAAAAATAAATAACTGAACTCATTACTGCAGAAATTAGCTGAGGACTGTAAACGATGTACCGCCCATGTCTTGTTAACAGATCGGAAGCCTGCATTGGGTAACAGAATGCCAATTTCGTTTCAAAACCTGCCTGATTTGTAAAAAATCGAACACAAAAGTTCGCATTGTAGAACAATGTAAAGAAATAAAACGCGGGTAAAGACTATCAAACATGGCGACAATATGTAACGGTTTAAAATCAGGTAAAAATATGAAATAAAATAGTAAAACTACAATTGGATTCGGGTTCAGACGAGTCAATTATAAACATGCAGACAGGCAGAAGGTTGTGAAACGGGGCATATTAAAAACCAATAAAAATGTCAGAAAAGTGAATGATGAAAGAAAATTGTCGAGGGTGAAATAATTACCGATGTGACTTTAAACAGTACGAAAAAATGTACATATTAAAATACACATGAAAATGTATTTGGCGTAGACCTTATTCAACTATTTAGACTAATGGAATTATAAACCAAGAATTTTTGCTTAAGAAAATAAATCTGACGAACGGATCAGAAAAAACGAAAAATGGATTTTGTTTCAATCATTAATCGTATGCAATGGACTCAAAATAAATTGTCAGCGGAAATGACAGAAATAAAATCACATAAGGAAACAAAATGCACGCTGGAGAAAGCAAACACAAAACTGAAAAGAAATGAAGCCAAATTATTTGAATTATCAGTGGGATGTTTATGAGTATGAACTCATAGTTAAAATAACTTCAATTACAAAAGTTAAAAATCAAAACATTTTCTGAAGAACTAAAAGCTATAAAATATAAGATAACTCGTTTTGAAGTCGAATGTCGAAGAAAATGCAGTATTTTATAGAAATTTAAAGATGTCCTAAAATGTCAGACATTTAACATTAAAAAGCTGGAGGATATCAAATCTGAAGTTGATAGTGACCATCAGTTCTCTCATAAGAAAGACATACAGCAAATTAGGAAACGACTATCGGTAGAAACCGACACATCTACCAAGGAGGAGGTTATTGCTACAAAAAACAACACTTTCGACATACAGCTATCTCCAGCAACCTCGGAATAGCATCAATACAAAACGGAAACAGGCTATTTTCGCTAGACCAGAATGCTCCTTCTTTACGGGCGCTGGCTTGATCTCCCCACCTTCCAGACCTTGTGTCACATATTCCTGCGGTTGGAGGGAATTAAATAACGTTGAGTTCAACCCCAGCTCAATCAGTCTCTCATAAACTTGGGTTGATTGAGGACGTTGCGATGGGGTAATACCAGTCGAGGATCCGTTCTCGACAATCAGTCCGATAGGAACTGGGCCATTTCGGTGGCCTTTTATCTGTCGGGCTGAGGTGTACTGTCTTGGGTTGTTCTAGGAGGTGCACTCTTCCAGGCCTTGCCTTCCCTTTTTTGGAAGGAGTAAGTTTATTTCTTGTTGCCTGAAGCGCACTTACCGGGGAATGCCGACGGGATTGTCCCAGGCTATTTTTTCTAGGCCAGAGTATCCTTCTTTAGAGGCGATGACTTGACTCTTCCCTACCTTGCTGTCCATGTGTCACATATTTCTGCGGTGGGAGGGAATTAAATACCGTTGAGCCAACCCCCATATCGTAAAGTCTCCTATTAATTTCGGTTGATTGAGGACGTCGAGATGGGGTTATACCAGTTGACGATCCGTTCTTGACAATCAGTCCGGCAGGACCTGGGCCATTTCGGTGTCCTTTTATCTGTCGGGCTGAGGTATACTGTCGTGGGTTTTCCTAAGAGGTGCACCCTCCCAGGTATTGCCCCCCTTTTTGAAGAGGAGTAAGTTTATTGCTTACTGCCTGAGGCGCCCTGACCGGGGAATGCCGACAAGGTTTCGCAGGCTATTTTTTCTAGGCCAGAGTGCTCCTTCTTTAGGGGCGCTGGCTTGATTCTCCACACCTTCCTGACCTTGTGTCACATATTCTTGCGGTGGGAGCGAATTAAATACCGTTGAGCCCAGCCCCAGTCTACACTGGCAGACAGGACAGACGGTCAACTACTTTTGTTCCTCCGTTGTATATACTTTTTTACCTAAACCGTGTTCCCCTGTTCTCATTCTGGCTCTAAACAGGGCCATAACAAAAACATTATCCATGAATTAAAATTAACTCATTTTTACGCACTTACGACGTCGTTTCTAGCTTCTTATCAGTGTAGGGGCCCGATGATTTTATTGGTCGCAGGGCGCGACCCCGGTTCACAGAGACAATTCAGACTCCACACGATTTTCTTATATCCCCAAAGTCATGGACATTATCGCGTTATAAGAAGAAATGTAGTAACATCCATGCCTCATACATCAGGGTGTAAACACCCGACAATCCTGAAAGTGCAACGAACTTAATTGTAGACTTGCTTTATATCTTAAATAAATGTTTGTTTCAATATCTCCGGACAGTTCTCAACTTTAATCTCTTAAAGGGACTTCATAATGATATTCATGAATAAAAATTGAATTAGCTTTATCTACTTATCCCCCCCTAGAGTAAACAGCGTCTTCAACTAAACAAACACAACAACTATTACCGTAGATTCAATTTTAAATACATACACTTGGATGCATTTTATGGACTCATTATTTTGAATTATTTTAAAGCTATTTAAATATTTGGTAAATACATATATGTATTTATTTAATCAATAAACAGTATTAACAATGTTATCTTCACGAATCATAATTCAATGCAGAGCTTTAAACAGTGCCCGGAATCTGACTTATAGGCATTTCAATTCGAAAAATCTTTAATAACCAGAAGTTGTGAAATCTGCCTGCATATCTATGAAGTAAAACGGCCTCGGTTTCACAATACATTTGTTTCTGAGAAATTTCTATCTTCATAATAAATAGTCATGATTATTTTATTGTCACTGGTTTTGTTCACCTAAAGTTACTAACTTCACCTACTTTAAAAGAAACAAAAATCACACTGACCATACATCATCGGCTGAAAACTTCAACAGGTCCCAGTTGAGCCGAATAAATTCGCTCGGGATGCTGCAGTAGAAAAAAATAAACATGAATTTGCCGCGGTCAATTTTTTTTTATTATGTAGCAGTTAAATCATCTAGGGCATTTTCGGCTGGACCATTGGTAAATAACATTCTGTTTGGAAAATAAGCGCCCGGAAGAGAAATTCAGATTACCAGTGGTGCGTACAAAAGTCTCTGTCATCATAATGCTGGGATGTTGGGAAAAAATGAGAAAATAAACAAGGTTGTGTAATAACGTTTAGCGTCGTAACATTCATGAATGTTAATGAAAACTATTTATTCATCCTTTATAATAAATTATTGGATACTCGGAAAATTACTCCGTACTAACCGGAAAACTTTCCAGAGAGAATCCTCCTGTGATTCACCTATGTCCAATCACAGAATTTATAGTGTTTCCTTTATTATGAACGGCTCCGGTTTTCCCAATCGAGACCGAAACAAGTTATATTGTTTGTATGGATAAAGAACGTTGGGTTTTCTTTTATTTACTCATTTTCCTGACAAATAAATTGAATAACATCACTAACGTAAGATTCTGTTATGCATTATAATTATTTCTGTAATTAATGTGTATTGGTACTTATATAGATTACGAGATTAATAATGTGGTTGAAGTAAATAGGTGCATGTTCTTACTTGGAATATATATATATATATATATATATATATATATATATATATATATATATATATATATATATATATATATACGGGAGGCGTCGGATTCGTCGAGCCGCATTCTTCTGGCGAAAGTTCCACCTACCAGAGCGATTCATATATATATATATATATATATATATATATATATATATATATATATATATATATATATATATATATTATATAATATTTAATCTCTCTCTCTCTCTCTCTCTCTATATATATATATATATATATATATATATATATATATATATATATATATATATATCCATAAATATACATACGTACAAGGTAATGTCCTAAACTAAGTATCGGATCATTATAACTTTTTGAATATGTACTCGATGCAAAATAGTGAGTTACCTGGGGACATTATTTCTTGTAGGGGATGCAAATATAAAGTTATTATAATTTTTATTTAGTCAATTTTTCAGGACTGGTCATTAAAAATTTGAAATATATAGTCTCGCCTCACCGGTGCGTAACATACTCACATTATTCTGTTGTCAACTTTACTATTTAACGGGTGCAGTCACCCAAATTCGACACGCTCCCATAAAACATTTAAAATAAGTTAGATACAAAAAATGTGAAGAAAAAAAAAGTTTTACATATAATTTTAGAATAATATTGACTTAAAAAAACCGGTGCGCAAGCTAGCGTAAATAAAATGCATACGCTTGGTTATGTCTTAAGTATTGAATTCATAATAATTAATTATGTATTAGATATTATAAGCAACAGAATGAGTTGCGTGGACACATTATTAACTGTTTTTTTAAATGTTAGTATTTAGGCTAAGAAAGAAAGAAACATTCAAATTGTAAATTTAAAACGAATGCGATATTTATTGCTTGTAACCGTAATTAGTATATATATATATATATATATATATATATATATATATATATATATATATATATATATATATACTAGCAATACCCCTTAATACCCACTGACAACTTTCATTTTGTTTGTACTCGGCCTCTGGCAAATTGAATTATATTTGACGAAACCTACAAACCTAGTTCTCTTTTCCCACTTTTATACGACTCCCTGTTAGAAATTGATCTGCTTGTTTTTGGTTGTAAACATCCTGCGAAACAGTTGGTGGTCTATTATTAAGATAGGGCTTTGTCTGTATTTCTGAGATGAGGCGTTTTTATTATGGATTTCAGTGTACGGACTGACTTCCTCATCTTGGCTGCCATGCTCACAACGTCTCGGCCGTTCTGCCTTCCGGCCTTAATCAGGTGTCGAACTCGGGAACCGTCTCGAACCCAATCCCTTTATTGGCACGGGGTAATACGCTCGGATTCCATTTTTAGACTCTATGGCATACTCGTTAAATTTCCGTTGCTTTCAGTTCTGCTGCTTATCGCCGTATTGCTTCTGTCGCTGAATGTAACTTTCACTGCCATCGCCAAGGATTGAACTTAGTACCTCTAGATAACTTTCAACCTTCGAACCAACGGCTTTGATCCCACGGCTTACTATATAATAAAACAATAAGCAAGCAAGTCAGCGACACATGTCAAAAATGCTGCCCACTTCATAGAACTGATCAAAGGGGCACCCATTGAATCAAACTAAATTGTAAGCCTATATGTAGTCAGTCTATTCACAAAAGTCCTGACCAGTGAATCAATAACAGTAATTAGGAAACAAACAAATGGCGGACCTACCAATGGAAAAGCGCACATGTGTGCTATTGTCGAACTTAATAGAAATGATAACATTCTGCATAGAAACACCCTACTTCAGAATAGGTACTGACATATATCGACAAGTAGAAGGTCTTGCTATAGGTTCGTCATTGTCAACAGTGGTGGCGAATATATACATGGAACACTTCGAAGACATGACCTTAGGTGCATCACCCTTAAGGCCTACCATGTGGCTCAGATACGGTGATGACACGTTCATACTCTGACCCCACCAGATAAACATCCAGTCACTTCTGGACCATGTAAACACAATTAGACCATCGATAAAGTTCACAATAGAGAAGGAAAATATAATCAACTAGACTACTAGGATATACTCAGATCATCCACAGAGCAGGGGTTTAAGACATCGGTATATCGTAAGCCAACCTTCACCGGACAATACCTGAAGTTCAATTCCCATCACTTATACCGCTTCAGACAGTAAGTAGCGACACCAATACGTACCACCAATAACTAGGGAGGCTGAAGAATAACCTCCGACCTAACAACTACCCTGATAGTATACTATCCACCATAAGTAATAATAGTGGAAGAGAAGAGAGTGAATTCCAAAACCCTCCAACGGTCTGCATACAATATATACGAGGCCTCTCCGAAAAAATACAAAATATATGTGGTCTCTACAACATCAAGACGGTATTCAAAAGTTAATCAACACTTACAAGACACCTAGTCCGAGTAAAATCACTCATAGAGAACATGACCAAGAACTGCATATACTCAATCCTATGTAGTTTTAGGAAGGTGTACAACGATAAGCGCCCTTTTGAGAGGAGCTGGAATTCAACAAAATCAAAAGCCTTGTACCTGGATTTCATTTTACTCATGTCGAGACACGTAAAATTGATAGTCAATGTGATAAGTGTGTCGTCAATCAAACATGAGTGTAGCTGAATTTGACAGATTTTATGGAATCGATGGGCTCAAATGTTACTTTCGAAAGGTTGACAAAGCTGAACCCAATTAACTCGTGACCATGAACGTGGGAATTAAAAACATCGGTGATTGAATTTTCTCTCGATCAATATTTCATTTTGATATGTATACTTGTTTTATCTTTTTTTTCTCTCCCCAATTCTTTATTTTTATAAAAGCGAAGGAGAATTTTCAGTTGGTGTTTTACTTTTGTACACAACGGGTTTGACGCTGGCCGACCCGACTTTCGGTTGTTATATTATCTTTCTTCGGAAGCTTAAATAAATAAAGAAATATATATATATATATATATATATATATATATATATATATATATATATATATATATATATATATATATATATATATATATATATATATATATATATATATACATATATATATATATATACATATATATATATATATACATATATATATATATATACATATATATATATATATACATATATATATATATATATATATATATATATATATATATATATATATATATATATATATATATATATATATATGTGTGGGTGTGAAGCAATTTAACAAAAGATATAAGCGTACAACTAATATCTTATAATTAGTGAAACATCCGGATAAAAACTGAAGCTCAATATACTGGATAGACCATTAATATTACAATATAGAATGAAATAATAAAATAAGGTGTCAATCAAATTTAATTAGAATTCAAGGTTCAAGCAAAGTATCTTAAAGTCCTTAGCTCATCAATTTTCAAATATAATTCTTCTCCTCAGAGGACCATTACCGCAGTTATACCACTACAGGTAATAAAATTAAACTTTGAAAATATATAAAAATATATACAAAAATACATAAAAATATATAACATCAAATATATCAACCCCCAAACATACTTTTTTGTTAAATCTATACAATCCATCCAGGCCATACAATTTGAAAAACATAATAAGGATAGACATCCAGAGGGTTGACTGAAGATTACTCCAAGTGATGAGTACCAGTCCAGATACGAGAAATTGAAAGAACTGACAAAGTTATTCCAGTCGCAGGATGCGTCATCAATCGATGAAGTGAAATGTATCCAATGTGTATGTTAATTATTACAACGATAAATAAATCAAATCAAATAATATAGAAAGTTCAATAAACTTACTTAAAATTCCAATGTCTTCATCGTGGCAACCCAAATCTAATCAAAGTTCGTTGGTTAATTTGCTTTGCTTGAACCTTGAATTCCAATAAAATTTGATTGACACCTTATTTTATTACTTCATTCTATATATATATATATATATATATATATATATATATATATATATATATATATACATATATATATATATATATATATATATGTGTGTGTGTGTGTGTTGTGTATTTGATTTGTTGATTAATCACATCTGTCGCCGGACTCGAACAATATAAAAAAATATAAAAACACATTTTCATAAGTAATTATTTGTTGCCTTAAACTAGGCTTGGCTTTGTAGTAAGTAGTATTAACACAGGCGTCATCGTAGCTACTATGCAATGTTCCTTTAAAAAGTAGATCTCTTTATGACAGCTGCTTTTAAATAGAATTACTCTTTTACTGATTTACAGAGTTGTTTACAACGGTCGTAGAGTGCAAAGGAGTTGGCATTTGAGTTTGAAATATAACTCGTGTTCCGGGGTTCCAAGCCGGTGACCGGCGTGAATAATCTTTCCCTACACTGACGAGACCCGTAAGGATGAAATGTATACGTATGTGGATTAAAACAAATATATATGAGTATTTATATATATATATATATATATATATATATATATATATATATATATATATATATATATGAGTAAAATATAACGCTTTTTTCTATCTGTTTGAACAATATTGTTATCAAAAATGTAATGATACAACAGGTATGTACTTCCTTCCCACTGCGAGAATGTCTTTCACACAACCGGAAGGTTAGAATAGTAGGCCAACATATTCTTAAATACGCTATATATACTGATCGCAAAACATACAAAGCACATCCAAAGCTATACGTATTTTCCATAAATTAATATTCTGTTCGATTCATTTGCAATTTGATTCTCTTAATTTCTCATATATTATTATTATTATCATAATAATTATTATTATTATTATTATTATCATTATTGTTGTTGTATATGTTGTCGTCGTCATCACCATCACAAGGGGTATGAATTAAAGCGATTTAATGAAAAAGTTTTACATTAGAAACGATAACTTCCGTTTGATTATTTTCAAATCCAAGTGACAACTTCAGGTTAAATTTACGTCCGACTACATTTGCACATACTAAAACTAAGATGATTTTTAATATTTAAAAAAAATAAACCATGCATTAAACACAATGACTGACGAGGTGTTTCTTAATAATTAAATGAATATGTTTATTTCTAAAACTAAATTTTCATTCATATATTAAAAAAAAAAAAATTAAATATTTGTTTTCTAAATACGACCTTTTTTCTATTTATACGAATTATATTTATATATCTATGCAATTAACGCTTATTACATTCGATGATAAAAGTCAGTATTTTCAAATAGGATATATTTGCTGATCGGTAAACTTACAAATCGCAATCATGATTATACTGTATTTAAATATGTGTTTTATAAGACTTTTTGTCAATTAATATTCCGTACAATTCATTTGTAATTTGATTCCGCTTATTTTCTATCAAATATACGCAATCATGTTCTATGTATTATTATTATTATTATTATTATTTTTATTATTATTATTATTATTATTATTATTATTATTATTATTATTATTATTATTATTATTATTATTATAAGTAATAACATTGATTAAAGCTATTTGATGGAAATCTTTAAAATTGTAAATGATAACTTCAGTTTTATTATTCTAAAAATCAAATTAAAACTTCTGGTCAAGTTTTACGAACGATAACATTTGTACATTCCCAGAAGGATGATTCATTTTGCATATTTCTTTTCAAAAATTAAACTCAGCATTGGACGCAATGACTAAGTTTTTCTTTTAGTTACTGAATAGATACGTATATTTTAAATCTCAATGTGTTGTTGTTGGTTGTGGTAGTGATTATATTGGTTATTTTATAATGAAAACTATTGCGGTGTTCATAAAATAGAAAATAGAAACATTCTACTCTTCTTATTTTCTAAATTACAAAAGGAAAAATCTTCATATTTAAAAACACCATTATTAGGTTGTTTAAATGTCATTTTGCTGTCTTTATAATATAAGAGAAAGCATAAATTAGACATTTCAAAATATTTAGCAATATGTAATTGCTTTTATTTGACTAACCGACATATCGTTTTTTGTGTATTCATTACATTAAATAAACAGTTTTAAATGGATAATTAAATCACATCTCCGACTGTAAATATTGAAAGTACTATATAAAATAACTTATGTGGTGTTTTCTCCTAATTAATAAAATGTGACAACGTCGATGAACAGTAATTATTCTCAAAATGGGTACATCTCAAATAACGCTATGAAAATTATCTTTTTGTTGTTTTTCTCTAAATTACAAAAGTATGAAATAAAACATTGGTTTCTGAAAATAGTTTGATTAATATAAGATAATTTCTAAGTTCGTGAGGTAATTTTCCAATACCATGTCTTAGTCACATTTTACTTCGAAATACATAGTAAAACAGTAGATGTTAACGCTGGCCACTTGCAAAAACGGTTAATTAATGTTATTGTTTAATTTTCTGACTATCATTATCGTGTAAATATATAAGATATTTGTACAAGTTCAAAGAGATGATCAACATCATAAGAATTGAAAAACGTCTAGGTCACTCTGTTTACATTATTAATCGTGTCGTCCAACAGTGACTATTTCTTCTTATCTGAACATTTTATGTTTCAGGCCATCTAATATATATTAGTAATTTCCCTTGAGCTCATTTTACTTGACTCAAGGAAAATGACCACAGGGGAAATTTACCGTCTCGAACATAGACGGTCAATTTTCTAATAGTTAATTATCCCGTCGGCGAGTTTCCCAGTTCGACAGTTTTCCCCTATGCCATATTGCCAATGGATAATTCGTAAACAATTTTGATGAGATTCAAGCCCGCAACAATGGAGCCGGGAAACTAACTAATTAACCGTTACATTTATGAAACGTGATGTCTAATGGAATTCATCTCGTGAGTAAATCTAATTTCATTATTAATAATTGAGTCACATCCAACCATTAGTTTTATTCGATATTATATAATATCTATATAATAAATCTGATTGTTCCGTCCTCAGTACTGCGTTAGTGTCAACCGACTACGAATTAGTAAAATCATGAATCATTCAAAACACAAATGAGTCATATACGCAAATCAATGAGAATGTAATAGAATTAGAAAATGGGGATAAAAGAGAAGTGACGAGGTTAGACACGGACGGGGTAAGTTCGTTTGTGTTTTTGTTTGTTAAACAAGTCGGGATTTAGCATAAGACTTACGATGATTGCGCCTAAGAATAGCGTTATCTACATAAAGTTATCCTCATTTATCGCATGTGTTTGTTCACCTGCAGGATCGCAGGTTTATACCCCCGATACTAAGACTCAGCGATTGCATGCGAAGTCGGGGAAAGTTTAGTCCAGAACACACAAAAGAAAAGTACAGAAGAACAGTTGCCACTTCACTCAATTTATTTTTGGTTCGACGGCGTACACATCTTTGCATGCAACACGCAGAGGCAGAGACGACTAGATAACAACGGATTCTGCTCCCGACTCCTCCTGGATTTCCACCAAAATCTTGTTAGCTGGCTGTAGTCCTAATATGGCCGGGTTCATAAACTATCCGTCATTCGTTTCCCTGCTAAGAACCGGGGTTCTAGACGTCATAGTACTTACACGATCACGTTGCAACAATTGAGAAGGGTTAGACTTTGGAGGTCGGTGTAAGGTCTATAACATATCATTCTACAGTTATATTTAGTCAAGGTAATACAATCGAACAGAATAGTTTGATGAATTACAATAGCTTATGTAGTAAATTGAAAAAAAATATTGCTGCAAACATATATGTTCAATTAAATTAATATACAATTTTAAACTGTCTACATCGGCCGAGACATTAATAAAATGAAAATAAAAATAAGAATGGTTGTGCTCATATTCATAATAATACAAACGGCTTAGAAATATTGTATCTTAGAACTTTTTTTTTATTTGCAGGTATACTTCTATCGAATGTGGACGGATCCTATTATTGTGTATAATAATAACAACTGTTTTGCAGCTAATCATGGATTAATAGCATTTACTTCTGACTTGAATTTAATCGTACACATGTAAATTTTATTTTTTTAATTTCAAACATTAACACTTAAATTATGATTTAATTCTCATCAGAAACATTTAAACAATAACGTTACCTTTAAATATATAAAATCAAATAATTGCTATCTAAAAATATACACGTACAGTTTTATTTGAAGCATTAAATAAAATAATAATTTTAATGTGCATATTTAACTCTGGATAATGTGTTGTAGGACCCGGATGAGAGTAAGACGACTTCTGTTTTCTCTGCTTCTTCCCGATTTATCATTTATCGCAGGTTTAAGTGAAATCAGCTGCATTTCCTAAAGCTGGCGCCTTAACCGCTGGGGCATGTTAATTTTCAATGGGTATTTATACAACAATGATTTCCTGCTTTTGTTTCCCGGAGGACTTTCATAAATATATAAACCGTAGCAACAGAGTTCATTGTTTCGTTGAAAGCATACTTTTAAAGCCAAATTCATGTGAGCTCCCAAACCAATATGGCGCATTCGAAAATACTACTTGCCAATCATAAACATCGATGTAATAACATGCAACTATACAGATAACATTTCCTTGACGATCTTTAAGCGTTGTAACAGCATTTTGAACTTACATTATTAAACCACAGTTTAAATAACGGTTTTCTGTTTAAATATATACTTACAGTTTTACTTAAGGAATACACTTCAATAATAGCGTATTTTCAGCGTAGAACTTAAATCTTATTTTTTCCTGTAAGCATGACACTTTAATGACGATTGTACATTCAGGTGAATCTCTTTATGCGAAGAGTTATTAATCTTTAAACATGATTGCACATTTACATATTTTTACACAGCTTTTATTAAAGGGGCACATTTTTGAATATAACAGTTTGATTTGAAACAATGTTCAGTTATGTGACTGTACTGAATAAGAAATATTGAAATCTCTTCAGAAATCTTCTTATTTACTTACATAGTCTTCGAATAATGTGGTGCATCTTTCTACTTAGGTTCTCTGTATTCCAGCATATCTTTACTTTGGCAATTCTTAGCAGAGATAAGAGTAGGTTTAAGGAGGTATAAGGTTTATAAATTATTATGAATAGGTATAGAATTACCTAAACGTTATAATAGGCAATTTAATGTAAACAGGTTCGTTTTTTTACATGTCAGTGATTATTAACCTCGTCGCAAATAAGAAACGATTAACAAGAAATCAGTCAGTGTTAACAAATAAACAAGTCAATACACAACATACCGTGGATAAATATTTTAAAGCACACTAATTATCATTACTAGTATCTGTATTTCTTATTGTATCATAATTGCCGCATTTTCAATCCTGAAAATTCTGTCGAAAGCAAAACAACAAACAATTCAAAAAAATATATTTTAGTAAAAACGTAAATGGTTAAAGTATTACTGAAAATAAATTAAAACACAACTTCCATATTCTTTTCGTCCATATTCTATTATTTGCATAGTAAATTAACCGTATGTTTTTCTAAAAACAGAATATACCCACTATTAACGAAGTTATACCTTTATAGATAACAATTAAAGGTCATAAAAGTTAAACCTTTTCAACGGTTATAAATAAATATTAAATTTATTTACTTGAACCCTTCAATTAAAAATCACATCGTCGATCATTTTATTAATATTCAACAGGGAACATACAATTGGAGCAACACTATTCTATTCAAAGAATTGAGTTTACTCGTCATAGCAATTGGAGTCATCTCGTTTTCTCATACAATATATGAACACCAACTCCAAGTTGTCTATGAATGCCAACTGGATATAAGCTCAAATTGGATATATATATATATATATATATATATATATATATATATATATATATATATATATATATACCTATCCTAGTAAAACAAGACTGTTAATACTCCAATACAGATAGATAGTTAAGCCAGTTTCTACGATTAGCATTAGCCGAGACATCCATTAATTTATTGCATTATTGCAGTTCGATCATTTGAATATCAGTCAAATTAAAATGAATTCTGCAATTATCTGTATTGTTACAGACTCTTTGATTAATGTATCTACTCATTACGTTTAATTAATAGTTAACAGCATTAGAAACATAATTGCGTTTAGGACCATTTCCCCGTAAAGTTAATTCCATGGATTGCATTAATGTTCCCCTCGGCGCTTCTGTTCTTTTATATTTACTTTGTTTGAGTAAAATATTACACATGCATTTTAATATGAGTTGATAAGTGTTATGTCTGATGTATACAACGCATTATCTACATTTGAGAGAACATACAAATAATTTTAAACAGTTAAGAAAGAAACACTATAATTAAACACATTATTGAAAGAGCTACGTGTTCAGCATACTCATCTGTGATGCTAAATAGTTAGATTTAAAATAGTTAAATCATTTTACTATTCTTTTTTGTTGGCATTGTTTTCACGATGATATCAAATACTTACAGGAGAGATCACATGAAGATACACATAATATCAAATGAGAGTGATATTATGGAATCGAACAAGGGACGTCAGTTTACGTTGGTATGCTATAATCCAATGCCAACAGGATTGATGATAATTATATTCTACTCATGATATTACGCGGACACGTAAGTTTCTTCGGATCACATAAGTTAAGCGATAGTCAGTACTAATATGAGTGACCGTTTGTGAATACAATGTGCTGTAAACAAACAATTCACACAGGTTAATAAATAGGTGGTAACCATGCTGGGAAGTATTAACGCTGAAATACTATGATCCTATCATTCTACAATATTCTGGTAAAGCATGAGACCAAACAAGTTTTAAGGCTAGTAAATAGTATACTAATAGAAGACTGCATAGTGCTAGTAGTAGTAGTAGTAGTAGTAGTAGGAGGAGGAGGAGGAGGAGGAGGAGGAGGAGTTATAGTAGTAGTGTTGAGGCTGGTGAGGTTTTACATATATCCGTTCAGTAGTTTTGTAATGTAATATTCCTCTTTTTAACAGCGCCAACTATTCATGCTGTAACGTTACTTCAAATGGTTATAGTGAAACATTTATTGTCATTGTTATGTACCGCATAGTCATTATTTTCCTTTAGTTTTTTTTTCGTAACTCATCAAGATGCAACATTTTAAAGGTCTCAAAATATTCACCTACTTTGTTTCGCTCGGCTAAAGGATCAATTTAGGAGTTTAGTTGGCATTTATATCATCACGGTAGATCACGAATGGATACCTCAAAACAAAGATATTTTCACTGTTATGTTTTTATTGTTGTCGACCTCAGCTTAACACCCGCGGCCCATCGACACACATATATATTTCTATAGCGAGCGCCATAACAAATCCCCCAGGGAAGCGGAATAAGAATGCGCCCATTTAGCATGTCGAAATCAAAAACAAATCTTCAGTTTTTTTCGATCAGCTCGTCGTATCGATCGATGTTAGTTTTATTTTTTTTATTCGTTCTTACAAAACAAACCTAGTGTTTATTTAATTTTATCTACCACAATTCCTCATGGAAGTCTTGTCAAAATAGTTAAATACTTAAATTCCAGATAAGATCATCTACATTTCATTTCTATCATAAATTACACTATAACTATTATTATTATTATTATTATTATTATTATTATTATTATTATTATTATTATTATTATTATTATTATTATTATTATTATCTCTTCCTGTTTCGAAGGTAGTATTGCTACACTTAAATGAGAGAATACTAGCGTATATTTGGAAGCGGAAGTCGCTGTTAAATCAATACTTTAATGTTAATCTAAGATGTAAATCTGCATTAAGTTTAGCTATGAATGAAGTAATAAGTTAAATAAGACTCACACGCCTCGGTAGGGTTTCTAGTTTTCGAAGACTAAACACTCCGCCAAAACACAATTCCATTCTCTGCTTATCCCAGCGATACCCCTTAAATTCATTCAATTGCCCTCGCCTAAGATCATTAGCAATTATGAACAATGAGAAATATGATCGAGCTTTTGCTATCTTAGCTACATTATGTACACCTAATCCCGTAAATATATATATATATATATATATATATATATATATATATATATATATATATATATATATATATATATATATATATTATATCAGTGTTGCTCTGTTTATATTATGGTTTTTATTTCTATGTGCCTAATTATTTCCTAAACCTATGAACCAATCAGTATGAATTATGGAATATATAGTCTTAGAAACACCGTGAGTAAGATAGCCACATGATTTATTTCTTAACCTTACTATGATAAAAGACTTTCTCCCAAAGGTCTGCTCTTTAGAAATAGATGAGATACCAAAAAATGATAGCGCAAAATAAATGTTAGTAATCAATTTTTAATTGTTGTATTTTGCACAATATTAAGCGAACATCTGCGTACTCACATGATAGCCGATAATATGTATGTGTGAGGTAAACTCCTAAACTAAGTAATTTACCCTTCTGAATTATAAGATAATTATTCTAAGCCACGCGATGAGAAACGTGGATACATTATCATTTTGTTAACTTTACGATTTAGATTGTGTGCCCCTTAAACATAACAAGGAAAAAATAGAAAATTATTATACATGCATTTTTTTACTCTCCCAAAGAACGGGTATTCTTCCAGAATATGTATATATATATATATTTACATAATACATATGGATTGCTAATGTGTTTACTAAACTAGGTATAGTAAAGATATAACGTTTTCACTTTTCTTTAAAGAATTAAAATATTAGTTAATTTTAGTTACGGCGTAGCAAATAAATTGACTATCAAAAAGGTGTCCTACGGAAATTAATAGAGCTAATAATCTAGCAATATGGTTAAATGGACATTCTGTTTTATATCCTTTCTTTACTATCACTGAAAATACTGGCACTTACTCGTGCTGGTCAAAAAAATAGAACATATGTATAAAACTGTAAAAATCATTCCGTTTGAGATAATTTTCGGCTTTTAAATTGTGTAGGCGAAATATTCTATATGTAAATAACAATTACAACTATTTTAAATCATTTGTCATATTTGCATGTATCAGACTTGATTGTCACAGAGTAGTTTATTGTCACATTAGGAAATTCAACGTTTCAATTTAATAGAACATTATTCGTTGAGTAATCTCAAACTCAAAAAAATTATGTGTTTAAAAAGATTTTGCAAGTAATTTAATCATAATCTCTCATTCTTATTGAGGACAATCTGTGAGATGTAATTGGTGCTAAAATATTCCTATAATGCTAAACTAACTGAAATAGTTGGTGTACGATAGAAACTTTTTTTCATATCAATTGCAATGTCAGTTTTTCAATATATCGCGTTTCAAAATAATAGAACAAGACAGCTAAGAAAACAAAATAGTTTTTTTTATTAACTTAAATACAGATAAAAATTAATCAATATTTAGTAGCAGCACCTTTTGCCTTGATAACAGCATCAATTCGCCGAGTATGGAATCAACAAGGTTCTCGCAAATCTGTTTAGACACCGAATCCCATGTGTTCTGTATTACAATATTCATGGCTGCAAAGGTAATAGGTTTTTCTTTGCGAAGCTTCTTCTTCATCTGATCCCACAAGGCTTCAATAACGTTAAAATCTGGCGAGTTCGCCGGCCATTCAAGAACAGGGATCGATTGTTCTCGGAGCCAGGAAGTTGTGGACTTGGCAGAGTGTGTCGGTGCCAAGTCATGTTGAAAAATGATGTATGTGGCGTCACTGTCAAACTGATCATCCAGCACTTACAGTAAATTAGCTTCCATGATATCTTGGTACACTGTTGCGTTTACATTTCCTTTGATGAAGCAGAAATTACCAACACCCTTAGCACTCATACAGCCCCAAACCAACAAGACTGCGGGAACTTCACAGATTCTTGACGCATTCTTGGTTATACCGTTCCGTGGATCTTCGCCAAACACGTGGCCCTTGGTCGCCGAAGGAAATACAAAATCGAGACTCATCTGAAAAGATCACACGCCGCCATTCGTCTGTAGTCCAGGTTTGATGAGGAGTTGCCCATCGTAGCCTCTTCAACATCTGATTTTTGTTAAGGAGCGGTTTGGTGGCAGCTATACGATTTTGGTATCCCAGTTGCTGGAGCCTTCGGTAGGTAGTGCTTCGTGAAACGTCGGCATCAGAAGCCTGTTTCCACTTTTAGTAATGTGGCTTGTTGACTGGAATCGACTTTTCTTTGCCACCTTGTCCAGTACCAAGTCTTTTCTTTCAGTGGTGCTTTTGTTTCGTCCGCATTTCTTGCAATTGTTGTTGGAAACAACCGTAACATCTTTCTGGAGCACTTTGGTCACTACCGATTTTGAACATCCGACCTTGGTTGCGATTTCCATGTGCGTCTTTCCTACTTCCCGCAAATCGAACATTCGCTGCTTCTCAAACAAAGATATGTCTTTAGAGCGACCCATAATGAGAGATTATGATTAAATTACTTGCAAAATCTGTTTAAACACATAATTTTTTTGAGTTTAAGATTACTCAACGAATAATGTTCTATTAAATTGAAACGCTGAATTTCCCAATGTGACAATAAACTACTTTGTGACAATAAAGTCTGACATATGCAAATATTACAAATGATTAACAATAGTTGTAATTGTTATTTACATATAGAATATTTCGCCTACACAATTTAAAAGCCGAAAATTATCTCAAACGGAATGATTTTTACAGTTTTATACATATGTTCTATTTTTTTGACCAGTACGTGTACTTTAACCCATTTTTTCAATCCTCTAACTGTCTGTTATTTTTTATTTACGGTAATTAATATGTGAACTAATACCTGGATTTATGACAGAGGGGGTGATATTTCATTTGCATATGTATTAGCAATCCATTGCAGGTCGCAATTTAGTTTGGCTTTGAAGACCGACACAATTATACGCCGAAGCAGTCGTTACGGTAGCACAAGCTTTAAAACCTTCTCCTTATGGCGTGAAAAATCTTCTGCAGGCACACCAGATAAACGGGCACAGCTTTTTTTATGCTGGCGAAATCGTAGAGTAAGTATTTTTTTATCCGGCGTCGTTATCGCGACTATCAAAAGTTTCACCAAGTGAGCCTTTCTGCTAGGGTGAGAAGGCCTTCAACACTTTATAGCAGTTGTTGTAGCTGCTATACAAATTTCTTCGACGAATCACACTACTATAGTATATTAGCAACCTTCACATATCCCCTATAATCAGAAAATTAAAGTAGCTGGCTGATATCATAAGTGTGTTCTTTATTTCAAAAAAATAATTCGACAATGAGGTTGACCAAGGACCTAAAAACGGGTAGCCATCTGTAAACATTAAATTATACAATTAAACTGCATGTGCGGTAATTCATTAGGATTATAAATCATTAAAAATTACTTATTTCGATTAATAGAATAACGGGAATCGTGGAAATTTGCTATCTAATTTACAGATATAATTGTCTTTTTCTTTAAATTAGTCAAATATATATGATTATTTTAAAGATTTTCAATTATTTTCAAATAATATTTCAAATGAAAACGAAACACAGTGCTACTGACATCGTTCATATATGTTTCCAGAATATGTTGATTTTTCGCTGTTTAAAAAATATTGCGATGTATTGTATAATTTAAAATTTACATCGTCTGAAAGAAGCTATAAACATCTGAAGAAGCATATGTATACTTTATTTGGAATATGATTTGAAAGTAATTTAATTCTTTAACATACACATATAGCTAGCACGATTTGACTATACGATAAACAATCGAGCTGTTATAGTGTTTTGCAAGTTGATTATACATCTTCATAGTTAATTAAAAAAGGGTGTTATAATTGATATACATAGGGGTGTATTCATTGGTATATATATATATATATATATATATATATATATATATATGTATATATGAGTATCTCACATTATATAATATATTAATATATATATATATATATATATATATATATATATGTATGTATTTACATTATTTAAATTCATTTAAATTCATACAAAAGTCAGGTTTATCGATCAATAGTGTATATATTAGTGCAGCTGACTAATTAATATAATAATTTTATAAATGTACCTAATTAGGTTCAAAAACATTCTTATTCATATCATTGTTTCTGGGGTTTTTTTCAAAACACACTCTCTAGTTATCATAAATTCAAGATGTTTTAAAAAACCTTCTTATGTGATTGTTTTTCAGTTTAATAACAAAAAAAAAGAACAGTCATCATTGAAGTAGTTATTTTTACTTATTCATACCCTATTTTAAAAACAGACCAATAAAAATAACTTACGTTTCACCTTTGTTGGAGAATACCAATACTTTGATCTTTTTCCTTAATCATTGATCTTGGATTTTCGTTTAGCTTTTTCATTTATATGTTTTCATGTTCGTATTCTCTTAATCAAAATATTAATGAATGCCATTATGAATGAAAATCAGATCATTTAATAACAAACATTCATTTATCATAAACCGTTTAAATATAGTTGTGCAAATTACGCATACAGAGAGATGTATTTGAATTGTTCGTCTCTACGAAAAACAAAAAATTCAAATTACAATACTCTATTACGTATTTACATAACTTTTAATGGTAATATAGGTGTGATAAATGAAAGTAACGGTCGCATTATATATATATGTGTGTGTGTGTGTTTGTGTGTGTGTGTGTCTGTGTGGTTCTGGGTTTGGGTGTTTTATTTAAATACTATATTAGCCATAAAAATGGGGGAAAATGTCTAGAAGTTCCTAAAATAGTGGTGAATATATATATATATATATATATATATATATATATATATATATATATATATATATATGTGTATATATATATATATGTGTATATATATATATATGTATATATATATATATATATATATATATATATATATATATATGTGATACTATTAATTTTAAGTAAATAAAATAAAATTATGTTTACCTATATACGCCAGCGTTTCAAGCTTTCGCTTTCATCAGTGTAGGAAATGATAATCTCAGACGGTCGCAAGATTCGAACCCGGTTACAGAATCACTCTGGACTCCGCAACAAACGGACAGGTTATATTACTATGTCAAGAAAACGGAATTTAAGTTCATTTCATGCGAAGGGCCACAATGATGTTTCTAAAATGTTTTTATTGGTAATGTTTGAAGAAAATCTCATTTAATTTTAATATGCCTCATATCTATTTAATATAGATATCATTCGTATATCACTGCCTTTCTATTTAAGAATATCATTGTCGTCCATGCTTTTCAAATGATACGATCCATTATCGATTTTTAATGAGAATGTCTCCCTTTTATTCTCGCGCTATTTCTCATCACAAAATATTGCATTTTTAACAGGAGTCATGAGAAATGAATTCACATGGACAATCGAATTTCACTGAAATCGAATCTTTTATCTCAGGAATGGAATCTTTCCAAAATCGAACAACTTGATAAATAAAACAGTGCTATATATAATAAGGGGAAAGTCTAATACAATTTGTTCACCCTCTGTCGTTTTGCAGCTTTTAGCAAATGAAAAATAAGCGATTATCTTCTAAGGCGTGAACCAACTGATAAAAATACTAAAGTCTATAAGGGAAACAAAAAAGAGAAACGAAAGAAAACGAAACAAACGCGTAAAGGGAATAAAAGAGGAACTCAGTTAAATGTGTTGACTAGGAATAACAGATTAAAGATGGGAGAAAAAAAACAAGGATGATAAAATTTTGAAAAATACACGAAGAGAGTAAATTGTCATCTGAATTAGCAAACATCTGAGTGAATTGATTCTGCACATGAATATCGTTGGTGTCTATTGGCGTTCACTTGTGTGTGTTTGCACTAGGCGATCCGAGACATTACGATACATTGTGAATTAGTGCATACATTTGCCCTTCGAATCAATTATTAAGTAAATACATATATTATAAGTATTTTTTATTGATTGGTAGGTGATTTAACATGTATAAAGTTCGGAGAATCTTTTAACTATTGAGAAAATATTATTAGTTACAATATTTACACATGTATACCATTACTAATATATACTTTAACATTTTCGAACACGGTGCCTTGATTCAATCTATTTAAAAAAAAACCCTCAATTTTAGGGTTTGATTAAAGAAAAAAGAAAATATACTCCTTGTACACTAATAGACATCTTTTAGATCATGATAATTTTTTTTCTTTTTTCTCTCCATTCATCTCCACTCAGTATGCCTAGTCTGCTTTTTCCCCACACCCAGCTTGAACAAAATGTGTGAATCAGCAAGAGCTAGGAAGGACTGGGCAAGTGAAAATCAATCTGAAAGTCAAATCGCCATACCAATATGATATGTGACGTCTTTGAAACCATTGTTTCATGAGTTTTGGTATGACGGAGTAGCCCGTAGCTTTCATCAAATTATTAGCAAAGAAACTGTACGGTATGTAAACCAGAATTCTGCTTTTAACATCTTGTGGCACACCTCACAAAGAGCAACTCTACGGACACTTTCCTCTGATACCCGCCTTTATCAAAGTGAGAAACAGAATTGTTGCTATCTGATTGAGAGTTAAGCATCAAATCCTCAGCGATGTAATTCAGCGAGGAGACTGCATAGAACGTATTTAATGTACTTAAGCGATATGCTGTCAGAGGGTCAAGAAGATCCGTGCTGTTAGCATGACGACGATGACGACGACGACGACGATGATGCTGATGAAGGTGATGGTTATGATGATGATGATGATGGCGATGATGGTGGTGATGATGATGATGATGATGATGATGATGATGATGATGATGATGATATTAAAAATTAAAATTAAATGTTTAGTCCTCTAAAGAACCACGTATGTTTTACTGGTATGGAGTGATATTTTACTATTTCATGATTAGATAAGTAGCTACAAAACAATTGCCGGAGAAAGACGTTTTGTTTAGCGGCATGTCATGAGTGCAGTTTTGTTTAGGATTCAAACCGTTATTTTGAAATATAGAGATACACCTATAATAATTGCACTATGCATGCTTTATTTTACCGGAGAATAGTAGAATATAATGGTAATGAATAAACATATACATGAAACAGTATTAAGTGTTACTATGAATAGTAAAATTAACCGAAATACGTGGCATATCATCTCTAAACCTAAAGCTTGCTTCCTTGTTTCAGACATGTAAAACGAGGATACAATACAAGGGATCATGGCATATTATTTCCAGTACAAATGTCCACATTTAAGATTAGCTAGCAGTCGTTTTTCAAAATCTTAATATATACAATGTCCTATCTTTGTTACACTGTTGGAACCAAACTAATCTGTCTATTAGTGCTTGATATAGAAACATTTTTGTAGATTCATTCCACCACAGGATATAAAATTTAGTGGCCTCCAACAGTGTAAAACGTAAATAGCATTAGCTCGAATACTCTCTGTGTAAACGGACACATTAATACAAATAACTACTAGATTTAATTGTTTTAACAATAACAAATTAATGTTTTAATTACTCATGCATTATCTACCATTGCCCCATATTGTCATAATCAGGAATGTGCGAGGATGTGAATATTTAAATTCTAAATCATTTTATAAAGTTTTACATCCTTGTACAATCGGTGTTAAAAAAGATGCACAAAGGAAATACATGTTTAAACTCTTCACTTCTAAAGGTTAGGAGCGTTTACTTTAGGGAAAGCGTATTACTATAAGTTTAAATTACGTAAATCCACACACATCCCGCGTTAAACACTTTACAAATAATATAATTTTCCAATGTTTTTTCGCGATAATTTAATCGTTAGGCGTCTAGCAAATATAATTTTATAAAGGAATGAGACATTTACATTGGCTTGGGACAGTGCTTCAAGTCCCCGAAAAACTATTGAGAACTATCGTTTTGGGGGTGAGCTATGATTTCATAATATACTATGCAAGTCTATATGTTTGCAATAACTCGCCATGTTTTTTCTGTAAAACAAATACTGAATTAAACTAAGAAAAAAAAAGAAAGCACGATCTACTTTTTTCCAAAAAATGCGTTTTCTAGCTCTCAAGGGAAACAAGGTGTGATAAACTTAAAAACCACCAATACGGATTGCGTTTTTATATCACAAGAATTAATCTTTAGAAATAATGAAAACAAGCTGGGCAGGTGTAAATTGCACTAAATGATATTTTTTAATACTAATTATCTTGTTCCTAACCTATAGATGGTTAAATAAGATATAAGATTTGACTTGCATATTTATTTTAAACAATGAAAAATACATGAAACAATTTACAAAACTTTTTATATACAATATTTCTAGTGAAGGTAATATTTTGACGACAAAAACTTACTTTGTAAATGCTTTAGATTAAATTAAATTTGGCTTCAATTCATGAGTAGCATAGAAATATTCGGAAGGTCGTTGCTTTTTATGTAAGCGTTACACACAATAACACACACGCTATCGTATGAATACGTGTCTTCCCGATCGTCCCTTCCATACCTCCCTCACCCCATTCGATGTAGAAAAAATATTTCAGGTTGGTTGGGATCGAACTATAAACCAGTCGGGCCGACGTCAAAAACCGATATTTTACTTAATATTTTTTATTTATAATTCTTATATTTGTGTCTGCCATTTGGTCACTTATAGGACTCAGAACGACTATACAGAATTACACCAATTTTGTGATTAACTATCCTTGATCTTGTCATAGTTGATACACATTTTATTAATATTCATTTTAGTAATTCACACAATAAACACATTGATGTTATAACAAATATTAATGATGTCATATTTGGCATTAAAACGTCAGGAATCCCCCATGTCTCATAACGTATCAAAAGTATACCACTGATTGTAGTAATTGTACATCTCCGATTAAATCATCTTAGCTAGAAAAGACGACATGTTTATACACAAGAAAAAAAATGCCTGACAAATAGCAGATGTTTTCTGTTCAAGACCATTATAGTGTGAAATAAAGGAATACGAAAAATGTAAATGGATTAAAATGTGCTGAAATATCAAACCTATTATAATACCAATTATTGCAGGCGACTTGGAAAACGAGAAAATTGATTCAAAAACATTGTAATCATATAAATAGTTGATACCGTAAACGCAATGTAAACACAAAGCGTATAATAAAAGATCCCTGAGTAGGGAAATTAAGATAACAACCCAGATGCTACTGTACAACAACAAGTAAGTTGAAATAAAATAGCACTGTCGTCAGAATATAACTATGACAGGCATATTACGATGTCTCAAATTGTTTAAGACCATTTAGGTTTAGTCTTACTCAAGAAATATTGTCAGCTGAGTGTCTGTTCTTTTAACTATCTTAAATATATTTGGCATTTTTTACTAATTATAATCATGTTATTAAATTTACTTGTATTTACCATTGTGCTTTTGAAAACTTTTTTAAAATGTTATTATTAATTTTGAGTTTCAATTCACTCTATCCTCTCCGTAGCCTTTCATTTCATAAATAGTAAACTAGTCTATCTCTATTGACTGTACAATTCGAAGTTCTTGTAGCTAAATGTTAAAACAAATGGAAAAAGGGATAGCTAAACATGATAGAAAAAAGTTCAAATCAAAGCCCAAGTATACACCCCCACCTTCCTTTCACCTATCTTTTTGATGTACATGGTATCATTTTCTTGAAAGGGTATTTGCAAATTATCCGGCCTTCACATAATACCAGACACATGACTGTTGAAATGAAAAAGATTCACCAAAGTTGTCAGCTTAGTTTCTGTGTTTTAAATTATCTTAAATAAATTTTGCGTTTTTTACTAATTCTAATCATGTTATTACATTTACTCGTATTTTCCTTGTGCAATTTAAAAAAAAAACATTTTTAATTTTAATTTTTATTTTGAGTTTCAATTCATTCTATCTTGTTCGGAGCATTTCATTTTACAAATAGTAAAATAGTTTCTCTATACTGGCTGTAAAATTCGATGTTCTTGTAGGTAAATGTAAAAAAATGGAATAATGGATAGTCAAACATAATAGAACAAAAATTCAACCACTTTTGATATACACCCTCTTCCACCTTCCTTAACCTTGTCTTAAATATACATTCCATGATTTTCTTGAAAGGGTCATTTAGTAAGTGGCCAACCTTCAAATGCTGCCAGCCATTTGTATGTTGAAATGAAAAAGATTCACCAAAGTTTTCAGCTGAGTGTCTGTTCTTTATACTATTTTCAATATATTTGCCATTTTATTTTTACTAATTCTTATCATGTTACCAAATAAACTTGTATTTACCTTGTGTTTTTAAAATTTTATTTAGAAATTCAATTTACCTTATTTCCTCCGTAGCCTTCATTGTATTAATAGTTAACTAGTTTTTCTCAGTTGTTACCATACTGGGTGTCTATCTCTTATCTGTACTAACTTGTGACAGGGAACCACATCTTCAAATATCTGTTCGTTCTGATAAATGTACAGTGACTTTATTCCATCTACATATATATATATGATAATTTTATTTACACAGACATGTACAAAATCTGCGACACTGGCATGTCGATGTTATCGATCAACAGTTACCATAAACTGAGATCTCATCAGATAGAGTTAGAATCCGATCTTAACCTCAGATCATATTTGACGAGAACCTCCAAATTCTCTCCAAATATGATCTGAGGTTAAGATCGGATTCTAACTCTGCCTGATGAGATCTCAGTGTATAGTAACTGTTGATCGATAACATCGACATGCCAGCGTCGCAGATTTTGTACATGTCTGTGTAAATAAAATTATCATGTATAAAGCTCTATTTTGATATTGAGCACTTTTTATAAACCCGTTATTATATATATATATATATATATATATATATATATATATATATATATATATATATATATATACGCACATATGTGGATGGATAATTTTATTTATTAGCTGCGGAGCTTGAAATACCAGGCTAATACACTAGCGCAGACTATCTTCTCTCGGAGTGTTGGACTCGTTGACCTTGTCAGGTCATCCATCTAAGAGAAGGAAAACTTTGATAATAAAACCTTGCTACTAACCACTTACGTCTTGGCAGCAAACCGTAGAGGTCTCCTTAGTCTTGATTGACACACTTCTTAGCGATGGAATCACAAACAAAGTGTCCGGTTTGCAAACATATCATTGCTTAAAGAGTAGATGGGCACTGCCTATCGCCTGGCCGTCGCACCCCATCTCTGTCTATTAGCTAGGCGTAGAGGTACAGGCACTCGGACGCCTTTAAAGACACATAGTGCTTGGTTTTGTTTCCTTACTAAGACAATGAACCCCGTCTATCTTTCTCTCTATCTGGGCAACTTGGGGAAAGTTTATTCGTCACTAAGTCCGACATGACTTGTCTGGGTCGCTCTTTTTCCCATACTGGGTGTCCTTTACGGTACATGTTAGACAACTTGTCTGGCTACTGTTTCCGACTGGTAGTTAGGAGCCCTAACTCATATGTAGCGCTGAGAACGACTGCTCCATCAACAGTTGCATAATAACGCGAGAAACTGTAAGTGCCATGTCGCGCATGGTAAGGGGCCCTACAGTTATCAACGGTGAGCTTTCAACAACCCACATGGACCAAGTCACGACTCATGTACGGGTTATGTGAGCATATACACACCAAACATGCACCCACTTTGCCTTCGTCACTCTATCTAAAAAAAAACATGAATTTACAAAATAAAAAAAAACTAAACCAGACACCCAACAAACAACATCTTCGCCTCCGCCTTTGAGGCTCGTATTCACAAATATCCGGGTACTTAGAACCAACGATGTAGAAACCTTTCTCCTGACAAACTCTCCGGTTATCCTAAGTGAAACAAAGCTTAAATCCTCAATCTCCTCTCACCACTTTGATATGACTGATTACCTTCAACTCTACCGTAACAACTCTGACAACAATATGCACACGCTAGGAGTTTATGTTCAGAACACCCCCCTTAACTAGAGAACATAGAGTATATTCATATGATCAAGCCTACATGTGCTTTAGGTTGGCCTTATATCATAGAGTGTGTTACATATATTTCTTATACCGTTCTCCTTCGACCCAGTACTGCACCCTGCTTGACTCTGTCTTTGAAACTTAAATAGAGCACTCTCACTCGATTCAGAAGGCCCAAATACATGTATTTGAGGATTTTAAAGGATTTTAAACTCTCCCAGACTGTTACTTTTCCGACCCACCTTCCTGATCGTGCGGACGAACAAGCCGCAATTCTCGACCTGTTCTTGACCTCACTACCCGAAAGTTGTGTGGCGAATGCCCATAGCCCGCTCAGAAACTCTGATCACGTTGTGCTAATGATACGTATCACCTTTAAACTCGTCCAAAAGGTGTAAATGTGTCGCTCAAATCGACAGGAAACTATGAACAGGCTGATTTTGAATAAGTCAGAGATCACATCATCGACGCCCCACGGGGTGAAACTTTCTCCCTCTTTGCTGATCAGTGTGCAAATGAGCTAACCGAATGCGTCAAAGCAGACATTGATGCTTATATCCTCACGCAAAAAAAATCTTCAGATAGCCCCACACTCCTCAATGGTTCACCTCAAAATGTGCAGCTGCTATTGCTGAGAGGCAGAAGGAATTCTGAAAATTCGGCCGCCATAAGTCAACTACAGATAGACAGAACTTCATAGAATTAAGAAATGATTGCAAAGTAGCGATAGATGAAGCAAAGAAGAGGCATACAGAGATAACTAAAAAAATGCATTCAGTCACAAAAAACTAGGTGCTCATGATTTCTGGAAAATCTACACTAGTGTGATGACTAATAGACCATCGATAATTCCTTCTCTATCAAATCACAACAACGTTGTTTGCACGTCAACTAATAAGGATGAACTACTTGCCAAGCGTTTCGCCTTAAACCCTGCTTTGGAACTAGCAAACCACCAAAACCCTAAATGATCATTGCGGACTTAAGCCACACTTGAGAACCTGGTCATAACCCTATTTCAGGTCAGAGACATCATAAAAAAACCCTGACATCTCCAAAGCCTGTGGGCCTGATCTTATACCAGTTATAGTAATAAGGAAATGCTCTCATGAGCTGGCCCGTGTCCTCTCCAAACAATACAACAAATGCCTTAGTGAATCTTGTTTCCCTGATTATTGGAAAATTGCCTCCGTTTTACCAGTCTTCAAGAATTCTGGAGAGAGAACTGATCCTCTAAACTCCGCCCAATCAGTTTACTCCGGATCCTTGCTAAAATCTTTGAATCATTAAAAAATTTAGCGATAGTCCGGCACCTAGTTAATGCTGAACTTATTTCTGATCATCTATACGGATTTAGAAAATAACGATCTACCGCAGATATCCTAACGGTCATCTCTGAACGCATATACTATACATCGGACACAGTTGAAGTTAGGGCGGTAGCGCTTGATATATCCAAGGCCTTTGCAAGGGTCTGGCATAAAGGACTTCTTAATCTGCACTCATATTGTATTACTGTACAAATATTAAATATAATTAAGTCCTTCCTAACAAAAAAGGTCTAGGTTGTCCTCGATGGCCGTTCATCTTAGCTACAAGACATAAATGATGGTGTACCCCAGGGATCCATCCTTGGACCTCTACTGTTCCTGATTTTAAAAAATGATCTCTCTGATGTCATTGAGACTAAGATGAGAATATTTGCTGACGACACCATGCTCTACTCTCGTCATGTGGGCAAAACCGACGCGCACTTATCTGAGGCAATGGGTGAATCCTTAGAAAGTCACCTCCAGTCTGTAATAGATGTGGATCAAATATTGATGGTAACTTTTAATGCCTCAAAGATACAGCTACTTTCCATCAATAACTACAAGAAATCTCTTAAACCACCGATTGTCATGGCAAATAACACCCTACCTGAGAGTTCATCATTTAAATTCCTTGGCCTAACATTCACAGATGACATGAATTGAAATAAATACATTGATGACATTGCCAGGGCTGCTGCAAAGAAGGTGGGGTCCCTCTACCGTGCTAGTAAACCTCTTACACCTTACATTATCCTATATCTCTACAAAGCCACATGCATGGAGTATTGTTGCAACATCTGGGCTGGGGCATCATCTACTAGTCTCTCCCTCTTAGACAAGGTTAAAAAAAGAGTCGCCATCTTAGTAGGTCCGTTACTATCTACCAAGCCCCAGCCCCTGTCCCATCGCCGCAATGTTGCTTTCGTGTGCCTGTTTTATAAGTACTTCAGTGGATTGTGCTCTGATAGACATGCTGCTCTTGTGACCCTACGACGTAAATTCAGTGGACCAACCCGACAATCTACCAAATTCCATCCATTCACTGTGGAGCCCACCAGATGCCGAAAGGCTTCTATTTTAAAAAGCTTCTGTCCTCGTTCTGCTAGACTCTGTAACTCCCTCCTTGCTCCTTGTTTTCCTGGCGGTACTGACATGCAGAAATTTAAAACTAATGTAAACAGACATCTCTCTGTACAGCTTCAAATTTAGGTTGACCCCCCAAACTTTCACCATTTCTCTCAGTATTACGTCAACAGTGGCGGCCTGTCTTGTGTGGGGTGAACTATGTTTAAAAAAAGGTAGCTGTAAAGACGCTGATAAAGTTCACAAACCGGGGGAAAATATCACTGCCCAATCCTTGGTTGGAAGTTAATATCAATTGTATAATATGTGATAAGGTTTATCGCCACTAATATTTTAGGAAAAAAAATAAATACGGGAAACACAATGAGTTACAATCATAATGAAATTAAATTGAAAATAGTTTTGAGAATTTTTTTTACTCAAACTCTTGAGAAAATCACTAGTGTTAATCAGCCATATAATTGCTTCCAAGAACTGGTGCTATTGTTGCATACACGCTCACATTAAACGTCACGAGAGCAAAGGGGGGGAGAGAGAACTTCTTTATTACTTCAGGCAGAAATCCTTCCGGACTGAGGCATTTCTCCAAAATCACCTCACCGGCCGAAAATAACGCGTAATGTTCACGAGAGGATTAATAGTGACTTCAATCTCTCCCCCCAGCACCTCCGATGATACAACCCACACAGACATTCTCATAGTCATTTTCATAGTCATTTTCATTTTATAAAATTCGAACTGTATATCACTTTTTCTCTATAAATTTCGTAAACACAGTCCTAAATCTTCACTCATCAACTTACGGCATCTCAAGCCTTTTTTCATTAAACGTCTCTTAAAATCACGACCGTTCACGGCATCTCAAGCCTTTTTAAAACCACGACCGTTCACGGCATCTCAAGCCTTTTTCAATTACGGCCTCTTTAAAACCACTACCGTTTACGGCATCTCAGGCCTTTTTAAAACCACGACCGTTCACGGCATCTCAAGCCTTTTTCATTAAACGTCTCTTAGAATTACACGTATCTTAAAGTCTTTAAAAAGTTCTCAAATAAATCTCAAATGAATCTCAAAGGTTACCTTGATTTCTGTCCTCTTCCTTGGCCTGTGATTCGTCTAGTCTCCGCTGCTGTGTCGTCTCGATCAAAGGAAGAAGTATGTCTCAGACAAAAGGAACAAACGAGACCCGGGTTTTCTTGAGGGAATATTTCACACAGTTTTATTTATTCTCAACACACCATTTTCTTACTTTTCGGTTCGGTTGTCGTCAGGGGGATTCCGGCTTCGATTCTCTCACACTCGGGCTATTTTCTTTTCTTCTGGGGATATCTTTTGGCCCTCCCACAGCGGTGCCTTGCCCGTTTTCCGGCTACATACTCACAACCGGTCTGCACACTCTCGCTTCTAGGCACCGACTGATTCTAAAACTAAGTTATTGTTTTTCTGTGGTGACGTAATTATTTTTCCCACGCAACGATATGGGGACAAAAACGACTGACTCTGATCTCTGACTCAAAGGTCACGTCAGGTTTCTAGATTTGTTTTGACTATTCCTGAATCAAACACTTCTCTGACTCATTTCTGAGTCCAGAAACAAAACCTATTTTTCGAATAACAAAACTAGCTATTTGATACTAGTTAATCTACCCGTTTGAAATACAGGGCCCGTCATAATATAACACTATCATTACAAGTGAATAATAATAATAATAATAATAATAATAATAATAATAATAATAATAATAATAATAACAACAACAACTGGAGACGACAGAAGGTATGGAACTCCCCAACCAAGAGGAGATGAGGGCGCTAGGAGAACAAGAAGTTATAAATACCTGGGAGTTCTGGAAGCAGACACAATCAAATATACAGAAATGAAAGAGAAGATTGGAAAAGAATACTTACGAAGAACAAGGAAACTCTTAGAAACTAAACTATACAGAAGAAACCTAGTAAAAGGGATAAACACATGGGCTGTATCACTAATAAGATACTCTGAACCATTCATAGGCTGGACCAAAGAAGAACTCAGGCACCTTGACCAGAGGACTAGAAATCTAATGACTATGCACAATGCATTGCACCCAAAAGACGATACGGACAGACTCTACATGAAAAGAAATGAAGGAGGTAGAGGACTGGTATATATAGAAGACTGTGTGGAAGACACCAAAAAAGAGCTGAAGAAATATGTAACCCAGAACACGGAAAGACTGATCACCACGGCAAGAGACACCAGCCCAACAAACAACTCAGGAAGCACTAAAACCAGAAACCAAAAGACAAGAAAGGAAAAGTGGGAAGAAAAACGACTACATGGACGCTTTATATAACTCACGAGCGATGAAGCCATTGAGAACAGCTGGGCATGGCTAAGAAAAGGACACTTGAACAGAGAAACGGAATTTCTGCTGACGGCCGCACAGAACAATGCGATTAGGACTAACTTTATTAAAGCAAAGATAGATAACACCCATGAAAACAGCAAATGCCGATTGTGTGGACAAAGAGATGAAACGATAAATCATATAATAAGTGAATGCAGCAAGCTAGTCCAAAAGGAATACAAGAACAGACATGACAGCGTGGGGAAAGAAGTACACCGTGAAATGTGCAAACAACTGAATTTCGAATATGCAAACAAACGGTATAAACACAAACCAGAAACTGTACTAGAAAACGAAAAACACAAAATCATATGGGATATGAATGTACAAACAGACAAACCCATAACAGCAAGGAGACAGGATATGATAATAATCAACAAGGAAGAAAAATCCTGCAAAATCGTAGACTTTGCCGTTCCAGCGGACCACAGAGTGAAGATCAAAGAGACGGAAAAGAGAAGCAAATGTACTGAACTTGCCAGAGAATTGAAAGGAATATGGAACATGAAGAAAGTCAGTATAACACCAATAACCATAGGAGCACTAGGAACAGTTCCCAAAAACATGGAGAAAAGACTATGAGAAATAGGCATCAAAGGGATAACTGAGACCATACAAAGGACAGTAATGATCAAAACAGCTACAATCCTGAGAAATGTCCTCGAATACGGAAACCAACCCACATAAGCAACGAATGGAGAACAAATACATGGAAGCACAAGACAACAGAACCGGGGAAAATACAACCGCGAGAGAGAGGCGCAAGCATAGGCTGACACCACGAAAATTATGGACAGAGGGTCGAGGAGGTAAAGCGCAAACCAGACCTCCACTAGAAGAGCGCGGACAGCTCTGGGACCGTGGGGAGGCTTGTTGCCACCCGGGCCCCAGAGGAGATCAATACCCCTCATCACCGTGAAATCGGTGGTAGGTGGCTGTTGCGATTCCGCAAGGTCATCAGCGGTGATGAACGAAAAAAGGTGGAGCATACTGGAAGTCTGAGGAGACTTGTTGTCACTCAGACTCCAGGGAATACCAAAGGTTGTTGGCAGTGGGTGATCACTGACGATGACCAGTGTGATAACTCCTAGTGAGTAAATAATAATAATAATAATAATAATAATAATAATAATAATAATAATAATAATAATAATAATAATAATAATAATAATAATAATAAAATAAAAACGTCCTCTGGAACATGGCGGTACAAACAGACCGGATGGCATAATAGTTTACAAGAAGGAAAACACCTGACCAATTGTAGATTTTCTCGTCCAGGCAGACCACAAGTATGGAAAAAAGATTGAACACGATGCAAATACACAGAACTTGCCAGAGAAGTGAAAAAACTATGAAACCGAAGTAATACCAATAATCGTAGTTGCACTATGAACAGTCACAAGAAACCTCAAAAAATCTAGGAGAAATTAGAATCAAAGACTTACTATACAAGTGACGGCAATGATGAAAACAGCTGAAATTTTAAGGAAAATCCTCGAATGCTGTAACGAACAAACATAAACTACAAACACTAACCAGCCTAATAGAAGTTGCAACATAAATAAAACAGAAAACATGAAATGCACACTACTCGAGGGAACTGAAATAGTCATCAATTTTATAAACTGACACCCCCGCAAAATTGCCATTAGCCTCGGCTGAAACTTTTGGTGAAGGGTCAAAGCGGATGGATAGACCATAGAGTGAGAGCACTAACCATACCTCCACTGAAATAATGTGGAAAGTAACAGGACCATGGGGAGACTTATTGCGACCAATATGCAATAGAAGACCAACGGTCATTGCCTGCGATAAATCAATGGTAAGTTGTTTTTGAGATAACTGAAATTAATGTCCAATGGTTATTGAAAAAGATTGAGAGTACTGGAAATCTGTAGAGACTTGTTGTCACCCAGACTACATGTAATACCACCGTGTGTTATCAGTGATCAATCACTGATTATGATCTGCGTGAAAACTCTTAGTGAGTAAATAATAATAATGATAATAATGATAATAATAATAATAATAATAATAATAATAATAATAATAATAATAATAATAATAATAGTTTATACCACACAAAATATTCTTAATGGGTGAAGATGGATGGAAAGTCCGAGGATGGAGAGCACTAATCAGATCTTTAATGGAAGAGTGCGGAAAGTTGTGTGACTGTTGGGAGGCGTATTGCCACCCAAATCTCAGAAGTGATCAATTGTTGTTGAAACCGAGAAATCAATAGTATGTGGCTGTTGCGATGTCACCAAATAATTTGCGATGGTTATCGAAAGAGCTGAATTGTAATTGGGATCTTAGGAGACTCGTTGTCACTCAGACTCCAGGGAACACCACTGGTTATTTTCAGTGAGCAATCACCGATGGTCATTTGTGTAGGAACTGAAAGTTAATAAATACTACTACTACTACTACTACTACTACTACGACTACTACTACTACTACTACTACTACCACTGCTACTGCTAATAATAATAATAATAATAATAATAATAATAATAATAATAATAATTAAACGTGTCAATGTGATATCGGTCTAATGATGTATACAAATATAAAGAAATAAGAGATTGAGAATCTGTATGAATTTGACGGACCAACATGATAATGGATGACAACAGATAAATAACAAAAAAAGATTAGGGTAAATCAGATAGAAATTTACAAAAAGCTGATCCAGGGGCGCCGATAGAAGAAAAAAATAAAGAAGAGTATGCAAAAATCAATAGCGGATGAAAAAAGTCATTTTATATAAAATTGAAAACAAAAAATGCAAAATTGGCAGAAAACGAAGTTGCATAAGTAGAGAAAAAGAAATCTAAAGATTATCAGGAAAATGGCGAACGTGAATTGGGGGAAAGAAGATGAAGAAATCAATAAAATGGGAGATAAATGACAGTGTGAAACAGGAAGTATATTAAAAAATAAGTGGGAAAACACAAGATGGCGGCAATAGAGATGTACAAATACGGATTAAAAGTGAAGGAACTTGGACGTGAGATAAATATGTGAGTATTTAAAGTGGGTAGGGAAAGATTATTAACATATTTAAAGTATATCTATGTAAGGCGGATAATGTAGCGTCGCTGGGAATAAAGTCACGGTAAAAGAAAAGCACAGTAAAAAGTATCAACTTTTGCTTGGAAAGCATCACAAGTAAATTCACAATTAATGCAAAGGTGTCGATAAAACAGTCACGCGAAATTTAACTCTGTATTAAGCCTATAAATATATATTGTCTTCGGAAATAGTAGTTGTAGTAGTATTAAGACTATTCAAATAGTAGTAGTAGTAGATGTAGAAGTAAGTTTTATTGGTTAAGATGTTTATATGTTAGGCTATTAACGATAGGTAGATTCTCTGAAACGATCAATTGATAGCTGTAGCAGTGAAATATTTTGTCGAAGGGAATACCCTCTCGAGTGTTATGGCGTATCTATAGGAGGCAACATAATGGCTGAATAATTTGAGTAAATTTCAAGTAAATCAACAAAGAGAATACACTACACCATGAAATTTGATTATCGTTCATGCTGTTTTTTATCATTAAATTTAACACTAATAGTACTACCTAGACAGAAGCGTGCGGAATAGAAAACAACTACGATAATCATAGGCAATAAAAAGAAGTAGTAGCTGTAGAAACAATAGTTGTATTTTTAACATTTCTATTCCCGTATGACATAAATCGTATCTCAAAGATGCGTCATACTACATGCATTTCATTTACAACGTTTATGTACAGTATTGCTAAGAATTGAATGTTTCTGCAGGACTTCAAGAACCACTTTTTTTCAGACTATTAACTTCACAGCGTTCATTGACAAATGTCTGTCTACTACGTTTTGAGTATGTTGATATCCGTCCATCATCACATACGCTCCGGCAATATTCGTGTGTATAATTAGCACTGATGATTTCATATGATTATTGCTAATAAGAACTAAAAATATAACTTAATTCCAAAAAACTCAGACAAGTATGATTATTCCTCGTTTTCAAACCATCCTCAAAATTGCACAGCCTCTAAGTTTCGGATATACATGCAAAACATTCACACTTATTATGTAGATTTTTGCAAATACTGATATTATTGAATAAATTTGCACTCCATAAAACTTAGCGCTGATTACCAAAAAACAAAATTGTTAATTTGTTATAATGAGTACGTTTTGCTAAAACTGTCTTAATTTAGAAGTGGAAAGGGAACTGGCTCGTTTAACCACAGAGTAAACAATAATCTATATAATATTAAAAAGTTATAGTGTTCTAAGCGTTTGTTTGAAGGCAAATAGACAAATATGGTAAGTTAACAAAAAGTAATAAATAGAGTACACATTACTAAGGCAGTAGTTATGACGATGGCAATACTCGTGTACCGAATCCTACGTAGGTTCAAAGGATTTTCTTTAACTTGATACATGTTTTATAAATGTAAAGGATATAACATAGCATACTAAGATAAAAACATTACATATATATTCAGTTTAAACCCAAGTAATATTTGTCTTGATAATACGTAAAGAGTGGACATGCATTGATTTAAAGCGAATTATCTTTGCTCAAAATGATGATTTCACATATTTTCTGACACTAAAGACAATACGTGCATAAATCTTAATTATTTACACTCTCAGATCAATACTTAGTCGCGAAGGTTTTCCAGGTAAGATCACAAATATTTACCTCAGTATTTATTATAAAGCTAAAAAGTTTGTTAAATATAGAAATTTACATATTTTCTAAATATAATGACCCTGCTCATAGATTCGGTATCAACTAGTTTGAAAATTTAGCGAATAATTAAATGTACAATGGTCCTTTAGATAGTTCTAAGTTTCGTCCATAAAAAGAAAATTTCCGGCGTTGACAGGCACTTCAGGTATATAATGATTACATTAGATTAGGTTAGATTGCTACACCGGCTGTAATATTCGTTCATGACCAAAATCATTGTGGTCGAGGCTTAGAATTTTTTTAATATTCCTCGCCGTATAAGAGACTGATATATCTTGAATTTGATCATCCTGTGCTATGAACCATCGAGCAGCAACTCTTAGTTAATGAGAATTAATACGTAGTTGTTATTTACCTGACACTCTGCGAGGGTTGGATATAATACTATGTCTGGCTTAATGTGGAGCGTTGCCATTTGAAAACGGCACAAAAGTGTGCATTGATTCTTACCCATAACATTACTTCTGCCTTCTTCTTTGAACGAGTACAACATATAGTAGATATTCATCGTAACAAGAAGGTTTAATTTGTTCACCTGGCTCGCTTTAAAGATATGTTTATAGTGAGGCACCAGCTTCCTTAAAAAGGGGATCTACACCGGCTTTAAAGATTACATGATCGGTCTCGTTTGCTTTTGTGCAATCATAAAGCGTTCATGGCGACAGACAATAAACAACTACTTCCCTCTAAAAGAATAACACACTTAGAGAAAATGGTCTTCTGAATACGAACACAAACTAAAGTATTATGATAACACCGATGGCCGGATATATAGTTTGTGTGATATAAAATATAGTAAGATACCATAATTGTAGTCTACTTTGTGTGTAGACATGTTTCTGTAACCCACATAGAGAGAAGAACTCAGAGAACGTATTTCTTTTAATACAGCACAAGATACGAATAGAATACATACCCCATAGAAGGGTATTATAATGTACGTATGATAGAAAACACACAGGAAGATGAAAGAAAAATAATGAGGAGGTTGAGTAAGATTCCCTGAGAACAATAAAAAACACAGATATAATGTAACAGAATCTTAAAGGCAAGACTCGTTTTTACCAGCAGTGAGAGAGGCCGCGAGCCCACTTGCTTTGTGTTCTGGTCGTTAGCCAATCGCTTCTTGCGTTTGTCTCCAGTTTCAGATGTGAAAATGAAAGGAAATAAGAGAAATGTGGACATTTAGAAAGAGCGAATCAAATTAGAAGGAAGAACTTGGCGAAATGTCGAAGAGATAAATCAAGAGATGCTCGTGTTGTTGGTGCCATAATCAGAAAATCGATTCGTACCCAAAACGGGGGGGACACGCATTGCCTTCATTGTGGATGTCGCCATGACTGCGATCTTTTCAGAGCGCAAGGAATGAGATATATCTTAATGATTAGCTGTTTAACGGAGCCAAGAAAAACTCTTTCTTAATACATAAACAACATGAAAGCAAGTAGATGGGCCCGGCATAATGAAAGCCGTTTGTATATAAAAACTTTAGAAGAACTAAATTGATATATATATATATATATATATATATATATGTATATATATCCAGAAAAAGATATATATATATATATATATATATATATATATATATATATATATATATATATATATATATATATATATATATATATATAGTAGTTTTTATCCACATACGTATACATTTCATCTTTACAGGAGTCGTAAGTGTAGAGAAGATTATTAATACCGGTAGCCGGACTTGAACCCCCGGTACACGAGTCATGTAATACGTATAATATCTTTCTTCGACTTATACAAATATGCCATAGATACTTAGGTAATTCCTGAAACAATACGAAAACGTTCTTTGTGCGTCTCTCTCCAGCTTTTATGATAATCAGCTTTTGAAACCTTAAAATGATTCAACGAAGAATAAAAAACGCTCGTGAATTTTTATTTATTATTTTAATACAATGAAGACAAACAGAATTATTGAAAAAATTAAAAAAGAATCATTAAACAAACGTATTCTGATATTTTTAACAATGTTTGCATATATATATACATATATATATATATATATATACATATATATATATATATATATATATATATATATATATATATATATATTAATATATGAATAATATATATATATAATAAAAATTAATAAAATATATATATATATACTAACTATTCCATGTATGTATACATATAATATTATGAAGTGATATAGTATATTGTGCATATTTCCTTGGCATTTACTTCAACACTGCTCAATACCTGAGTAGTTCTTAGTAGTAGTAGTAGATCTTAGTAGTAGTACCACTACTACTAAATCATTAACATGATGATTTGTTGAGGTTATAAACCGGATTACTGCCTTTTAATATGATTACCAATCGTCAGAATCAGGAGTGTATTAGTAATACTTTTAGCATTTAAGTACAAATACATTGTATTCAATACTAAGAGATTTGATAATAAACGTCTGATGATTTGTAACTCGGGAAACGGCCGTACGATGCTAAATCATATTTATTATCTATAATTGTTATAACACTATCTGAAATAACATCGAGTTATTTGTCTATGAAAGGTCGGTTCTCTGATTCGGCTGTTTTTATTTTCAGTAGCCTATGTTAATGTTCTTATTTGTTTATTATAATTGGTATTAAAAGTAGCAGAAAGACGAGGCTAAGGGATAGCAGCATAGTTTTATTGTAGGTGATAATAAATCAATGTAATACAGAAAAAATAAACATACACCTTTTCTTAAATTTCTAATACGAATAAGTAAAATTAAACAATTGGTTGATGTCACTAATATTCAGTTGTTCACATTATAGCAATCAGCGATCTTATACTCCCAACCAGTGTAATATTCACATTTGTCTAAGACTTTTGTCTTTATTTTAGCCAACGTACGAACAGTAACTGTTTGAGTCTTGACGTTATACGACGTCTTGCCGTTTGTCCATCTCACTGATTTTCGACTCGTACGTTTGGTTAGATATAGAAAGTCACAACATTTAATTTAATCTGTTTTGGTAATAGCCTGGTGCTAAATATTCTGTTCGTTATCTTTTGAGTTTTTCGTTAGTTTGGATGGATTTAGACGTCTGACAAAAGTGATGTGGAAGATTATAGAGGAAAACACTTAAGGCACACATACACTTCCGTCATAGAAACCTACGGTGGAACTGAGTGCTATAGGAAAATACACAAACGGATATACAAAGTGAGCTAAGAGGGAAATATATAGAAACAGAGAACGAAAGAGATATATAGAGAGAGAAGAAGGCATGAGTATATCTCTTCTGTTAGTTGTATAATATTTATAGAGATGGTCGCAATTTTATTTGTGTATATATAGCTTTCATATTCATATTTAAATATTTAAACATTTAACATTAATGCACATATAAATATGCAGTGCAAAATCAATCGAAAATAACTTTTTGGATAGTGTAAGTTATGTTATTTGTTAAATTCCAAGTGATAGCAAGTGATAGAGAAGAGTCCTACAGAATTTACTGTAGGACTCTTCTCTATATTCTATATTCTATTTTCTGTCAGGCTACAAACATAGCATTAACTATTAATTTGTATCCATTTTTATTCCATCACCATGATTTCCGGGCAGCCCTTATGACGAAACACTATATACCTATATTATTATGTATATCATGCGCGTTTTTTTTCTGACTCGAAAACTTGGTTCTGTCACCTGGAAGTATGAGGTGGTCGTACACCGGTATTAGATTAAATCGGTAACCCGACTGTTTACTTAGCGTGACCAATCCTACTAAAAAAATATGTTGCTTTATAGCCTACAAGAATGCACTCAATGCTATACCATCAGTATTATCTGTGGCGCTAATAGTAGTAGTAGTAATAATAGCAGTAGTAGTAGTACCCGTAGTAGTATTAGTAAGTTTATAGTAAACCTCTATGATAAACTAAGCATCCCCGAAATTCTTCATAATAAAATGAATTCCAATACTGTCCAATAATCTTGGAGATTGTAAATCCACATTATTATAAGTGGTTGTTGTTTTATATGTAATATTAATTGTCATTTAGTTTTTTTATTATTTTATTATTGTGTGCTTCCTGTAGATAGTATTATAATGCACCTTAATATCCATGTCTATGTTTTCATAGCAGCATTATAACTCAGTTTTTATTTACGTTTATTAAGCACATGTATATAGCTAGCGCATGTAAATCGATATATCTATTTCAAAATATATTTGTCAATGTATACAATATAGATTAAAACATCTGAATGACCTTACGGAACTAAATTCCGGTTTTCATCAATTGATCATTATCGTCAATCTTGTAGACCTCTTAATTATATGATTTTCATCTTTAGATATTCCAGTGTTGCTCTACAAATACTTGAGTAATATTAAAAGATAGTTCAAAGAATAATGCTTAACAATATACAATGTCGCATTCCTTTTATTTCCAATTTCGCTCGCTTGATCACCCGAGTATGGCTTCTTATTAAAATAATTCTTATGATTATTGTGTACAATATACGTCTGTTTCAAATTGTATAATATTTGTATTGAGAGTAAAAAACGTATTTTATTTATCGGCAAAAACATTCTAAACAAAAATAATTCGCTTTGAATAAATGGTCAAGAAGATGTATGTCTAGTTTTTGCGAATTTTCAAATAAAGTGTAATTTAGTTTAACAAAAATATTTATGTAATGTTGTTTATGTTATTATGTTATGTATATTCCAGTAAGTTCATTAAAATCCATTAGATATAAGTGAACTTTGAACTCGGTCACTGACATTGCCAAACGTTCTACTTTAATAATGTATACTCTGCCTATTCGGTTCTTTGTAAAACATGTTTCTGTTTGCGTAAAAATAGATTAACTTAGGAAAAGCGATGACATTTTAATACTATATAGATGGATTGGATATAAACTTTACTTTTATCGTACGATGAATATTATTTGGGTTTTAGTGCACCAAGCAAACCATCCAATTAATGATTAATTGCCATAGCAATTCTATTGGCTTCCAGAACTCTAACATAATTTGAACTTGTGAAGAAATAATGTCAATTGAAAGAAATTATAATAATAAAAAGGTCTCAATAATTAATTAAGATCTTTCGGCCAATTTAATTATATAATTGCATTAGTTGTACATTTTGATTTATTCAGACTTTTTTTGATTTGCCTTTGAGATCTTACTGTTTGTTGTTTTTGTTTTGTTTAATTATATTTTATTTGATCCTTAATTCATTTGAATAGCTGACAATATAGAGAAATATTTCAACCTTGGCCAATATGGTTTGTTGATAAATTGATGTGATTACATTGGTATGATGTTTATTCCGAGAATTATGACGCTGGTATATTTGAAATCAGTAATCAATGATAAAATGTATACGTGTCAGTTTCGTATGAATTTCATTTGTTGTGGTTAATTAGTGTTTTGTTGTATTTAAATAGCAAAACCCATGAGCAATTTCATTTTTGGGAATAAATCAATATATAGTCTTTTAACAGTTAAACAAAAACAAGAACAAATTAAATCATGATGTATTATTATTCCTTTTTTATTCAATATGCAAGGACACATTATATTAGATTGGTGCAAAAGTGTCCATCTTTTTTTGTAATATGTGTGACTAATTTAATAGTTATTAAATCAAGTATAGTATGTTATTAATACGGCATAATCAGGTTGACACACGGGTCCTCGTTAAACAACCGAAGTTAAGCGAGGTTGAAACTGTTAATTATTAAATTAATGAAAATGTGGGAATACACGATGGTGTATGCTTTCTTTGATTATCTCGGCATTGTTTGCAGTCGTCTTGGACTTTACCTTGTAACTGGAATCAAGCACTCTAACTCTACTCTTACGCAACTCTAACTTCAAAATTACACGGGCAGCCATCTTCACAGGAGGTATCCATTGTCTTTCCGAACTGAGCGGAGGCCACGACCAAGTATCTCATTTAGACTGTATTAGTTGTACTTAACTAGTGTTGTATAACTTTCATTCCTATTTTTCATTTTTATTCTTATTAAATCGTTTGATTTTCTTACACTTAAGTTTATGAATTATCAGACTCTTAAAGCCACATGTGTCAAATCAGCAGACAGGTAAATTGAAAGAGCAGAATATATTTAAACACAATAAATCTAAATAAATAGGCTGTTAGTCTTGATTATGTCAAGCTCCAATGTTTTATGAATTTAAAATATGGAGCTATTACGCGAATAGACATCGCTTCTTATATAGCTTTAATATCCGTACACGGCGGGTTTCCCCATCTTTTTAACATTTAAGTAAACTTGATGCCTTAAAATAAACTATAATTATTAATATGGATACCCAAAGAGTTTTGTAAGTTTAACAAGTAAAAATCGATAAGTATCTCCTTTGCTTACCTATTGGTGGTAATGTGAGAATTTAGTGTTGCGATTTTATATAGATTGTTAGCACGACCGGTAGCATGTTAATACTTGTGCAATTATATTTATGCTATAAACAATCCTCCATGTGTGGTAATCTATAATTAGTATGTGTTTAGGGCTACATTGAATTGGGAAAGCCTTGAAAGCGGTTAGACATGCGTACATATAAACAAATTTATATATATATATAGAGAGAGAGAGAGAGAGAGTGAGAGAGAAAGAGAGAGTAAGAGAAAAAGAGAGAGAGAGAAGGGGGTGAATGACATGTGTGCAATTTAAACAGATATGACACAAGTAAATATACCACATACTAAAATATAATTGATAAATATTTTAAAGTTAAAACTGTAATATATTATACTAACATATGTTAATGATTCAAATATCAGGATATTCATCATTTATCACCACTTATACATTCGATGAACCAAAAAATCATCAGTATTGTTATAACTTTTTTTAGGTTCGGAATGGCGGTCAAGTTGAATGTGCATTTTGTCAGCATCAATCATCGCAAATTTTGGGATTCTATCCTACCTGTTAATGGGGTGATTTTTTAATTGACCAGAAAACGAAATAAATATTATCACTTCTTCCAAATCGACTAGAAGCTTCTGAGAGGAGTCTTTGTTATTAATGATAATGAGGTGTCTATTTATGTCTGGCATGTGTATATACTATTGAAACTCTGTATTTTGCTTGTCTTCGTGCACAGTCGATGACACCACAAAAAGCGAATTACGTCATAGAACTACCATTCAGCCGATGTCACCATACAATGTCATTATTTTTCATATATACATATATATTTCTGTATTGCTTATAATTAAATTAGAAAGAGAAGAATAGGACGATATGAGAGGGTAGAGATAGGAGGGAACAGGCATTTGATGATATAAGCAAATAGTGATTTAACGGGTCATCGATGGTCCAGTACTTTTTAAAACCCATAATTAATAATAGTACTGCTAAGAAAAATGAATTCTGAATTTCTGCACTGTTCTGTATAGGAACTTAATATTGTTGTCATAGTTTTAACTTTAACTTTGCCATAAAGTGTTCTCCTTTGTTCCTTCTACGTGATCACTGTTGGTTAATGTATAAGAATAGAGCGATCATGTTGGTGTTGCAGACGAACAGGTGCGTTGCCCTGAGCAGATTTTCTCTAAACGAGAGTTGAGGTCATTATTTTTACAGCGACTCAGAAAGATTCCATAGAATAAAAAGGAAAACATGAGATTTTTTCAGATAAATTCTGTGTATTTATTTAGTCTGCCTCATTGGGCATTTCTTATCTTAAGCAATAATTTCGGCCTAAAGCTCAATAAAAGTGTTGTATTAAAATAAAGAGAATATTGAAGACTCTATATACTTTTAAAACTCTGTAGATCTTATAGTTGTTTTTGTTATCGTGCTTGTCAATGGGCATACTTCATGATTTTCATTAAGAAGTAAGTATATATATATATATATATATATATATATATATATATATATATATATATATAATATATATATATCATTCAATATTAAAGTGTTTATAACCTATATACGATATCGCTTCTGGCTGTTTGCCCTAATCAGGAAGGGGTGGTGGTTGTAGGAAGCGACATAGGATCGAACTCAGTTCATAAATTCAGGCTTGAATTATGAGACGAAAACTCGGACTACACGGCTACCGAAAATCAGCACACATAATGATTGAAATTGAAATACACTTATCCGAGGACGAATGGAAAAGCGTTATTATTGTCAGTGTTAAACTCTCGCGCAAAACTCGCTTTCTCACAACTGTATATATATATATATAAGTATGTGAATGTATGTAAGAAAATAATGTGAAAAAAAGTTTATATTGTGTTATAACTTTTTATTATTATTATTTTTGTATTATTTATTTTTTTATATATATTTTGACGTGTAGAAATATGAATTGTTCTTTCTGTAAAGAAAAATAGTTTTTTTGTTGATGATAGGGAGAACACCATTTTCGACTGATGCCTTCAGTCTTCGTCAGTGTTTGGGGTTTGCGTGTGTACGGTGGGAGGTTTCCCCAGGCAATGAGGGAGAAAGTATAGAAAAATCATAAATTAAATATATGTATAAATGAGCACACGCACATATACGCGTCCACACACACGCAATGGGTCGTGTACATGTACATTGATATACACACACAGACACACACACACACCGACACGTGCCCATGCGTGCAAGCATACACACATATATACATACACACATTCACAAATAACCTGCTTCATCACCAAGCGTAAAAGCCAACATAATTTTTTAACGCTTACTACTGATCTGGGCTCGCCTGCAATCTGACCGCTGTTTGAATAATTTATTTGTTTTTTTTTCTCTCTTTCATTCTCTCTTACTGATCGATACACACATATACACACACACACATACAAACACACACACATTTTTAACGCTTACTGCTGATCTGGGCACGCGTATAATCTGACTGCTGTTTGAATAATTTACTTGCTTTTTTCTTTCTCTCTTTCTTTCTCTCTTACTGCTCGATACACACATACACACACACAAACACACACACCCGCCCGTGCCCATGCGACCAAGCATACACATAGATGTATGCATACATACACACAGAGATAACTCCATTTCATCTCTTAGCGTTGTAGTCGACTTAATTGTTTAAAATTACTGCTACTGCGTTCAATTTAACCGCTAATTGAATTATTTACTTGCTTTTTTCTGTCACTTTTTCTTTCTTTCTCTCTTCGTATCAGCGGTCATTTATTTTAAATTGTTATTTTCTAAAAAAAAAGTTTTTTTAACTTTTAAAAAAAATTAACCCTTCATTCCTTCACCTCATTGCACGTGACATATTTATTAAAATGTGTGTCTAATAATAATAAAAAAATATTTATATATAAAACAATATATTTAAAAATATATATAACTATATAAAATATATATATATATATATATATATATATATAAATATATGAAAATTCAAATAAATAAATAAATATAATTCTAATGAAAATAATAAATTAATATAAATAAATAAGTCAATAGATAAATGATAAATACATAAATATATAAATAAATAAATATATATATAAAACTAAATGAATAAATAAGTAAATAAGTATAAAAATAAATATAAATATAAATATAAATATAAATATAACTAAAGATACAGAACTAAATATAAATATCGATATAAAGATAAATTTAGATAATAAAACCTACATACATACAACGAAATAAATAGATGTAATAATAAATGTTAAAAGTTAAAATCCCACCGTGGCACACTTCGCCCGTTGGAAAATGACATAGGTCAGTTACCCTGTTTGTGGAAAGTGTAGTTATTGAGTAGTCCCAGGTCCAAGTTTAGTCCAGCGTTGTGCGTGTTTAGATTAAGGATGAGTTTAGTTTCATATTTTCGTCT
>OY744520.1:155049106-155276606 GCA_963556195.1 Sepiola atlantica | reverse complement strand
TTCTCGATAGTTCATGCGTGCTCTCTTTCTTTCTCTCTTTTGTTCATCTCCCAAGCTGAGAAACAAATAAAATTTACAGATAGAATATATTTTTCCTCGGTTATATTCTATTTGCAAAAAGATCTAGTTTGGACATTGCGTTACAAAGTTCATGAGTGAAATTGAGTTCGATGAAACTGTTGATAAGTCGTTAGATTGTATATACTAGAAATGAACGGATGCTATAAGGCTTTCCAGCCCAATAAATTATAGAGTATAGGACTGCTTTCGAAAACAGTTGCGTGTTCACGCCATAGATCCTCATTTCTCCTGTACAGCTCACAAAAGGCCACTTAATTTATGAATTGTTGGTCCATCGATTAAAGTAAAATTAGAATTTACGTTGTTTAATTCTACAAAATCATTGCAATTTCCCGAAAGAAATCACGAGAAGTGTTACACCGTAGTATTCAAGTAAGGCAGTATGGTACATATGTTATTTTCCATACTAGTACCTAACAACAACATATTTCTATTTAATAAAAAGTGATACTAGTGTTAGAACTAGTACTAAAATAATAATATGTATACATTTTAAACGTCAAATTAACTACTATTATGAGTAAACGATCAGAACTGTTCTGTGCATGTAGATGGATACGATGAAATAATTATTAGTTTACCATAAATATGCGATCAATAGAATTATTTAATTGACCCAAATCTTCGTAAATAACGCCCAGCATTTCGCCACGTTAATATTTCGAATGGCTTGAATCTGGAAACAGAATTGTTCGGCACAAAGAGCTCGTTTATATTCTCTTAATCGTATGTATTTTTAAAAAATTAAGGAGATATATACGATCAGTCTGAATAGTTTAGGGACTGCGTGTACAGTGTGCTTTTTGAACGTTCGCTTAAATAGTGATCGTCGAATAGAGTTCTCTTCTAACATGAAAGGGGGCTAAGATTACAGTTATTAAGTCCCAAAATACAAACCGATGCATTTCTGTTCACATGCTTTTAACATATCTTACATCCGCTACTGTTTTATACTAATGAGTCACCATTTGCTAATGCTATACACCACTTGAGGATAAAGATGAATGGGAATGTTTGTTGAATGAGAAACAATAAAATGTGAAGATTGAAAAAAATGACTGGAATTGACAAAGATACACTACTTATAAGTATTGCGCCGACAAGTATTTGTTGATATTGGACTTGAAGATGGACATGTGCTAGTAAGCAGACACGTAGAATGTGTTTCAAAAATTGGAAGTTTTTGGAACAAAAATCTTTTCATAGAGTTCCGTTTGATTTTAAGTACACAAAGAAAGAACGAACAGTTATTTGTAAATGTGGTAGAAACCAAGTTCTTGCTGTGAATTTTCTACACTTTAAAGCCAAGGAATCGAACTTAGTCGAGCCATTACCGTAAACATAAGTATAGTGTACAGAAAGTTAGGACACGTCTCATCTCTCAGAAATAAGCTCAATGATAGAGTAGAGATCAGCCCTAATGGCAAATCGATATTGTATTCTGTCAAAGAAAGGAAATGTGACCCTGATGTGGCAAAAGCCACTTCATGTTTACACGAATACTCTTATATATTTAAATGATTGCATCTGGAGTCATATATTTTCTTGAGCATTGGAATCATATAACCATTTTCAAGCAACCTCAGGAACAGGATTGGTGTAAGTTTTCTATTTAGAATATGGAGTGGAGGCCAGTTCTTAAAGCCTAGCAAAGCATTGGATTATCTATCATTTTATCTGAAGCAAAGCTGGAATCGAGCGTTGGTGGTAAAATGAGAGGATATCTGTTATTTTCTGTATCTGCTCTTTATTTTCTGGTTGTATCTCCCATGAGATAGTATTCCATACTTGTATCCGTTTCCTATTGGTCCGTTTTACTTGAAGCCATGATGAGAATATATTTCCATCTTCGATGCACGCTATTACATGATAATTAAGTTCAAGTGGCACACCTGCATACTGATTATGTTTTTAAAATACGCATTCTTATATCTGATTTAATATTTACCTGTTTGGAACGAGAATAATGGAACATATCTAAGCAGTATAAAAGCGGGCGAAAATAGGCGTCGGCCTGGCAATACTAATTTCCATTTCAATGGGGAACGACCGCACACGTCACAAGATACGTCATATTCATTAAAATCTTTTTAACGCAAATTTAAATTATTAAATCCTTGCACGAAACATTAGATCTACGCCCAATCAAATTCGGATTTTGCTGACAAATAGACAATTCTGAAACTTTAATTGATTATTGAAGAATTCACGAAAAAGCACACTAATTATTCTAGAGTTGTCAATTTATTTCCATATGGGCGTTGAGCAAATAATATGTCATTTAAAATAAATTTTTGAAAACCGACGAAAATGCTATTTTAAACGTAAGCTTGACAGACCGACGAAAATTCACTTCAGAATTAAACATCAGTCATTGACAAAAAGTATATTTAACACTACAACGTGACACACAAACGAGTGACAAGTCTTTAACATAGATTGTAAATCCATATAAAATAAGATGCGGACATTTAATCTGCAATTAAATTCTATTTAACGCTTACTCGTGACAGAGCCCGGAAAATTTTATTTCAAATGTAGTAATGATAGACCAGCGAAAATCCTATTTCAAACTTAATCGTGACAGACCAATCAATATTTTATTTCAAACTAAAGCGTGACACACCCAATGAATAAGAGAGCCTGTTAATGAGATAACGTGGCGTATAAAATAAGATGCGTTAATTTAATATCAGTGTTCAACGATAAAGACAGTATTTCGAACTTTCAGCAAAAAGGTTATTTGGAAGATAAGCCTGACAAACCCTTTTGGCGGGCAAAGCCTTCCAGAGACAGTTTGGGTGCAAGCAATCTGCGTGTTTAGTATGGCAACGATGCATTATAATTGATCTACAGAAAGACAGACCGTTTTATGGAGATGAAAGAAAAAAACACGGATTTGCAACTGCGCTTTTCTACGGTGTACAATTGAAGTATCCTTGAAATAAAGGAGAAATATTGTCAGCTAAACAGAGACATTTTCAACATATGGTTATTAAAATAACGAATAAGGTTCGGTGCAATTAGCTTGCTGTGTCGATGTGAAAAATAGTCAACTTGTCGGAATAAAGAAACGGAAACGAACATAATGTTTTCTCGAAAACCAGTCACCCATCATGTTTCATGCATAGAGCCACTCGTCATTCATTACAAGAAACGTGAATCCAATGACGAAGAAACATGAAACAAGGCGATTTACTACTACCGGTAAAATCTCTCAACTTGTAATTATCAAACTATGTTATTTTGTCGTGTACAAAACTCACTGGGGGCTCAGTAAATCTGACTAACTTATTGTATAACGATTGTTTTGGTAAATCTCATGAGGAAAATAACTGATTATACTGGTTTCCTTAATTCAGAAGACACATGGTAATTACTCATATGGAGCAAGAGAAAACATAATTTTGTGACTGATAAAGATGTCATCAATTTATCTAAATAGAAAGTCACACAACCATTTTTAGAATTTTTTCTTTCAGACAAATTATCATTTAGTTATTCAGCTCTTGTCCTATTAAAAATATGTGCATTTACACAACTTTGCTCGAGAGTTGTTTTACTTTCAGTTCTGTCAAGATTATAACTTTTTTTACATCCAGTCTATTTTATAATAAGAATCTAAAAGCCATGAACCTTAAATCGGTAATAAATGATAAATATATTGAAATTATGAGAAATGAAATATATTACATTGAAGTGTGTTTGTGACTTAATTAAAACCACAACGTTAATTATACTGTCTATTTAAGAAAGTGTGACATAACATGTTTGCTTCCTACGACCTATCATTGTCCTTTAGATAGCATCTCTAAAATATGGTTCCTTCTACGTCAGAAAAATGACTAATTAAATACGTCCTGTCCGAACGAAGATACATTCAAAAGAGGACGAGTTTGTGATTTTGTATTGATCCCGTCAGAGTGTCCGATGATTGATCAAAAAGAGTGTGTTACCAAATGAAATGGTACTATTTTAAAATGTAGGATGTAAGTTATTAAAACGATAGACAAGAATAGACACACTAGACTAGGCGAAGTAACATCTTAGGTAATGTCATAATATTTACACATGCTTAATTTTGTAGCATGTCAAACTTTATAAACATACCGCCGGCGAATCAAATGGTTAGAATAGGGAAACAAATATTTTATCTATCCAAATTAGTAAAAAATACTATTCAATAATCAAGATAAAAATATAGCTCCTGTCTTAAGAGAAACTGTAGCTGGATCAAAAAAGAATATTGAATTCTGAACAACAGATGTTTACCATTTAAATTACCTTCATCTTCAATAATACGCCCTGCCATATATCTAACAGTAAACAAATCCGGCTTGCTAATATATTCCCGGGTTCAGATAGTAAAAAGAGAACATTAACAGACAGTTAAACGTAAATTTATATTTTAGGGGACCAAGGGACCGTAAAATACGATTTCGTCTCAAAGGAATTCAAATGAAAAGAACGCAATAGAAAATAAAAAATATTTTATTTTGTATCTGTTTATTATTTTAATCAAACAACTATTTTAATATAGGTTCTTATGAACAAATAAGTATGTGTTAGTTGATTATTTTTCATAAACTTACAAAGAAGTAATAAAAGGTATTAAATACTAAATCTGGGTTCACAAAAAAGTCCGGTATTACGATATTAAAAGAAAACGGAACCATATAATATGTAATTTAATTCAAGAGACCATTAAAATCAATTTCGCCGGAAAGAATTCAATCGCTAAGAGAATTTATGTTGTTGTTCCTTCGGACCTGCGTGAGTCCGGAATGGGACCGTTTACACCCAATATAATTCAACGTACAAAGGAACCGTTAAAAGGCAAATTCGCCAGGAAATAAAACCGTACAAAAATTAAATAATGTTTTTTTTCTGATTATTTGGATTATAAGTACTACGATTGTCATCTTTGTTATCATATTTACAACGTTTCGGCCAATTTAACGTCTGACTTTGTTCTTATTCTTTTATTTTCGTTCGTATTTTTAACATAATATGATTCATATACCTACAAAAATATAATTCGCGGTTTACGTCGCGTACATGAATTAACTATTTATATTTATATTCTTCATCTTTTTTTCGGAATATTAGCGTGATTACGCTTGTATTGTTGTCTTTTTTAATAGCAATAGTCATTAAAAGAATTTCGAAGCCTATGTGATTTGATTTCATTTAAAAAAATAAACAGTAAAAAAGTCATTAAACTTCGCAATCGCAAAACTTAAAAACAAAAGATACTTTCGCAATATATAAAGGTTTTAAAATGACAGTAGAACATAGCAAATGTTAAAATTTAAAAAAAGGTAAAAATAAAAGAAAGGAAGAAATAATATTTCGACGCTCGTTTATTATTGAAACTATGTAACGCATAAATAGGTGAGCATCCAGAAACAAAGATGAAAAACATAAATGTAAATAAATAATTTGATCAGAGAATTAATTTTGTATATATGAATCATCTGATGTTTGAAATGTGAAAAAGAATCCAATAAGAAAAGACTAATAGTTAAAAGGAGCGAATAAAATTTTAAAAATAGCATCCATGTTCCTTAGTTTAGGGATTTTTCGAAAATTATATTCTGACGATCGCTTGTTTTGAAAATGTTTTCGACCGTATTTACCCGTGAACAATCGAAAATCGAGAACTTAAACTGAAAAATAGAAATAAAAACAAATGATTTATAAACTCGGTGTAACCCGGAATGAATGTGTGTTAGTATGTGGATAGTATGATGTGAGAAATGTTTATGAAAATGTAACAAAAAAATAAAAGAATAGTTAAAAGTATGAGAGTATCGACTTCTAAAATCGCTCTGTTTTTTTCTAATGTGACACTGCTATTCATGTATCCCATCATTATATAATACGAAAGAAGAAAAATATTTGTTTAAAGCGTCCTGTATTTTTTCGAAAATCTAGTGTAGCTTATAGAAAATAGAAAGAACGAACGTATGAAATACTAATGATGTTAGGACCAAGCAATCAACGTATCAAATACAGTTCCAGGGAAATAGGTGGCTGCGGGAGTAAGTGTTTGCGTTAGAGTGAAAATACCTTCGATTTACGCGGTGGATTGCTGTGTCAGAAGAAGTTGCTAAGCCGGAACAATGTAAACAATTTTTAAAGTCAACGAAACGAACGCAAATTGTCTGAACACACTCACCAGGAATAAGCCTAAGTGGGTGACAGAACAGATTAGCGTATGAAGGTTTTGGTTCTACAGCTATAATAATAAATGTAATAGAGGTAACATTGTCTTTACTTTATATATAATATTATTATAATAGAAAGCAGAAAAGTTAAATTATTAGGCAGCAGTCTAAACATCTGTAGTAATCTGCCGATTGAAAATATAAAATGAAACATTAGTTTTCCTCTGCAATCGACCATTGACGAATGAGTAAAAATCGGATTTTCACAGACACATACATTTTTGCTATATATATATATATATATATATATATATATATATATATATATATAATATTTATAAATAAATATTAATTATTTATTACCTACAGACATCGATGTTTCATGCTAACGCAATCTTCAGTGCATGAAAGTTAATTCCGATCACAAATCACCACTAATTCGCAGTCAAGAGCGTTCCCTCGTTGGCCACAGTGAATAAGCTAATAATGAAGGAGGAATTTAACTTTGAAAATACCGAGTCAGCGGGTATTTTACACAAGCAGTGAAAGTGATCTTACAACAACAAACTGTGTTGGTTCTCGCATGAAGCTATTAGTACTGCTTGTTATTTAACTCAATTATATAATTATATATATATATATATATATATATATATATATATATATATATATATATATATATATATATGTATATATATATTTAGAAAGAGAGAGAGAAAGATAGGGAGAGAGTGCGAGATAGATATATAGATGGATATCGGTTGTAAATATACTAGTAAATAAATATGTATTAAACGGTTTGGTCTGTAAGTCTGTATTGTCTCGTTTTCAAGCATCTTAATGCAATTATTTTGTGAAAGTTGCAATCTTATATTTTTTACTACAAGGAACGTCTGCATTCTTCTATCTGAGCAGCAGCCATCTTCATTTGTCTCTTGTTCTCGCTCTCCCACCTCTCTCTCTCTCTCTCTCTCTCTCTCTCTCTCTCTCTCTCTCTCTCTGAATCTCCTCACTTAACTCGCCGCCTTTGGTCAGCAAAATAAACAAGCAAAAAAATATGGTAAACGAGAAAGCCAGACATGACCGCGTCATTTGACTGACAGTTTAGTCGCTTGCCAAAGACAAGGAATTAGCAGATAATTCCTTCACGGCTCGGAAGAAAAATACACTAAATAACAGCAACGTAAAAGTCTCACCGTTACACTTCAACCCGGTTCTATTTGAATTATTTTTACCAAGTTGTATCGAGATTAGAGCTTGATCGAAATACCGGTTCATTTTATTCCATCTAATCATTTTACGTCATTTTTCAATTTCTTCTATCTCTACTTTTTCACCAATTCGTCTTAAATTTAGAATTTGTCGTAATTGATTCTTTACAATAAAAGCGAATGGGTATGTTATGACGTCGCATACATTACATATTTATATAATCGACAAAGAACGGATTTTTTAAGCGTCATAGATTATACGGTGTATAAATGGGTTTTCATTAGATGTAAAAAAAATCTCTAGTTTTTTGGGGTACAGATTTTAACTAAAAAAAGATGGCGTCTCAGCCTCATAATCGTTAGACGTCATTTTTTTCTTGTCGAATGTTCGTGTGACAAATATATTGATTTCTAATAAATAGCAGTTGAAACAGCTTAAAAATGCAAACAAATGTCACAGATAATTTGGAAAATAACTTTTATCGGCTACAGTTACCTTTATTTGGTGTATATTTGTTTTTTAGAGCGTTTTAACTCTGCGGATAATTGTAAAAGATACCTGAGTATACTATATATCCCTACACTGTGTCTCCGGGAGTATTTACTAAAAAAAATGATTTTAAAGGTTAACTTTAAATGCTTCTAAATTCCTTTCAAATTTCCAAGTGTCATGTAGTAGGAGAGTAAAAGGTAGACTTTGGGTTTGCTTATTTTGTCCTTTCGCCTTTACATTTAATGAGCGATCTTTCTGACAAAGGGGGAAGAATTGCTGTTTTCTGGGTCGGAATATATCCATCAAGCACTTATCGTTAGATATTTTTAACCTTGAAGTAGTATTTATTTATACGTCAGTTAGGTTATACCTGGTCCGGAGCGATCTTCATGAAAAAAAAGTTTTCAACTCCTATAAACGATAACAATTGCGTACTTGTTCACGAATAAGCCGAAATACATTTTGGTTTATTTAATTTTGTAATATTAAAATTAATTTTACCTTACTGCATTTTTATTTCAACTTTCTTATCAAACAGTAATGTTACGGTCACGTAAAGTTATATCTATGATTATTTATTAAAATGGTAGACTTGTTTCCGAATAAACCGAAATACATACTTGTTAATTCGTAATGAAATAATTATTTTAAATCCAATTTAAAAAGTGTACTTACACTATCGCATTAAAGTTTTTAAATTATTTTGATTAACTCCATTGAATTTTCCATTTCAACAAATATTCGAATAATAGTAAGACAAAAAGAACAAAACACCCTTGATTGAATGAGAGACTTTCGAGTTTACAGTCTAACTCTCACAAACTGGGCTATTTGTCTGGCAGGATAATAAGTAGTCAATGAAGGCTTATATTGAATGAGAAATAACGAGGAAAAATTAGAAAGAGAGGGGAAATGAGAATAAAATGCGTAAGAATAGGCGATTATCTATCTGTCTGTCTATTGTTCTATTCATGTAAAAGGTATTCGCAATGTCAAAAATGCAGATGAAAGATATATTTTTAGGTGTTTAATAATTTATCATGGTTCTAATTATTTAGTGCAGTCATTTAATGTTAAACATCAGTTATTACAGGAAAGAAATGGAATACGTGTATTTTGTTTAATTCGTAATCTCAAATCGGTCAAATATTTGTTAGATCAGATTGAGCACTAAAATGTATAATCAAGAGAGGCGCGAGAGCGCTCTATCCCTTAATAGACTTCAAGAATGGTCTATGCTGGAAATCTCATTTCGTTGATCAATCATAACTCAAAAACCAAAAGTAATTCAAACTTAGCAGAAAATCTTTATTTGATATGTTGTATAAGTTTGTAGAATTTCAGCATCATTAGTCAAGGCCACCCAGAGATCCAGAAAGTTCAATCATGAAATCATGTAATGCGTGTGTACGTACGTCCGTACGTAGGTACGTATATGCCACCCTGTATCTTATCGACCATTTGATTGATTCCGCTGATTTTTGGCAAAGATAGAAGTTCTAGTGTCTACTTGATGGCATTTTAATTTCAGTTTACCATATACCTTGATTAGTCAAACTACCAACTATATCAGTTATGAGTAGGCATTGTATTGAGCCATAGCCTTTACAAAAGTAGTTACATTCCATGAAAAATGCCAGTATACTGAAATCATATGCCCTCAATAAGGTTAAGAGCTAAAATTAATATACACTAAATGTACAAAAGCAAGGAAATTCCCAAATGTTTACACTTTTATTGTCATTAAGGGTATGACTACATATCAACCAAATCATTTCATTATCACATCACTACAGTATAAATCTCTATGCATCAGTGGAGGAAGTGTGTGTGGTGCGCTGAAGAAAAATGTCTACCAGTAAAATATATACCCCTGTTGTGCTCGCATACCCTTAATGACAATAACAGTGTAAAAATTTAGGAATTTCCTTGCTTTTGTACATTTAGTGTATATGAATTTTCATCTTAACTCTATTAAGGGCATATGATTTCAGTATACTGGCATTTTTCACGGAATATAAACGTAGGCGTAAAAATATTGAAATGTTTTATATATTGATAGTATGTGGGTTGCATGTGTATTAATTCAAAATAAATAAGATATACATTTGATATAAGAAGATGTATTCTGCGGTCAATGACCTTCCTGGTCTCTATTAAAGCTCTGACAAATAATACATTGAGGTAATTTGTTAAATATACGCAGGAGACACACGTTTCAAATGCTACAAAGCCTCGAAAAGCGCTACTAATCAAAATCTCGATTATTCACTCTTTTCGTATCTGACGCATTTGCTGCAATGGGGACAAAGTGGCTTGTTACATTTAACGAATCTAAAACCAAGCTTCTCTTCACCCACCATCAACCACTGGGTGCTTCTTTTACCCTATTTGAAGGAAATATATATCTACTCATAGAAACTTCCTTGTTTTGATAATATCAGAGTACTGGCTTAACACTTAAATTAGTTAACGTGCATTTACTATTTATAAATTACCTGACTCCAAATCCAATTATTTACCTATGTGAGACTGATACGACTGGGTACTTCTGTAACATCTGGGGAAGTGCTTCTGAGAACATACTTTCCTATCAGCCCTTTTCTTAGAGAATATACGTTGCTTGTGTCTCTCGACTTTCTCGTTATTTCCATACACGTTCCTAAACTGAGCTCAAATCTTTGGTTCATCTACGTAATACATCTAAAACAGAAAGTTCTTCAACCACAATAGATAAAACATCCCTTTCCCTAACTATGTGCTTAGCGTGAGGCAGAATGTTAAAGAGCTATCTATCTATGGAACACATTACTGCATCACTAAAGATCAAAACAGCCGTATTTAAATCCAATCTCAACAAATATAAAGGTGGTCCCATAAGTAACCTAGTTCATTCTATTAATTGTGGTACCTCCATTGCGGTTAAGAATTATTTCATTTCATTAGCGCTTATCGTGGAGTGGCTCTTGATTTTCATAAGTAGTGAACCAATAGTAATAGAATTTTTTGAACAAATTTTTAACTTGTATCTGTTAATGAGAAACTATGATAAACTATAACTATTGTGCACATATGTAGAGTTAGGACCGGTGAAGCGACAGTTTGTAGTTAACAGAATAGCCCCCTTGTGTAATGGTATCGGTTGTAGTAAATGTTAATGAAAGTGGTTAAAACTTTGTCATAATGTGTCGAGATAAAACCTGAAATATTGAACCAAACTACATACTTAAATCGATTGACATGAGCAATTTATTTGATGACACGGGACAATTTAGAGTTAAAGTGAACGACGTGACAGATGTTTATGTAGAATTTAGTACTAATTTGACTTCATTTATATGATCTATAAAATATATGTCTATTATTATAGTGAAGCTAGATTAATCAAATATTACTTATGTACAATACATACAATAATACGACTTCGAGTGATCTATCTCTTACTAAGATTCTTACTTTGAGAGCATGTTTTTCATCCTCCTTCTATTATTTCATACGTTATCAATTCGTCAGCCTCTCTTTCAATTTCTGATTATTAACAGTCGAAGGTAATATATGAAACAATAAAAAGATTGGTACAGTTCTTTAAAAACAATCAAGACATTTACCACAATTAAAACGTACCATTTAATGAAAGGAAGCAGTAACATGAAGAGAATACGAGATATATGTATATTTAATTTTTTTCCTAACACTGCTTGCAAACTTATTTTTCCCAATTCAAACAATCTTAACAACGTTCAATTGAGGACTCTACGGGTAACATTTTTTGTAGAATATATATATATATATATATATATATATATATATATATATATATGAAGTAGAGGGTAGGTTGGTGCTAACAGGAAAACTTAATATTTAAAGAAGTGGAGCTAACATATATATATATATATATATATATATATATATATATATATATATATATATATATATATATATATGATAGCTCCACTTCTTTAAATATTAAGTTTTCCTGTTAGCACCAACCTACCCTCTACTTCATATATATATATATATATATATATATATATATATATATATATATATATATATATATATATATTAGAGCAATTACGACGGCAAGACATGTTTAATCTTTTATGATTTAAAGACGCGCGTGAACAAATATGCAAGCCACCGGTTTCGCCTACACTTCACGAGAGCTGTATCGTGGGCTATTTAAAGGGGGGGGGTGGAGAAACTAAAAAAAGGAAAGTATATATGTAAAACAAAGACGGCGTTGTGTTATTTACAATGGGGTATATATTTTAGAGACTAATCAGACAAAACCCTAATTGACACACTTTCTGTTTACAGAGGTAAGGCAGTTTGAAACGTACGTATATAGTCTGCAAGATTTTAAGTTGGATAATAGAGTGAGTACGACTTAAGATGGTAAATGAGTCAATGCTGAAGAGCGTTGCCTACAACGAGTTTTTAATTGTATGGTCAGTTACAGAAGAACCGTATGTATTTTTTAGAACGTCGCTTGGCCGGAAAGTTTAATTCCTAATTTTACTAGCCATGTGTTGCTGTACTCTAGTGTATACTGGTAGTAAAATACCAAATATCTATTTTGGAACTTATGTTGTGATGGCCCTACCATAGAGATAATAACTATTCATTAGACATCTGCTTTGTGCGTTTTGGGTAATTCATATAAGCGTGAACGTCTAGAGTCGGAGGGTCTAATCTCACTAGCTATATCAGAACGGAGTAAACCGCTTTTAAACAATTCAACAAATTTTATTTTTCGATTTCAAAGGAAGTTGTTTCATCACGGGTGCTGACAGGACATTCCCGTAATATTCAAGATAACAATTACTTTGTCAACGTAATCTTGATGGTTTAACACTACACCCCTGAACCTTTGCCCCGTCTGCTTATTACCAGAGGGCCTACTTTTTTGTAAAGTTTTAATGTCAGAAAAGTTTTCCTTCTGCCATTTAAACTGGTAATGGGATACTTGTGTACTCGCATAGCTGTAAGCAAGGTCATTCAATGTAGCTTTAAAGTCCTTTACTTTCGTCTCAGAAATAGGTGGAAATCTCACTGCATGAGAATTTAGAATTTCAAATTCTGAAAATACCTCTTCACGTTTAACACTCTATGGTGGAATACAAGATTAACACTTATGATCGATTATTCTAAGTTCCGCAGGAAACAACCTATGAGAGGATAGCTTTAGAACGTTTTTGTCAACCTCTGAGTTTGTGGAACAAACAAATTACTTATATATTAAGTGTTGCAACTTATTTTTGAATTGAATCTCTAGTACTTCTCAGCTACGTTCATGTATAATTCCAACATACCGTGAGAAACAAATTTTATCACAGCATGGAAGAATGCTCAGCGATTCCCAGCATAGTTGGACAAGAATGGTCTTAAACTTTTTGCGATTTAATTTATCCAAAAAATTGTAGATAACTGCATTATCTATTCTATGACAAGGATGTAAAAACGCTTTTTATTTTAAATAAAATGAATAGAGAGAAAGCATTATTACTTACACAAGAATGTAGAAATGTGATATTTTCTTGCGTATACCTAAATACAAAATGATAGAGTTAAATTTCATGATTAAACTTAGGTTGTACCTAGTCTTAAGATATTTTATGATTTTCTGTGGGATACATAATTTTATTTGGGCAATTACGAAGGGAAGAAATGTTTTATCATTTATGATTAAAAATACGAGAGAAGAGATATGACAGCCGACCGGTTTCGCCCACACTTAAGGAGAGCTGTATTGTAGAATTTTAAAAGTAGAATGTTGAGAAAATAAAAGAGTAAGTGTATATTTGAAACAAAATAAGCGTTATATTATTTTCAACGAGGGATGTGTAATAGAAACTAATCACATTCAACACCAATAGGCACTCCTTCTGTTAACAAAGGAAAGGCCATTACAGACGTACGTGGATAGTTTCCAATATATTAAGTTAAAAAATGGATGAGCACGACTCAATAATGTAAATGAGTCAATGCTGAAGTTCGTTGCACACGACGGGATTTTGAACAAATAGTCGGTTATAGAAGACACGTAATATTTAGAACATCTGTTGACCGGAGGGTTCGAATTCGAATTTTACAAGGGATGTGTTGCTGTACTCTTTTGTCAAATCTCAACGTCGTCCTAACAACGTAATTGGCACTGCAACGACATGGAAAATGATAAATCAAACGATTGTTGTGGTGGTAGAGGTTAGTAGGTCTTTTTAAGAGGGCGTAAACAGGTTTGTACAGAACACAACACGCACGTTTAAAGCAAAATAGCAATCCTTCACAGCTGAGCTAATTTGCGTGGCGGACTTCTCAATTACTTTACTTAAGCAAAGTAAAAGAATATAAATATTCTGTCACCGTATTATTTAAGAAAAAAATAACTATTACCTTTTGATGGCTGACCTAATCACATCTAGAGTGTAGCATAATTCGACAATGTATTAGTACTAATTTTTATTTCTTCTTCTAATTTTGATTTAGAAAAATCATAAGGGTAATGTGTGTTAGTATCAAAATTAAACTGAACTTTCGTTTACTTAGACAGAATAAATGGCAACGTGTTCGTATATATATACATATATATATGCACCCTAATCAGTCACATCATAATTTTATTCACAGTACTTAAATTACTACATATTACATTGATTACTTTTTAAATGACTACAGAAAATAGTATCATAAGAAATCCGGCACGTAGTCTTCTCCCCTACTTCCTCTCTTGTAGACAGAAGTTTAACGATGAAACTAAAAAAGCACTTGTGTGGGACGACTGGGATAGAACTATAAAACTCTCAGTTTTAGATCTACGCTGTTAACCTTCTGTCCACGGAAGCGAGTATAACATTTACGATAAGATAGGTCATTTAAACGAAGCCAATACGTAGCTGGCGTCTGTGTAATCGTGCGATCTGCCGTAAATCGACCGAATGTACGGTCCACCAGTCACACGTTTGAGGTCATTTCCACACTCATTAATCGATATTTCTTCCCCATTTTTGAATATTATGCGTCTGTTGCGGAATTAGAACATGTACACTTCATAAGATGTCGAGTAACTTGTTCTATAGTAAATAAATTCGAAAGTCGAGTCGTTGAAGAAACTGTAGCCGTCATGTTGAATGAAGAAATACTGCAACGAACTGTGTTCGTTAATTGCATTCTACAAAACGAAATGGCTATAAATATATATATGTAATAAGTAGAATTAACGTGATCCGATATTCTCGAAATTTAGCGAAATAGGCGGTAGCGCCCATAAAATATGTGTGTAATGTTTTGTATTATGTTGAAATAATAACGGATATCTTTTGAAAAGTACACGTTGCTTATTAATTCCCGGTGTCGGTGGGGGTATTACTTAATAGTTAGGGGAGATTTGCTGCCACCTATATGTAGTATGGTTTGAGGAGAGTCGAATATAGTGGGCTAATAGTAGTATTTAGTTTTAGCTGGAGTAAAGTAATAACAAATATACTAAAACACGTTTGAGTGAATAAGCGTTATATAGTGCTAAGTTACCATGAGTAGTCCGTGATGCATGTGGTTATTTTCCTATACTTCCAAAAGATGCAGGGAAAAATCTTTTAAACTTTATATATATATATATATATATATATATATATATATATATATATATATATATATATATATATATATATATATATATATGTTTTAATCTACATAAGTATACGTTTCATACTTTTGGGAATCGTCAGTGTAGAGATGTTTATTAATACCGGTCGCCGGACTCGAATCCAAGAATACAAGTTTCAAACTGAAATTCCAATGTCTTAGTCTACCCGCCCGATATTAACGAATGAGCGAGAGATTACATTTATTTAATGACATATGTCGTCAAGTTGTTTGACTATTGAAAGGAACATGCATTGAAGCCACGTTGACTACTGTGATTATAGTACTCGCTACCGAGCCCAGCCTTGATGTGGGGGTGACAAATAATTATAAGTATTTGTTTTTAATTACATACGTATACGTTTCATACTTTCAGGAATCGTCAGTGTAGAGATTATTTTCAATACCGGTCGCTGGAAGGGTAGTGTAGTTCTTTACGAAAGCAAAAGTGTATACTTAAAAAGTGGAGATACCAAGATACATTAATTTAAAAACATTTGTAAATTATTTAATTTTTTAAGTTTGTGTTTACATTTAATGACATAATTTTCGAGCATGATTGAATCTGTTCAGATATTGTTGTTTTGAAAAAAATGTTGTTTAAAAAAATGTGGGTTCAATCTTCTTATTCTTAAATGTTTAGGGTCTGTGTGTGTATGCTTGTGGGTTTTCCCTTTTCTTCCCGTGGTCGTCAACGGTACCACTTTAGTTTATTGAAGCGTGTTAATTATTTGGTCAATCTTTTGATACAGAATAAGAAAGGTCGCAATTAGTGACTATAATTCATAGGAGTGGTTTATTTTTCATCATCTCGATGGTTTAGTGTGTGCGTCTGTCATTACACCATGTTTTACGTCAATGTATCTGTTCTAGTTTATGCATGTACGTGCGTATATTCATATGTGTGTGCGCGTATATCTGCTTTTGTCGTCATACACGCACTCACATTCATTTTCATACGCCCCTACACACCACAAAAACTGTCCGGAATTATTTACAGAGATAAAAAGAAACCTAGACATACTCAATGAAAACTAAAACAAAACTGAGCAAAATACTAAGAAACAACAGAAATAATTAAAAATCTTCAACCAAAAAACCTCCAATAGATTTGTCCTAATGCAAACTCAACGAACACACAAAACAAAGGGGTAAAAATGCAACAAACAAAGTGGTGCATTTTGTGACATAATAATAGAGAGAGATTCATACACATTAAAAATACAACGTCCATTCAAAATTTGAAAAAAACTTAAACTGCACCTCAAAGAATTTAATCTATGTAATAAAATGCACAACTCGCTACAAATCCTATAGAGACGCTACTAAAACACTCACATTGTATCGCTCTACATAAAAGCAACATAACACTCTAGGAAACACACATTTATTATTATACAACATATTTATACATGCAGCAGAGGAAGATTCAAGATCATGCCAATTTATGAAACTCAAGATTATTCCAATATCTTTATACAAGAAAAAAACACTTGATAACTAAATTCACACCGGCATTGAACAAATCATAACACATCAGACACAGACACATTTAACATACCTTTTTGGTATTCTGTATATATAGTGAATATAAAAGATTAAGAGATAACTGTTTGACTGGATAATCAGCATAACTATTTTAAAACCGTCCATAATTAATTAATGTTTAGTATTACTATTTTGAAATTGCATTATTTTTGCTGGCTATCTATATGCAATAGTTTCGTCCATTAAAGTTATTCAATAAATAAATCGGAAAGTATCTAAACACCTTAAGTTTTAACTCCATGCGCTCACTAACAACCTTACCGGCGAGGCAGAAGCAAGACAGGAAGGAGAGACTAGGAGAGAGAGTGTGGTTGTCTCGGCTTTCTAACGAAGCAGAAGCGAGAAGAGGATGGGGTAGATAGCGGTCGTCTCGGGTGATCCGCCGCTAAATCCCGTACCCCCAACAAAAAATTACTACTTTTTTTTAAATTGATGGAAAGAAGAAAAGAAAAAAAAACAATTATTTTATCATTTAAAGAAGGGAAAATTTTCAAATATAAATTCAATTTTTGGGGCCAGTTCAGTCAAACTTAGGGTTGTGTAAAACATTAACTGCCCTAACAATCTAGACCTTAAAAAGAAGTATCTCATAATTTAGCTGAGGATGTTAATCTACAAATTTACCGAAGTTTATTAAAAATATGTAATTCTCTGAGTAAAAAACATTTTTTTAATTAACGGCCCCTTCCCAATTAACTGCTGCCCGGAGGGCGGGTAAGTTCTGCTAAAAACAATATATATATATATATATATATATATATATATATATATATATATATATATATATATGTATATATATATATATATATATACATATATATATATATATATATATAATCATTGCCTACACTGATGAAAGCGAACGCCTTAAATGCTGGCGTATGTATGTAAACATAATTTAATACTATTTAGTAATATATGATATGGTTATAAGCCCCTTTAATAAGATTAAAGTAAGACCCTGTTAGGGGTAGTTTAAATAGACTGACACGTAACTATAAGGCATATTCTGACAGCGTTCGTAGAATCTCTATTCAGTTTTTCTAGATATACTGGCCATCGCATAAATAGAAGTTAAATTCCCTTCTTTGCCGTGGTTATCTCTCGTGGCCTAATAATTATGCGCTAGCTTACGGAGTCTAGGTTCATTCTGTGGCAAGGGAGCGAGCCGTGCGACCGTCTGACATTTTCATTCCCTACACGCCAACGTTTTAAGCTTTCGCTCTCAGGGCGTACGCTTAAAACGCTGGCGTATTTAGGTCAAAATAATTTAATATTATTTACTTAAAATTAATCTCTCTCTCTCTCTCTCTCTCTCTCTCTCTCTCTCTATATATATATATATATATATATATATATATATATATATATATATATATATATATATATATATAAATATATATACAGGGTGGGCAAAAATAAGGGTCCTATTTTTAAAAATTCATAACTTTTTAATTTATTGATTTTTTTTAAACATTTTTTTTAGAATAAGTAAAGGACCCCTTCCGAAGTAAGCATGAGCCGTATTAGCCCTAAGGAACGTACCCTCATTTAGAAAACATTATTTTTGCTTAAAAAACTCAAAACAATGTAAAAAACAATACTTTAGTTTTTGTAAGTTTTAAGAAGTGTTTTTCGGCTAAAATTTGTTTTGTTTATTTCAAAAAATCTCGGAAGGGTCAGTCTACGCACACATAAAGTTTGGTGAGTTTAACTTTTATTTTGTGGAAGTTATTTAAATTCAAGTTATTCAAATTTAAAGATAGGACCCTTATTTTGGCCCACCCTGTATATATATATATAAATATATATATATATATATATATATATATATATATATATATATACATATATCTATCTATATATCTATATCTATATATATATATATATATATATATATATATATATATATATATATATATATATATATATAATCATTTTTATAAGTATTTAACATTTCTAGAATTGTCTTACTTTTAAAACAACTGCCTTCACTCTTTCTATTGGTCATTTTATGTTACTATTCTCTTCTTATCGCATGCTACTCTCGCAGCCATGTCTGTATGCACTATTTCCCTCTCCTTATATTTGTCCTTTGAAATGTCAATCTATTCCCAAATGGATTTCCCTGTCTTAATCTAATCTGACTGCCATTTTCTCGACACGAATTGCACACGGGTTATCACAGGTATCCACCACGCACCCAATCTACCGCATCATTATTCTCTATATATCAAGCCATCTATCAATATATCACCGGCACTGTTACTTCCCATCCCAATAACTTCCTTCCCTTATTGTGTACAAACTCGAAGAATAATAACACCGATTTCAACGCAGACTGACGCCTCGCGGACATTGCAGAGTTTAGGACTCATCAGTATTGAGATATCGCTATGCCATTATTTGTGTATTCGATTTGTCTCCAACAGAAAGACGTGGTGAGACTGTTAGTATTGATCCTATGATACATCTTGCAAACGAAACTACCAGCTTAACGGCTGCAGACTCACGGGAATGTTTCTTATCACGATCTCTATATTGATCATATCTTTTTCACCCTACACTTTAATAGATAATAAAACATTGTAGGTGTAAAAAAGAATATATTACACTACCGGTCTATTTCCTTTATTTTGCCTATCTATCTCTCTGCACACATACATTCTACAACTCTCTCTCTCTCACTCTTTCTCTCTCTCTCTCTCCCACACACACATACACACACATACACATATGTATAATTTATCGTTTTGTTACGTAGATAAGATCCTATTGAGTGCTTAATAACTTAATAATAAAAGACTAATATATATGTACTCATAATGTTACAGCAGTTCAAATCATCATGATAACTTAAGTCTCAAGCTTGGACAGCAGGCCTAGGTAAAATATTTCTGTTTTTTCTTGAGTTTATATTGTAAACTTTACATTGGTTTTCGTCAGCCACTTTTTGTATCTGTTAGATTTCTCATAGAGGAAGTATGTTGCTTTCTGGGGTAATTCGCTGTTTTGTTTCGCTGTATGTTTGTAATTTCACCTTTCTAGTAAGTGATTGGTCGGTGTTCTTCACGAAAAATCTGAAAACAGACAATTGACGAGATAATTAATGAAATTAAAATTAAAAACAATAAAATAGGATGGTGTTCTGCATACTGGGAGATTTCGTTGTTCTGTCTATTTCTATTATTAATTGAATTTTCTCAAATATTCTCCAGCAAATATTAGTGCCGTTTTCTCTAGACAGAAACCCAAGGAAAACGGAATATATGATAGTTATTGTCTGACTAACATACGCAGTATATTTTATATGTTTTTAATTCTTATTATTTTTACTTTGCAGTAAAAGGAAGCCCTTACCCCAAACTGCATATTTCCTTTTTGTATATAATTGTTTTTAATTATGTTAAAAACTCAGTCAATATGTATTACTTTTGATACTATGTTTAGCCATTTGATGTTTGAATATACTAGCAATACAGTACTTTATTCAGACAACTATTATATGACTTGGAACACTAGATGAATAATTATATATATATATATATATATTTATGTGTAAATATATATATATATATATATATATATATATATACATTTTAACTTGTTTCATGATAGTTTTGTAATAAATAATTTCTTGAAAGATCTTAGTCTAAAATAGTATTAGAAGGCCCCTCAAAATATGTTTTTATTTTTATTTTATTTATTTATTGATTTTATTCTAATTGTTTACGTTTTGACTCATATTTGTATAAAAGTGTATGGACTTTTCAGATCGATTTCTGATGTATCCAGATAAACATTAGCACTAACAATCGCTTGGTCATAGTAAACTTTATCGGTGAGGGGGACTTAAATATATCAAGAAACTGTTTTCCAAAAATAAAAAAAAACATCAGTGTGACCTGTGCATGACGTTGCAGCCCGCAGTGCAACTTAAAAACTCGTTGGCCGTGTTTCGAGTTACCATGTAGGTGTGTAAGCAGAATGATTTCCTATTTTAGGTTTAGAAGTAATTATTGTTTTTTTTTATTGAGACAGGTACTTAGATAATTGACGTAAATTTTGTTTTTGTTTAAGAATATATGTAATTTGTGTTGTGGGGTAGGAGTATTTTTACAAAAACTCGTTCACGTGTTATTCGTGTTGAACGAGAATGGTGGCGAGATTGAGATGATTTTTTATGTTGTTGCTGGTTAACTTCATTTAGAAATGGAAAAGATTGCATTAATAATAAATAATAAATTCCCACCAAATTAATCGGACGCCGTGATCGGAAATCGAAACCGAAACTTTGTACCAACTGAGCTATTTAACTTGCTAATAAATTAATCTTAAAACATTCCCATCAGAAAATAATTATAGCTTTGGCGTGACACATAGATGTATGATTTACGTTGTGTTTCAAAACATGATTTACATCAAACATAAGCGATTATAAACATACATACATATATGGTTAAACATTATCAATAGCGATGAAAATTATTTTAATAGTCCAAACCAATTTATTTAGCTTTAACTATGTACTGTATGTAGATTTTTCACAATTATATAATTCTAGACAAGTAAATAGGAACACCTTCTTGCAGACAGCGAGAGAGAAGGAGATGACTCGGTAGCGTAGCCAAAAAATGCGACCAGAGGGAACATATATACGGTATAATCGTGTTGACACACCGGTTCTCGTTAGATGACCAAAGATAAACGACGTGAAACTTGGCCAGTACCAGATGAGTGACCATTTTGGAATGTTAGGCGCTGTATATCATCTTCCCATGACCAGGATAAACATGCAGCTGGGGGCAGCTTGTGAATTTGATATTCCCTGTAAACTTCCTCTTTCGGATGAAACTGGCATAGCCCGCCCAGGGCTAATACCACACCAGATATTGCCGGTTCGTTTTCGTTTACTGAATATAACCCTAATCAAATAATAATAAACGAACAATTAATACTTGGTATAGACGTAGAAAATAAAAATAATATATAAAGTTAAGTAAGTCTGTTTTTCATTGGAATGTGTAATTATAATAGGGTTCAGCGTAGTAAAGATATACAGATTGGGTGATAAATTTGAAATTATTTGACTAATATTGTCTATCATGTTCTTAAAGACCATCGGAGTGGCATATTTTTCCTCATATATCTTAGTACATCATATTGCTTATGCAATGCCTTCTGGGTTTAATCCATTAAATCTAGGTTTACGTCTTACAAACTAACCTTATTAAAGGTTGTACTAATTGTGGTTTTAAATCTTAAATTTTTAAATTAATTTATTGTATCTTTTTAGAGTATATCTAAGATACTACCAAAACAGTCACGCGATAAGCCATCATCTTGTTATAGGCCGAATAACTGTTCAAGAAATACATTTTTAGTGTGTCAAGTAGGAAAAAGTCGATCCACTCGCTACGTCTACGTTATCGTATGTATCACTCACAATATTGAATGGGTCTTATTTACACAGGTTTTGTTATTGAACGGAGTTATGTGTTCATTGCGCATTTTTGCTAATCATTTAGACGCAAATGTTATTGCTTAATCTAACATTACTTTAGTTATCGATGTGTAGAATATACATATTTCGTTGGGTGCTATATTTTGGAAGAGTCTAATACTGATTTAGTGTTTGCTAAGAGGTACAGATTGGTTTTGCTTTCGAATTTCATGATAATATGCATAATTATTGTTTTGCTAGCCATTCCCATCTTACTTTTAGTTAGGTTGATAAGTCTGCAAGATAAATTTTATTTCTAATTATTTTTTTTGGTTTTTCTTTTTAGTCTCTTAATTATGTTTTCTACGGTCATTTTGTTAGATTTGCTTGGAAGACCTCCCACTAATTATCAACTAATAAAGAGAAATAATAAAAAAAAATTTTTAAAACAGCGATTTTCTACCTGTAGGCAACAGACAATCAGATATATAAAAGCCAGACAGCGGTTTATAATTAAGTCTCGAGAAAATACAGATTTGTGTATATACCTAGGTGTTCATGGTCAAGGAATCAGTTAAACCCATTTCTGACTACATCAGAGTATTTATCTCTCAAAATTGTCAAATTAAATATGACCGCCACACAAATCCTATGCGTAATTATCATATACTTAAATGTATTTTCTTTTCCCTCGATGCTAGTGTGATGGCTGGAACAATGAAATGTGAATTGGGTGTCCTCTGCCAAGAAAAAATCCGAAGAACTTGTCCGTTCTTTTGACAGCCACAGTTAGTAGAATGGAGGCATCCACAATATTATCAAGCTTGTAAATAAATTGTGAGATGTTAATCATTCATTCTACCCAAACATGGAATTTCTAGATGAAGGATCTGTGCAGCAAATCGAGCATCCTGGCACTAAACATGTCGTCGGCACTAATCGAAATAAACATCTCTTCTGTAATGAAGAAACGAGTAAAGATGACCATCCATTCCCCTCACTGAAGACATCCATGACACATCAGCTTCAGTCGAAGAGGATCGCTTGCAGAACAGCTTATAAGAGGATATACGGTCGCTATTGAAGCTTAGCATTACTTTAATTGCTCAACTAAATCCACCCATCGGCATTATAAAATGCTAATCAGAACAAGTAACCCAAGAAACTGAAATCATTCTTGCTCTCGAATATTTGTAAAAAGGCCATGTCAAAACACCATTCCAATATGGCAAACAGGTTTATATAACCTCTGATGACCAAGTCCTAATTGCATGGAATGGAACGCCAATGGGGTAATCACAAGGAGGCAGATACTCGTTTCCTTGTACATCTACTTCATACCCTCTATCATTAATCATTGGGAATGATCTATACTGGCGAAACAGATGTTGTCGTAATTCTTCTGTATAACTTCCCCACATCAAGTGGTAAATCCTGAATCAGAAATCTAACCGGAAATACAGTCAACATGATCTCTCTGAACAACATTTCCCCCAGTTTGGGTGTGACAACGTGCAGCGCCTTGGCTTTCTTTCATGAATTTACTGGATCAGACAACACGTCTTCTTTAGATTTCAAGGGCAAAATGTACTGCTTCAAGCGGAAAAATGACGTTCCACTCCTCTTGAGTGAGTTTGTAAAACTGCCTAGCACTCTGTTTCTTACATTGCTAGAGTTGAGGGAAGTGGTAGTCACTTTGTTTGCAAAATGTATTCCAATGAACCTATCACTGATTACACCAACGTTATATTGTTCAAATAAGGGTTTTTGGTTACAGGACTGGGGATGCGGAAATGATACCCTGCGTGTGATGCGCTTGACAAAGATCTAGAAAGGAGGGTGTTTAAGGCGAGTGTCTGGACAACAGCGCAAGAGCCACTGACACTAGTCCCTAGTCCAAGCAAACATGGATGGATGGAAATAGATGGCCAACTGGTTCCGATATAGACCACAGTGCACGTGCAATAGATGTTTTTTCTCTAGACGTAAAATGCGCGTGCACAAGATGTTGCTAATCATGCAAATGCAAAAAGAGTGATTTGAGGTTTTTACTTGCAAATATTTTTACTAACAAACCATTATTGTTATATCATAATGATGATGACACGTTTGTAGTGTAATTTACCATTTCGGGACAAATGAACACTCTGATATAATCAGAAATGCTTTTATCTCATTTATTTGGCATGAACACCTAGGTATAATCACCAAATAAGAGTGTCTAAGTTGCATAGTTTCCGGGATATTGACAGTATAAGATTTTGACGGCAGCGATCTTGTGAAGTGGGGTAATGAGTAAGAATTCATGTGATAATTGTCCACTTTCACTAAGGATTTTCCTAAGGCTTTTAGCCTCAAAATAGAACAGAACATCAAACCACCTCTTCCTGCTATACTTAATTGTTATTGCCCTTAAATAGTTGCACGAATTCCCTTCATCGTTGTGTTTAGATATGTGTAAGTTTTATAGTGGTGTGTCTATATCAATTACTCTTAAGAACATGAGTTTGGTTATTTAGTTTATACGATCTATGAGGTGAGTTATTATCACATATTATAATGTCCGTGTATTAATAAGTTTTTGCAATTGTCAGGTTGATGTCTGGACGTTTTGTCTGTTAGTGTGCTTATACATGGCGTGCCTTCAAGATATTTTAATTGCTAAGTACCAACATGTTAAGTGTCCTGATTAGCGGTGGGTTTTGGAAACCAAGCGAACGCTGTGTCTGTAGCAGTTGTAAGCGATATGGCTTTTGGAACCTGATTAACTTACCTAAATGATGCTTCGTCCCTTTGTTAATAGTGTTTAAGCGTCACGTCGTGAGTATTTCCCCTATTGGTGGACACATATTCAAGAAGTTGTGGTGAGTGGGACACCTACTTCTGCTTTTTCCAGGCAGAACTGGGCGTTCCTACCCTAAAAGTTGATTGTCTTAATTATGTGTTACTTTTGGAGGCGATTTGCTGTCTGTCTAGCGCAGTGTAGTCCGTTTTTGATTCAAGATCCAGTGTAGCTGAGTCAGTACTGGCCGAGTGAGCATTTATATCGATTACGTCGATACAAGTATTGACACTAGACTCTTATGTTTCTGATGATAACATCATTTACGATGAAGTGTATCTTAAGATAAACATTAGATACCTGTGTTTCTGATAATGAAGTCATTTACGATCAATTCGATACAAGGATTCACAATAAATACCTATGTTACTGATAATAAGAGTATTTACGATGACGTTGATACAAGTATAGACATCAGATGCCTATGTTAAGAACAATGCAAGCATATAGGATTGGGCGGTTACAATGATTGAGACTAGATACTTATTGTTCTTAAAATAAAAGCATTTACGCAAAAGTGACCTCAAGGATTGCACACTAGATACCTATGTTTCTGATAATGGGATTATTTATGATTAAATTGATACAAGGTTTGACACGAGATACTCATGTTATGTTATGTTATAATGAACAAATGTACATTTACGTTAGTACAAGGATTCACCGTAGACACTTATGTGTCTTATTATAAAAGAGTTTACTATACAATGGCTACAAGGATTAAACTTAAATACCTATGTTTCTAGTAATGATATCATTTGCGATTAAGTGAATACAAAGATTAAAACTAGAGATTATGTTTCTAATTATGAAGAAAATAAGGATTACGTGAATACACGTATTTACCTTAGATGCTTATGTATGTCATGATAATAATTTAGACGATACAGTTAATACTAAGATGTACACTAGATCAATATGTTTCTAATAATGTTAGAATTTACGATTAGGGCGATACATTAATTGATGCTAGATACTTATTGTTCTGATAATAAAAGTATTTAAAATAAAGTGGATACAATGATTTACACTAGATACCTTCTTTTCTGTCAATCAGGGCATTTACGATCAAGGGGATAAAGGATTGACCACCAGATACCATATGTGTCTGATAATAAGAGCATTTACGATTTAGTAGATACATGGATTTAGAACAGATACCTATGTTTCTTATACCAGTAAAACTTACGAGTAAGTAAATACAAGGATTGACGCTAGATACCCATGTTTCTGATGATAAGAACATTTACGATGAAGTTGATACAAGGATTGACACTATATAGAGTGTTTCTGATTTCGAGGGCATTGACGATGAAGTGGATACAAAGGATAAACACAACATGCCTATAGTTCTTATAATAAAAACATTTATAATTAAGTAAATAAATGGTTTTACACTCTATGTCTATGTATCTGATGATAAGAGCAGTCACAATTTAGTAGATACGGAGATTGATACAAGACATTAATGTTTCTTACAATGAAAGCATGTACTATTAAGTAGATATGAGGATTAACACTAGAGTCTTTGTTTCTAATAATGATAGCACTTAGGATGAAATGTATACAAGGATTAACACTAACTAGTAGGTTCCTGATTATGAGACGATTTACGATTACGTTAATACAATGATTGATACTACATACCAATGTTTCGGATAATAAGAGCATTTACGATAAACTGTATAAAAGGATAAACACAAGATACCTATGTTACTGATAATGCAGGTCTTTACGATGGAGTGGATAAAAGGATTTACAAAATATACCTCTTTTTTCTGATAATAAGAGCATTTACTATGATGTTGATACAAGGATTGACATTCGATTCTTATATTTTAGATGATGAGAGCATTTACAATTTTGTGGATACAACGATTAGGACTACATACTTATGTTTTTTTAAAAATGAAAGCATTTACGAAGAAGTACATTTAAGGATTGACACTAGATAAGTATGTTTCGAGTAATGAGAGCATTTACAATTAAGTGGGTATAAGTATTAATACAAGATACCAATGTGTTTTTTTTCTAATGAGAGCATTTACGATTACGAATATACACTCATGTACATTAGATACTATGTTTCTGGTAATAAATACATTTATACGCAAGCGGACAAAAAGATTGACACTAGATACATATGTTTCATATAATAAGACTATTTATTTCTTATTATAACATCATTTACAATGTAGTGGATACTACGATTAACACTAGATGACTTTTGTGTTTGATAATAATAGTATTTACGAAAAAACAGAGACTATGACCGACATTAGATCCATATGTTTCTAATAAGCACATTTCCGATTAAGTGAATACAAGTATTGACACTAGATACCTATTTTTCTTATGATAAGATAATTTACGATTAAGTGAATACAAGTATTTACTCTAGATTACAATTTAGACTATAAAATGTAAACAAGGATTGACACACAATACCTACGGTTTTAATAATGGGAGTATTTACAATTAGGTGGGTACATGTATTAAGACTATGTACATGTGCTTCTGATAGTTAACGTCTTTACAATTAATTAAGTACAAGGATTGATACAAGATACTTAGATGTCCCATAATAAGAGCATTTCCGGTTTAGGAGATACAATAGTTTCACAGAGAATACAAGTTTTCTGATAATAAGGCTATTTATGATGATGTGCATACAAGGATTAACACTACATACAAATGTTTCTAATAATAATAGCATTTACAACGGGATACATACAAAGATTGACACGTACTACATATGTTTCTGATCATCAAATAATTTCAGAGTTAGTGAGTTCAAGGATTTACGTTATATACCAATATTTCTCATCAAAAGAAAATTTAAGATAAAGTGGATACAAGGATTAAAACTAGATACCCACGTTTCTAGTAATGAGAACATTCAATATGAATTGGATAATGAGAGCATGTACGATGAAATAGATTAATAGATTGGCACTAGATACCGATGTTTCTAATAATAGGATAATTTAAGATTACATGGACAGAAGGATTGACACTAGATACATATGTTTTGTATAATAACAACATTTATGATAAGTCAATACAAGTATTAACACTTGATACTGATGTTTCTGATAATAACAGCATTTACGATAAAACGATACAGAAATGTACATGTAATAGTTATTTTAGTGATAATAAGACCATTTACAGTAAAGTAAATACAAACATTGACAGTAGATACTTATGTTTCTGATAATAAGAGCAGTCACAATGAAGTAGATACAAGCATTAATACTAGATAATTAAATCTTATTATAATAATATTATTTACGATTAAGAGGATACAAGGATTTTACAATATATACCTATGTTTTCAACTAAAGTGTTCCTTTACTTCTCAAACATTGAGTTTGTAAAGAAGTGGATAACATTAATGTCCTCTCCTTAATTGACCAGTTAACTATGTTATAGTATTTTTTCTTGCGGTTTCTTGGTTTGAACGGATTTGAGGACATGAATTCATCTAGTCTGTTGGAGTATCCAGCTAAATGATGTTACTTGACGTAACATCAGTAGAAGATGCATTATTTTTCTCATGAACCAGTTAATAGCCGTGTCGAAGATATCTTATTTGGACTTCGAATACTATGGTCTTTTGAATATTTGGTAAGTGTCTACTTGTAAAGTGAAGTATCCCTATGCAAGGTTGTCTAGAGACACCGAATACACTCGGGGATGCTGTCTAGTAGGTATTTCAAACTATATATATATCTATATATATATATATATATATATATGTATGTATGTATGTGTGTTTGAAATAAAAGGCAAATCAATAATAGCACAAATACTTTTAAAATGTAATACATGTAAGGCAATGGAAGGATGCATATACTACTCATATATATATTTCGTAGTATATATATATACATATATATATATATATATATATATATATATATATACGTACAAGCATATGATTTATATATACTTCTGAAATACATTTACTTAGAGAAGTAAATATGAACAAGCCTTTTTGTTAGTCGGTATCAATAAAAAGAAGAAACAGCAAAAGAAACAAAGAAACAAATTGCAAGACTAGAACCTTCCCTTCTATACTACTCCAACACAGAATAATATAGTTGCTTATTATTTCCGCAAAATATGAGCCGTTTCCCAAAGGTAGTAATCGACTCTCATTGTCATGTAAATGAAATTCTATTTCTCTCCCAACACGCCCCAGAGACAGGAACATCTTCCACAATGAAGACAAACAAATTTGAACAAAATATCCGAGTCTAAATGATGCCTCTCAGCGATTTTTGGGATTATTAGTTTTCTTCTTTCTTTCTTTTCTTTTATTTATTATTGTGTAAATAATATTAGAGGACATTTTTTGATTTTCCAGAAGTTTGGCGGCTTTTTCCCGGCAAAGGCAAACAACTGCAAACATGGATTTATAGATTTCAATTTTGTTCGCACAACTACAACAAGAATAAGAATACATGCTGACATTACGTAATACCGAATTATTCCGAGGTGCTTCATTGGGCAAATGGATACTATCGCTGCAAATTAAAAGTTGAAATTAAATTTCATATATTGTGAGGAACGAATATACAGCCTCCTTTATCGTGCAAAATTAATCGTTAATATGTTTACGTGTTGTGTTTAGATATTGACTCAACACATTGGAGTTTTTACAACGTTAAATAATCGGTGAAACACAATCAATAAAATTTTGCTTCAACATAAACCCGGAACGGTTCGTAGTCGTTTATACAGACAAACCACAAAATGATATTTCAAGTTGACATGCGATTGTTGATTAAAATAAGAAACATCCGAAAAAACATAGCTTAAGCAACTACAAATCATCTTAACCACAATACAAAATAAGATTCAATCTCCCAGAACCGTCGCCTTCCAAACAAACTAACATAACAAACGTACTATTAACAGATTTACGCAAATAACTCTTTTCTTCTTAACATTTTGTATATCACACAGAGCAAATCCTTTGGAACTATCACTGACCAAATTCTATAGAAGTTGAGGTTAAAACAACTAGGCAGGCCTTTTTCTCTGTCACTTCTGTCTCCATGCTCTCTTTTTAGACATTATCTAAAATGTTATTTTCCACCGGTTCGTACCACACCGGAACATTAACCGCCGTATTAATCTATTCCCCTTCAATATCCACTAAAAATTAACTATCTGCAAAATGACACTTCTATCATATATGAAATTTAAACCATACGTAAATTACCCAAAATGATGTTTATTTCCAAAATTTCAGGAAAGTTTGATAATATTCAGATGGTCCCCGATAGCACAACCCCTCCACTGAAACCTGTTTTCCCTTTGATTAAAATGAAATATATATAAATATATATATATATACATATATATATATATACATATATATATATATATATATATATATATATATATATACATATATATATATATTCAAGGAGAACCTTTCCTTGTCTGTGCACGTCTGTCCCTAAAAACGAAAACATATTAGGAAGGGTACGTTTAATATAATTGTATTCACGTGCACAATTTTCATGTGGACATAATATAAGTATTTGTGTGTCTCTAGCGGCCTATTAAAGAAGCTAATGGCAATTTTATAACATGTTACACAATCTAATTAATCTATTTATTAGCGTTAGTTTAAAAGGATTAACTTATATCTGAATAGTTTAGTTAGTAAGACAGCATCCAGGTTGCTGTTAAAGTAAACTCTCCTTACCTTGATGTAGCATATGATGCTATTCCACATTCCAACCTGGGCAACACCAGATAGCTCTGCAAAAGTTGTTTATCTATATACGTATACGTTTTATCTATTTGGGAATCGTCAGTGTAGAGATAATTATTTATGCCGGTCGCAGGATTCACAACCTTAGAACAGGAGTCATGTTATAACCACAGTACAACACCTAAACTCAGTCGGTCATTATGAACAACCTGATAAGTTAGCGAAAGTGTTAAACTGATTAAAGGCAGCTGTAGTCAAGAGTATTCAACTACTGAAAGAACATGTATATATATATATATATATATATATATATATATATATATATATATATATATACATATACATATAAATATATACATATACATATAAATATATATATATAAATATTATATATATATATGAATATAAATATATATATATATATATATATATATATATATATATATATATATATATATATATATATATATATATATATATATATATATATATATATATACATATATGTTTACAGTTTGCTAATCTTGTTTACATCAGCACGAACGTGTGACGATCGGACAGATAATAAAACGTTGATTGTCGGAAACAGACAGTGTTTAATATCGGCCTTGAATATGCAGACATTCTGAAGACAGTGAAACACTCTATTTACCGTATGTTAGTGTACATCAGGAAACGTAAGAAATCTATAGTATTTGCTTAACATTTTATTTGTATCTGTTCATTGTAATAATGACGCGTTTACATGAAGTACCCATCAGCAGCAATGTTAGGTGGCCGAGCAGATAAGCCTCTCAGAGTTATCAGGTTTTAATCCCTTGATCTCCTAATCTCGTGAAAGCCTCGTCATCGTCATATCGACGCCGAGGTATTTAGACAGTCTTCAAAATTGTGTTTCTAGCATTAAATAATTTCAAATAGCTGATACTAGGTAAAACGGATAAACCAAAGCAAAACAAACTAGCTAACGAAAAAAAAGCAGAGAAATGTTATTTGCTAAGATTATTTCCATAAAAATGTCCGCCATTTCTTTTTTTCTTTTACTGTTTCAGAATTCGTGGAAATGAAATAATTTTGTGAATTACCAACAAAAATATCCAATGAATACATGCATAATTATTTTTTCTGAAGACATTGATCGAAAAGAAAGATTCCATACATGTATTTAATCGGATCACATAAACAGTAAATAAACAATGCTGTTTAAAATAAGTATGTCTTTCTGTCAAAAGATTGCACCAGACGTGAAATGCACATAACAAGTAAATAGTCAACACCATATAAGTATGTAATTATTATTATTATTATTATTATTATTATTATTATTATTATTATTATTATTATCATTATTATCATTATTATTATTATTATTATTAATAATAATAATAATAATAATAATAATAATAATAATAATAATAATAATAATAATAATAATAATAATAATAATAATAATAATAATAATAATAATAATATTGTTCACTAAGAGCAGTCACAAGATGTATTACCAGTGTGTGCTAACAACAGTCTCCCCGAGATTTCCAGAACTCTCTTTCAGTAATCATTGCAAGTCATTTGGAATTATCGCAACAACCATTAACTATTGGATTCTCGCTAGCAACAACAGTTGGTCTTCTCTATAATTTAAAGTACGATACGCCTCCAAAAGTGTGAGTTTCTCTGTCTTGTTCATGTTTTTTCTACCTATACTGATTAGTAAAACATGTCTTTTATTGTTTTCAAAGGTCCTACTTTATCATGCTGTTCTGATTCGTATCTGTAACGTCCCAGCCTTCCCTCTTCTGATAGTATATTTTGTTTTAAGTTATCATGTTTGGTGTTAAGTCTCTCTTTTTTTTTGTTCGCCATATCTTCCTCTACCATTTTTTCTGTTCTCTTTTACCTTATTTGCTGCTTTAGCTTCATTTTCTAGTTTGTTGATCTGGGTTTCCAATCTTGCTTCTAGTCTGAGCTTTGTAGGTTGGTTCCCTTGGGAGATTTGAATTATATTTTGTAGTCTTGTACTTACTGATTTCTATGGATGTTAGGATATCTGGGAAAGGTCTGTTGACTTTTGTGGTTCTTATTATATTTTGTTATCCGTTCCTTATGGATCGGAGTTTTGTTTTTACTCCGTACACGATATATTTGATGTGTTCAACGTCTTCCACATGTACTTCGGCCAGTTAAATCATCTCGTAGCAATTTCCTTTAATTTCTATTGATTTCAGCTCCTACTTGCTCTAAAAATGTGTGTTCCATTGCATGGTGGTCTGTATACATGTTACTTTCAGTCTTCGTTTGCTTTGAGTAGCCTCTTTGTGTGAAGTTGCTTTTTTAATAGCACTCCATTACCATTCTTTTCTGTGGTGCTTTTTTTCTATGTGTGGTTTGTGTGCTGAAATTGTCAGTATACTTAATAGAAAAGGGGGATTTCTAAACCGAATGTATTTCACTAACGCACCGTTATTTGTATCGTCATTTACTAAAAATAACAGGTTCTGCTTTATTTGCGTGCTCATTAATTACTTGGTTCTCTGCCTTTTTTATAGTTTAGCGACAAGCTTTATGTGCCCTTTATATGAATGTATGTCTGTGTGCACTCTTTTCTTTGCCAGGTTGTTGTCTTCGTTGAATGTACGTTGGCCGTGCGATTCTCTATTATCTTCGTCGTGTTATTCTTATTCCCTTGTTGCTGCGTTTTTATGTTGCACCTTTTCTCTGTGCATGGCCACGTCAATTCATTTAGATAATTATCAGGACTCTCATCGGTGTGACTGTAAACATCATAGCTTATTTCGTAACAGAGTTAAAATTACAAGACATATTACAGACTTTTGAAAGTTATTTTAGAGAGAATATTGGCTATTTGTATATATATATATATATATATATATATATATATATATATATATATATATATATATATATACACACAGAGAAAGAGAGAGATAGGAAGACAAACAGATAGACATACTGACAAAGAGACATCCAGGCGCTCTCGTTGCCTTAGGCGATTTTCATAGTTTTCTATCACGCAATCTTACAAAACGTCCGTCCGCCACGAATTCCAAAACTAACTTTATAAAAAAATATTTTCTTTGTTTGCTCATTTCTCCATGAGGTTATGTCAAAGGTTGAGCCCATGCTGCTTTTATTCTTACCTCACACTTTCATTTCGTCAGATCTGTTCATGATTCGCTCTGAGAAAGTAGTTTACTTCGCCTATGGGCAGTCATAGTAATTTTAACTGATTAGCTTGTGCTAAAAATCATACCATTAGAAACATCTACTATTTAACATGAGAATCATCAATAATAAAACATATTCCCACCTAATCTGAAATAAATTCTAGGATGTTGTACACGCTCATGTGCAAGACCGAGTTAGGATCCCCTCCCACCATTCCTAGGAATTAAACAGTTTTCATCCGTCCGGAATTACCCATCGGCCATACATGACATACAGGATTTAAGTAAAGTCTTACGATCAATATCAGTCCAATGGCCATCCAATGCCATTAATCGATAACGATGCATTCTGATCAAGCACATTATATGACACATCAAGAGCTCTTTTGTCTCATAACGGCCTTACTATTTGCCTGCACTCCGTCTCAATGTTTTACATATACACTCACACTAAAGCATCAATATATAACCGATTTTCACTAAATCAAACTAATGCGTATTACATTGATATAAAGGAAACTAAAAATAAACTACTCTTTTTATAATGTCTTCTTATATTATCAGCCCACGAGTTCAACATAAGACACTGCTATATAGAAAATTACTAAATATGGATACTACGTTCTAATCACATCAGCACTTCAACAGAAAAACATCACAAATTCATCTATCTCCAACTCCTTTTATTAAAGGAAGCGCCAACTTTGACTCTATATGATGGGACTACCCCATGGATCCAACTACACTGCAACCGGTACACATAATAGCACGAAAGCTGGTCCACGTCTAATCTCATACTATCGAGAGTTACAATAATACGGTATCTTTTGATTAGCAACACATTTGCTGCGGAGGCTACATTTACGGAGCAGACAAGAGACTCCCTTTACATCTGATCATACACTGCCCATGGTTCTATCTAGATGGTAGGGGAGTGAAAGTCGTCCCTCGTCAGCATGCAAAATCAGAAGATCAGACCACATATAACAACTTAATTCTTAAATGCATTCACAGCAAATCGGCTATGTAAGTGCGGTATTTCCGAGGGCCAATTAATTAACAAACTGATTACGATCTTGTGTCATCTCACATCTCGCCTTATTTCCCGTATGTGGTAGAATATGTGGACACCCGCGATCAAGCCCACGTTGGAGCTTAATACTTAGTGAACTTCTAATATATCTTTTAAAGTATTTTAGCATGTCTAAACAATGAACATATTAGTCCCGAAATAAATAACAAGTACTGCAATAAAATAGATCGTATCTCACATTAACTAAAATTAACTACGCGGCTAGCCACGAATTTAAATACTAAATAACTCTTACTTCACCGTTTTTTTTTTCAAATAATTATTCAAACAAAAAAGGATAAAAAATGTTCTCGCCCTGGTTTAACATTAAAAAATAACGTAAAGAGAGAGAGAAGCAGTATAGCAGATTAAAAAGAAAGATATTAGTTAATATGAATTAGAACAAATCAGAAGAAGACTAGTGCAATAAGAATCAACGTGTACGAAAATTGACGAGGAGCCGAAAATGAGGGCCCGAACAGGAAGAGGATATGACTAGAGAGAGAAATATAAGGACTACAATAATGAAGAAGCGGAATGAAGAAGAGAAAAAGAAGAGAGAAAAGTAAAAATAAGCAGAGGTATAATAAAGCAGGTTCACCGAATGAAGAGAAAGAGACGCTGACGATGTCTACATAAAAGAGATAAAGAATGACTGTACAGATAAATTAGAAGAGTATGACTAAGGAAAGAATCAAAAATAAAAAAGGAAACACAACTGAGAGAACATTTAGAAGAGAGAAGAGAGAGAAAATAAAGAATTTATGGAAGAAGTCAATAAAGAAAAAGAAGGAAAGGTCATTTAAAATAACGGGTTAGACACAATCAGATCGAATGTTATCTGATGTAAGGAAATAATTCAGTTTACATTTTCGATTCTTGCAGGGGATGGGTTATTTACCTTGGATGTATGAACATAGAAAATTATTAGTCTGTATGAAATTCGTTTCATTCATTCTCAGATAAACACTCATTCTCGAACGATTGCATAAACTCTTATCTCTATGTCGTCTGCTTTGTCTTATAGTGTCCCTTGTGTTATTTAACAATGGAGATGAAAATGAAGGGTGACCAGAGTTGAAGCGTGTGGACTGTTTCACATGTTAGGCACTCGATCCTCAGCCGAAAGAAGAACTTGTGTTCGGAGTTAGATTAATATAGGTGGTATTAATTTGGTAATAAAAGGGCGGATTAAAGAAGACAAGCAGTTGAACTATGAACAGCTAAATAAAGAACATTAGAGTTGAGATTTGTCATTGTTCGTTGCGATGTTGTTGGCAATGAGTTTCTTTTAACTTCATTACATGATTAAAAGCTAAGTCGGCGAATAGACGGAGATTGTGGTGTTATAAATTGCGATATTACATTTTAGCGGAGAGTGTTATGTAGTCGGATGGATAATGAAAGTGAAATTACTAGCTAAGCTACAAAGAGTGCAAGGCTTGCAAGTTCGATTCGATTTTTATACACTAAGATGAGCTTGTCATCTACCTTGAGCTCAGTAATATGATAAGTTAGATGATAGACAGATAGAAATGAGACTTGTGACGGAGAGATCTGACGTCAGCTAAGTGATACCAACTGCACGGATTATAGTCAGTAAATGAGTCTATTAAGGAAAATAAGAGAACATGTAGATGTTGTCATCTTGAAGCACGAGCACTACCAGAAAAGTTCAACAATGGACTCAAACAGACGTTCAGTGGACGAGAAATTACATTTATTTTGCTGGACCTCTAAACGGTCACTTCTATCTTATAGTTGTGTGTAGTTACACCACATGCCTAGAAGTTTTTAAATATAAGAATACGGAATCCATAACTAAATGCCCTGAACGAACATTTTAACAGTTTTTCTGTGCTGAAAACTATAGTAAGCAATAATGAGACATAGTTTACTGGTATAGAATTAAAAAAAGTCTGTACATATCTGTTCATTAACCATACTACAAATTAAAATTACCATCCCAGATCAAATCGTCAAGCGCAAATATTTGTGGAGAGGTTAAAAATCATTAAGGAAGCATCACGACTTGGACATTGATGAGGTGGATTTTCCTCAGTGTGCGATGTGCTTCTAACCCAAACACAGTTTCAGGAATGTTGCCGACAGAAATGATCTATGCAAGGAAGATAAAAACAAAATGTGCAATCTTTTTTTAACCCTGAGAAAAGGTATTTCAAGAAGTATAGAGGTGGAAAGGAGTTCTGGGAGGATGTAGTGATTATCGACTGACATGTCGGAGTAACTTATGCATTGAAAAATGAGAAATTCAAAGATAAAAGATACTTAAAACAATTAAGGCTCAGACATACTACGAAACTATGGTGAGAAGTTCTCAATAGAAGTGCTGTGCGATGTGTTTGAAATACCAGTTCATTTGATTCGATCAATCTAGATATGATCAGCTCTTACAAAACTCTAGAATACGACAACTACGATCACCAACAGAATTGATACGTAGGATTACTCGGAGAAACAGATCAATTAAATGATTGTGTCTCGATAAAAAATACCCAGAAATAGTAAGCTAAATGTAATGGGAAATTAAAATACCCTTTTTCCTATGTGGAATTTTTAATTGATGATTATATATTCAGTAGCGCTGTATTAAACACTGGACATTGCTTTGGACCTTCGTAATTACTCACTTAGTTATGTATCTCTTTTATTGTATCCTCTATGATGAACATGAACCATTCTTTCTTTAGTTATGATATGGCGTTTACTATCTCGATTTTACATGAATTACCACTTTATTAATTTTACCTTTTTCGAAGAATAACACAGAGTCGACGACGATTTGAAGGTTACAAGAAATACAAATAATTTCATTTCATGTATCAGTTATTTTGTTTGAAAATTATTTCATGCTTCAACATTTTCATGTTTCGATTCTATGTACGTCCCTTTACTTTTTTTTTCTATTTTCCATGCGGCATGTGTTTCGGAATGAACGAATTATCTAATTACACCATTATCCCAGAGACTGATTATCGGAACGATCACAATATTCCTTGGAAATTTCATTTTTACTGTTAATCTCGTCATCGCGAAATAAATATACGCTATAAGCAATATTAATTACTCCAATCTTGCCAGCGTAATCTGAAGATAAATGAGAACACCTGTGTAATCTTGCCCGCAGCCCTGAAACCTATATAACATTTCACATCTTATTTTTAATTTCTAAAATTTTAAATTCTCGCAATATACATTAAATGAATTACAGTAATGTAAAATGTCGTCTTAGCTCTTTGGGGATGGCTGAAGTAATCTTAACAATATTGTTTTAACATGGTTGAATAAAAAGTTAATACCACCATTAATTTCCTCGTTGCATTTTATTCGAGACAAGTTGTGTTATAATTTACTTCCTGGACATGGAGCCAAACAGACAGAAGCACCACAAATACAATATTGAAGAGAATGTAGTTAATAGAAGGAATTAAAAATTAATATCGTTATTTATTTTATAACCGAATTTATTTAGTTAAATTTCAGCCATTCTGTCCTCATTTCGTTTTATTAATACAGATATTGCGATTTTCTTATTATTTGGGTTATTCGGACTCTATTCTCATATACGATGTTATTCTCACAACGTTTCGCCCGATGTAACCTCCATCTTACTTCAGCTTCTTCTTGTTCAAATCGGGAGTCTTTATGTCTTACTTGGGAATCTGTATAGAGTTCTAAACGGAATATTGTGAGAATAACATCTAAAATGAATACGGTAGTCCGAATTTTCCAAATTATAAATCCTAATGTAAAATCTTGCGAAACAAAATCTTGCAATTATTTTTAAAAAGTTTATATTTATTTAATGATATTATATACATCTTATGTAATCTTTAATCTTATTTTCTCATAGCTTTATTTCTCTTTCGAATATAAAAATAATTTGGGTTTGTTTTTCAAGTTTTTAATTCAAGAGTGGAAAAGCAATAACGTGTCATGCAGTTTTATGTTCTTTTATTAGCGAGTATACTTTATTCTAAAGAATACGGGTCAAAAGTTATTGCATAATCAGAAAAGCTTACCTAATTTAATATTTTCTACAGTATAACACAGGTAGGTATATTTATAATTTGTTTGGCTATCACAAAACATACATTCAATTCATACACAAAATCATACCCGACTTGGCTTTATTCATATCAATATATGTGTATTTACAATGTTCTATGTACATTAGTCTTGCAGACCAAACATGTCCGATCATTCGTGGTCACGATACAAGAGATTTGATTTTTGAATGTATATCATTTGAAAGAGTGTTTTCACGTTAACATAGAGCGTCTAAACAAGCCAATGTATAAACAAGATACCGAGACGAACTTATTGGTTGCGTGTCGCTGTATAGAGTGAAAAGGTTAGAAACCTCTGATGGTCGAATTGGCAATATGAACATCGCTTCTTTTGAAATGATTCCATAGACTAGAGTTTTAAAGAGTTCGCAAAGCTCAAAGGATCCTGATCCAATCACAACGGAAGCCTACATTTCGTTTTGGATTCGGGTTTTTATCAATAAGATGAATCTAATTGCCTCTTTCCTGGAAGCTGGTGTATTATTGACCTAAGTAAAGTATGTCCAAGGCGGGAAACGAAAATCAATGAGAAGAAAGAGAGAGAGACAAAGGAAATGGAGAGTGGCATAAAGGTATTTACTTTCGGAACGGAAAGGTAAGCATGGACTAACATAGATTGGTTAATGGATAACGAAGGAAAAGCCGGAGAAAAAGCGATGTAGGAGTATGATAATAGGAACGGATTGATACTGATCGGAAGATTAGGACTAAAAAAAATTAAGAATGAAAGATTAGCTGAGACGATGATAGGTAATATAGAGAGGATAAGAGAAATAGTGAAATAGATGATTGGAGTAAATAGAGAGTGAGATAGAAGAAATAACGTAAATAGAGAGAGAGAAAGAGCGAAAAAGTCGAGCGGAAATCTAAAGAGATATGATGATGGGGAAATAGATTGAGACGGGTATATATATATATATATATATATATATATATATATATATATATATATATATGTATGTATATATAAGGAGATAGAGAGGGTTATTAGAAACAAATAGAGTGAGAATGAGAGTAAGGTGTTTTGATAGTGAAGACCGATAGCGGTGAGGTATGAAGTTTACCAATGTTAATAGATGAAAAAGACCTGGAAAAGAAGAAGACATATACACATATGAAAAGGGCGTAAACACCAAGACTACAACAATTTGAAAAGAACAAACGCACATAATAAAGGCAAAATAAGACAGAAGATAATGCCTTGATAAAAGTTGAAAACGGTGACCGAATATGCTTAACTGTGGTGTTAATATACATAAATAGTTGGATGTGTCTGTTTTACGGCGAATCAACCCGTTTTCTATTTAATGATGCCGATAGACAATTCTTAATGCAGTCGAATCATTGTATACAATTAATTAAACATAAACTGCTATTTACCCTTATATATAAGGTAATTTTGTTTTAGAATTTGCCCAACAATAATAGTTAATATATATTTAGCTTCTTTGCAGGTACGGTTTTCAAAAGCTATCGCACTAGGGGAATTACTCTATGTCTTCTGAAAATTCCATAGAAGCCCCGTTCGGTTTACCCTGGTAGGGGTGACTCAGGCGATTAGTTATGAATGAAGTCCGTGAGCGTGGGACTCCTAAGATGGAACATAACCATACCACAGTCCGACAGCACCAAAACTACTGTCGGACTGATTGTAAAAAGGTATGCATTACTAAAAAAAGATCCGTTTTACGACGTATTGACCATATTGGATTATAGAATACTAACACACTTATTTCATCGGGGCGTTCTTAAGATTACTTATACATGTTGATAGTTTACCTATACCTTAGACAAAAATACTAATTTATACTCAATGCATTGGTATTAGAGTTTACTTTTAAGAAAGCATGCGAAACTGAGGCCATGGTGTGCACGAGGAAAACGGGTGTATGAAACGATGTTTTGGCGGAATGGATCTGTACACACTAAAGACGAATAACTATTAAGTTTCGATCAATCGAAATAAGTGTATTTTAATAATACCAGGTTCGAGTTATACTTTATCAGATACGGAGAACTCGTATGCAACACAATTTAGGTTACTGAGAAAACTTGATCCGATACGATTTGCACTCTGCATATCCGGTCAATAATATTTGAGTGTATTTGGTATGCCGATACCGGACCCACAGATTGATATATTAAATTATCAAATTCAAAATAGCATGTATAAAGAAAGATATGCCACCTTTAAGAGGGTTACGTAAACGAAACAGAACAGGTGTAATAAGCTCTTTCAAGCTAATTGAAGCTGTTACGGGACGCCGAGTTGCCATGACCAATCGCGATGGTTCAGTAATGATCAAACAACATTTATAGTTGAAATTATGTCACATCGAACCCGCATGAGGAGAGCAGGTAAATATGTATATATATATATATATATATATATATATATATATATATATATATATATATATATATATATAGGGTGGCGCAAAAGTCACGCATTAGTTTGAATCAGTAACAACTGATTAAAACTAATGCGTGACTTTTGCGGGATTGTTTGGCGAGCGCTTAATTGGCAGCTTTTCTGATTTTTACTGCTCTTCACGTTTACCGGATTTAACAGCCCCTGACTTTTTCCTTTGGGGTTATCTTAAAGAAAGGGTATATGTGAACAGGCCTACAACGATTCAAGAGCTTAAAAACTATATCAGACATGAAATCCAAGAACTAGAGCAAGTTATTCTAAGGAGCGTAATGGAAAATGTCCTAACTAGAGCCCGTCTTTGTGAGGCCGATAGGATATTATTTTTATAAACTACTGCAACAGAATTACCAAGTAAATGTATGATTTATCAGAAAATCCTAGTTTCTATCACCTAAACAAACCAATGCGCGACTTTTGCGGCACGCTGTATATATATATATATATATATATATATATATATATATATATATATATAAAGGAGAAAAGGAGGGTGTGTCTGAGAGAAAGAAAGAAAAGATAAAACAAGGAGGAAACTAAAAAAGGCAAGGAACAGTGACGAATCGATCATCAACACTTGAATACGAACAGATGCTACACTTTGACATTAGCTTTTATAGAGTTAGAACGCAAATGTAGTAGCTGTTATCTTAGGTGGTGGTGATATTACATAAGAATAATGTTCTTAAGAATATATAAATTATAAGAATATCTTTTAGATTGTATTCATCATCAGCATCTAAAAATCTCACGTATCATTTTTGTGTCGAATTAATTTCAGTGACACGCCGGATCACCTCATATAAAAAATAAGCGGTAGTGTAGCTTGTCTGTATATAGATCGGTGAGGTTTTCAGAAATACTAATTGCCGTAAGTTTGGGAGTGGAAGCAGCCTTAAAAAATGCCTAGAGGAAAAATAATTATTTTAAGGTTATTATAAGTAAAATACTTTGATAAACTAAACTCTTAGCCGTTGTAGAATAATAATACAAGGAGAAAAAAAGCCTAGAATAACAGTCGTCGTTCTGTCCGCTTACATCGTAATACTTCCGATGGTCCATAATTCTCTCTTTTCGCGAGACTTAAGCAATGTCGTATTAGAAAGTTGCGTTGCAGCTTGTGCAACCTCTGCCCTACAATAAACTCCTCGTCACACAGCTAATCTTCCTCGTAGTATCTATTATATCTCGAGAAAGGAAAGAATTCGTCGACGTAACTTCACGAATTATAATTTTTTCTCCTTCAGAAATACATTTTTTATTATATATATATATATTTTTTTTTATTTATATATATATATATATATATATATATATATATATATACTCGGTGTTGCCGATGTTTGAGTGTGGGATGGCATCATTTGCAGCATCATGGTAGGGAGAGTTTACTTTAACAGCAGCATTCATGCTCGCAGCTAGATGTCTTACTCACCGAGCTATTCAGATATATGTTAATACTTTAAAACTAACGCTAATAAATAGATTAATTTGATTATGTAACATGTTTGAAAATTGTTGTTAGCTTCTTTAAGGGGCAGCCAGAGACGTAAAAAGACTTCAATTATGTTCACATGCTAGTTGTGCATGTGAATACAATTATATTGAAAGTAAACTTCCTAGTATGTCTTCGTTTTTACGACAGGCATTTACGGACAGATATATATATATATATATATATATATATAATATTTGAATTACAAAGAAAACAGTTTTCAGTGGAGAGGTTGTGGCCCCGGTGACCATCTTAATATTATCGAAATTTGCTGAAATATAAGGAATATACACCATTTTTTGTCATTTACCTATGGTTTCAATTTCATTTAGATCAATATATATATATATATATGTATACATATATATATATGTATATGTATATATATATACATATATATATATATATATATATATATATATATATATATATATATATATATATATGTGTGTGTGTGTGTGTGTGTGTGTGTAGTGTTTATGTACTTATTAGATGTAACACATCGGAGTTTCCAGAAATACTTTCTTAGTTGCATTTAACTTTATGCTCCCTTTATTTGTATTTTTCGTAATTAATGTATTATTAATATATATATATATATATATATATATATATATATATATATATTGAGAACGAGAACTTTATTAATAAATATATGAATTAAGAAATTGTTGTTTTTTTTACTGAAATCGATGTGAGGTCTGATAAAATGTATTTTCGTGTTTTTGTAGCTCTAGAATTCATACATACTAACAAAGTATTAGTTTATATTTTTAATTGTGATATCAAAGACCATGTTAAATTTTACAGCGGTTATAATATCTGAGATATACTGTAGACAGCAAGTGAAATATTATTTTCGAATTGATCACATAGATACGGCTACGAAAGATAGATTTTAGAGGGGAGTATGAGGTGTGGTGCGAAAACCTTGGCGGAATGCATGCTTATTGTCACATATTTTTTTATATTTGAAGTTGGCGTAATCTCAATTAAAAAGATAGAATAGATATACTAGACAGACATTTTACAACTGTTTAAAAAAAACAATTTTTTTAAATAACATATATATATATATATATATATATATATATATATATATATATATATAGTAAGCAATGAAAATATATATGGCAATCAAGCTACACAGTGGCTCTCGTGTTTCATCCCCGCGGGGAATCGTCAGGCTAAATTAGCCTGACTATTCCCCCCCGGGGATGGAACACGGGAGCCTCTGTGTAGCTTGATTGCCATATATATTTTCATTGCTTACTACCTAGCTCTACTTACGTATCGAGCACTGTTGAAGTAAATACTGAAAACTGATACATAACAAATTATATCTCCTTATAATATTTTATGTGGATACATGAAGTACTATATATATATATATATATATATATATATATATATATATATATATATATATATATATATATATATATATATATAGGTATCACCACGAGAATTAACTGCAATTCAAGTTCACGTGAAGTAATTATCGTGTCGTTTGGCAATAATGGTATGGATGTTCGGTTATGATTCGAGTAATAAGAAAGACTAAGAATGGTACTTGATTCATTATTGCTAATCATTCAGCATTATAAGCTGGGCATTAAGATAAGTATCCAAAGGAAAGGAGTGGAATCTTAGTCAATAACAATGGAGTCTTTTTTGTCGCCTTCGAGTTATTTGAATTGTTCATCTCATGTAATAAACTTCCGTCATATACTCGAGGTGATTTTTGATAGCCTGTTTCTTTTTGTGTCCAAGTCTCCACTTTCTACTATGTATTAATTAAGGGCAAATATATCACTTATTCTAATTGGTTGATTTATACTGCAGTCAAATCAAATAATATCTGACCGCTTTCCCATGTCAACTAATTTGAGATGATTGGCGCAATAGCACTGTTATTTGTTTAAATTAAAATATGTGTAATCAATATTAATATTATATATCCACTGTGATTTTAATGAATTTTAACACATTGAAAGAGATCTGAGAAATGTAAGAAAAATAAATTTTATGTTCAGAACGTACCAAAACAGAAAAGAAAAATATATAAATAATAATAAATGTTTCAATCATGTTTACATAGATCGATAGTGTCACTGCACATACATGTCATCTCGCGTGCACATATTATCCATATACCTGCACAAATTTAAAAGAGAAGAATGATATTTTATAACACACACCATAAATAACAAAGATAAGAGTAAACACCTAAATAATGTGACAGATAACAATCATTTATGTAGTTTATCGATTTTATGTCATATCAACAATCGTTTGATCATTTAATGATGTAACCTAATATATATATATATATATATATATATATATATATATATATATATATATATATATAATAAACATGATTTTATCGAGTACACCTTGCATTGAACTATGGAAGACGAAATAGATTTGTAATACACACATCTTTATCTCTCTTAATTCATTCATATTCGTAATTGCTCTATCTCGTAGATTGAGCTTAAATCATTTAACTATAAGTTCAATTCTCTAAAAATATACTTTAGTCTCATATTTTATATATATATATAATTATATATATGTATATATATATATATATATATATATATATATATATATATATATATATATATATTGTGTGTGTTTATTTAGGCAGAACTTTCTCATTTATGCAAACATTGTTAAAAAATACAGAATTACTCTGTTCAATTATATATTTTTTATTTTTTCAATTTTTCTGATGCTTTGTTTTGTATTAACATCAAAACAAAAAAGTTCCAAAGGTCTACAGGCTTCACGACAGTTTTTAATTCTTCGTAGAATCATCCTCAGGTGTCAAAAGCAAATGAACAAAAAAACTGTAGAAAGAAGAGAATTTTTGAAAAGACAACGGGGAAACGCGCAGAAAACGTTATCGCATTGTTCTACGAAGTCGTTGACAATGTAAATTCAGCCACGCTGGATGGCATCCCAGAGCAAAATCATGTTACGTTAAGCATTTTAAAATGTTACCACTGGTTTCATATGTGATGTTATTAATTATAGGTTGTTGTGTTTCACGTAGATAACTTCTAGTATTTTAATTTTTTTAAATTAGTTTCGAAATTGATTATGTTAGTGTTATAAACTAGAATTTCTCTCAAATCAGAGGGAGGGCAGTTATGATTTTGTAAATGTTGGTAAATTGAGCTAGAGTTTACAGGATGCATGAGGAGGCGACGGGATAAGGTTGTGCTTGTAAAACAAATGTAGCTATATGCTTTATTATTATTATGAGAGTTATAATCTCTCAAAGGCATTTAAACTTATAAATAACATTGGTTCTTTCTAGTGGTTTCCATTGCGTGCTTACTTACATGAGCTCGCCCCAAGCTGAGCTTACTCATTATACTCGGTTTGGTCGTAACTCCGGCCAAACGTTCTTATTGCGTTGTCTCCCAAGTACGTTTCTGCAAGGACTAATCTCGGGTGGCATCCATTATGTAATGATAGCTAGCGAAGTTGAATTTTGAGTTTCTCCTCGGCCGTTGCAGCTGCAAAATCAGACAACCTCAGCCAAAACAATATTTTACCATTGCGACTTGCACCTAAGAAATATCATAGCAAAAATACTTCGGCTCATTGCACATATATATATATATATATATATATACATATATATATATATATATATATATATATATATATATATATATATATATATATATATAATAAGACATGAAAATGAAATGCCGTGGTAAACAAAATGTGTGAAAAATGATAAACGGAAGACAGCTTAAAATGCAGAGGAAACCGGTCAAATCTCTTGTTTTTGTTTTTCTCCTACATTTTAATCTGTTTTCCGTTTGTCATTTTTCACACGCATATATATATATATAAATTCCCGAAACAGTTTTTCATAGTAAACAACTGATGATCCCTTAAAATAGTGTTAGAAACTAACTAATATAATAACTGTAAAAAATAAATTGACTTACATGAGTGATTTTCCACTGGAAGACTTGAGACTATAAGTTTTTTTTAATTTTTTTTTTTTATATATTTTTTTTTATATATAGTTTTAATGGTTGAGAAACTTCCGAGACTATATATATATATATATATATATATATATATATATATATATATATATATATATATATATATGACAATCTCGCGAAATACTCTGCAGGATTCCGTCATATTGTTACATTTTGTCATCTTGTTTAAACATATTGCCTAAAAATCCGATTAGTAAAAAAAAAGATGGAATATACTTAAGATGCGCTTATCGAATACTATCTTTTCGTTATTCAAATTAAATGAAGACACACCAACAGATACCTGATAAAGATGTGTAGACTTACCCGAGAAATGAAATGTGTTTTTAGTAAAAGAATATATTGATCAGGAGACAGAGCCGTTTAGCTGTGATAATTGTATTAAGTTGAGGAGCAGAGAATGTTATAGAGATTCGTGGCGACATCTAAAATTTTAACACGTTTAGCTGCGAAATGTCTATTCAAACATTAAAGATCACGAACAAACAGGTGAACGGGGACTATTATAAAAAGGTGCGAACTCATTTAAAACTGAGACGTGCGTATCTGCGAAAATTCTATTAGAAAGTAAACCGTGACACACTATCGACAAAGAAAACCTTTTATAGAGAAAATGTTATGTTCATCGTTGGCAAACATTTTAACAATGAACTTTCAAATTATGTTTAAATCGTATAACACGATAACAGTTTAACATTTGTGTTGAAGAATTACTTCAAACTCTTAAAATGTTAGTTTTGGTTCACGAGTCATAGCCTGAAGAGGAACCATCACAGTGCATCACCAGAAGCACCCAGTGATTATCCTTGTTTCTTGACTAGGACAATGAACACCGTCTCTCTATCTTCCTTTCTCTAAAACTGGGCTATTGGGGACGCTTGCTTGGCACTTATTTCTATACGATTTATCTGGGCCTTTCTTGTCTGACAGGTTGAAAATGCTGGTTTGACAGCTTGTCTAACTGCTGTTTCCGACTGGCATTACATGAGCCCTAGCTTTTAGGTAGCGGTAAGAGCGGCTGCTCTATTATCAGTTGTATAATATCGAGATAAATGTAGTGCTATGTCACGTATAGCAAAGGACCCTGCATATATCTCTGGGGCTTTTCCGAGGTCACAACCTTATATATATTTAGACTACTTGTGTGTGCATGCTGGCATCAAACAGACACCCACTTAGCCCAACCCACTCTTCCTTGACACCGAAACAATTAAATGAAATGACACCCAAAACTAAAAATTCAATCAAACCGACACCAACCTAAAAAAACTCAAATTGGCCCTCTCACCTGAAGCTCGCATTTACAAATATCCAAGGTTTAGAACTGATTTAGACATTGCAGAATCAGTTATCATAGTAAACTCCGACAATATCTTAGCACTAAGTGAAACGAGTTTACGCCCAGAAATCGCTCTAATCGCTTTGACATGACTGGGCACTTCCCACTCTGCCGTAATCGCTCAGACATATGCACGGACTTGGAGTATGTATTCGTAACACTAAGTAGAAAGCATAAACAAAATTCTAATCATCAGACTTTCATGTGCTTAAGAATAACTTCGAACACTGCGTTAGTTACTTATATTTCTGTTACCGTTCTCCTTTGATCTAAGACTGACCTCTGCCTGACCATGTCTCTGACAGTATAGATGCAGAAATCTCCTTAGATACAAGCCCCCTATACATGTATTTAGTTATTCTAATGTTCAACACAGTGTTTGGATTGGTTTCTTAAGCTATACTGACGCATCTAGTCGCAGCAAGTATAATTCCCTATATTGCATTCCTTTTCACAGACTGTAACTTTCCTGCCCCGGCTCCAAGCTTGTGATGATCGTCAACCCTCACTTCTTTGTCTATTACAGACGATACGGCCCGGAACTTGTTTGACGAACAATAATATCTCACTGATGAATGCCGATCAAATTGTGATATTAGTAGATAACACCACTAACATTCGACTCAAAGCTAAAGAGTCGTTGCTAAAAATGATAAGATACTACAAAAAGGCTTATTAGGAATCCATTAAAGATCACATCAGAGATGCCCAATGGAGAAAAATATTGTTTCTGTCTGCGAAACAGTGCGCAAATGTGGCAACTGTATGGGTCAAAGCAAGCATTGAATCAAATACAAATATGCTACATTTTATAGAAGCTAGAAATCATTGTAAGAGTGAAATAACGGCAGACAAGACAAGGTATACATACCAATATGAAAAAAAACGCATTAAGTCGAAGAAACTAGGAACGCGCGATTTGTGGAACATTTAAAATAGTGTGGTAATTAATGAGCAATTAACTATTGCTTAACAATCCAATAACACTGATGTCGCTTACACGGCCACCGAGAAGACTGAACTGCTTTCCTGGCGGTTCGCTTCAAACTACACCTTAGGCTCTAAAAACACTATCTCCCGAAGTCCCTATTGCGGACAGAAGCGACACTCGATGATCTGAAAATTACCCCTTCCCATGTACGTTATATCATAAAAAAATTAGACACCTCCCATGGTTGTTGTCCTGATCTCATCTATGCTATACTAATAAAGCAATACTCTGCTGAGCTATCCCCTGTTCTCTCTAAACTCCATACTAATGCCTTGCCGAAGCTTGCTTTCCTTATAGCTAGACTGTTTCCTCTGGTGTACTAGTATTCAAGAAGTCTGGATCAATTATAGCTCCATCAGTCTCCTCCCTCTCTTCGCTACAATCTTTGATCTTTAGACCTTTATTATTTCTGATATTCATTTACGTCCTCCCTCATGATTGTTGCCCGATGACAAAACGCGTTATACTAGGCATGTTGGGAAAAACATATGCATTCATATCCAAGGCAATACTGAAACGTTAGTAAATAACCTCGCGTCTGTAGTGGAATGGGGACGCATATATATATATATATATGGTGACATTGAAGCCTACAATGACAAAGTTTATTTGCTTTAACAAATACAAGAAACTTTCTCAACCACCGATTGTCATAGCTAATAACACTCTGCCTGCGAGTTCATGATTCAAACTCCCGCCCTTAGATTCACAGGCACATGAATTGGTATAAATACATAGAAGTCATTGACAAGGCTGCTGCAAAGGAGGTGTGATGAATCTGATGCGCTAGAAAACTGCTCACACCTGACTATATTCTATATCTTTACAAAGTCAGCATTATTGCTGCCACAAATGGGCTGGTGCATCTACAACTAGTCTCTCTTTTAGACAGGGGTCAGAAAGAGTCTCCAAAAAAATACGTTCCACCCTGTCAACCAAGCTCCAACCCCTGCCCAATCGCCGCACTGTCGCATCCTTGTGATTTTTATACAAGTACTTAAATGGAATGTTCTTTGACGAACTTGTGACACTTGTGCCCCTTTGATGTAAATACACCCGATAAGCAGCAAAATATTACCCCTTCACTGTGGAGGTTCCCAGATGCCGGAAACATTTCTACTCTAAGAGTTTCTTCCCTCGAACTTCTAGACTTTGGAATGTTGTTTCCAGCTTCTCTGACAGTACAATCAATTTTTACTCACTACTTAAAGTGTATCTGTAAGCATCGTCCCTAATAGTAGTATGTACGTCCAAGTAGCAATGTGACTTGTGGGGTGAACAAGACTACAAAAATTAATACTGAAAGCAATTGAGTAAAAGAAATATCAACGTTACTTCTGGCAAATATTCAGATACGTATATACTTAATTTAAAAGCTGTACATTCGTGACCATCAAATACGACTAACTGAGTCATCACGACAGTGAAGTGGATATCGGCGTGGACAGTTCGAGTCTATTATTATCCATAGCATTATTTTCAATAAGAAGGTTGCCAACACACAAGGTCTTTTCTGTGTGTATGTGATCCTATGCCAAAATAATCTAACAAAAGTAACTAATTGATTCATACTAATTGCCTTTCGCCAACGCGAAAATTACCATTTTCTTTCTCTACCACAGCAGAATGAATTAACATGTCTGACATTAAGATACAAAAGACGTTTCGTGCAATGTCTTAACTTGCAAAACGCTAATATTAACACGAATAGTTATTTATGGGGGCCTAATGGAAAGCTATATTTATAACCTTTCCACGGGAGATTTTAATCTTTTTCTCGCTAATTAAGTTTGAAACCTGAATACTTACACTCTATGTATTATTGTACTATGCGTAATATTATAATTGCTTTGTTGCTAGCTTAGAATATCTACTCTGCATCCTTTTCTCAAAGTTTATATTTTATGTCGTCATTGAAGAGGGGTAATTTAATTACAGTTAGATTACCTTAAATTAACTTATATAATCAAATTTCCTGAACTATGATTACATGAGCTATATGTAGACTCCCTTTAAAAGGAAACCGATGGTATCATATTCAGTTACCGGGATATCTTTTTCGTGTAAGCGTGGAATATTAAAGTGTTACATTGATAGTGTTAGACTGCATGAAAAGTCTTTAAAGTTAAGAAAAGTATTTAAAGTTAAGACCAAATAAACTCTAACATCTAGTAAACAGCTGAGGATATATCATCAGCCTATTTCTACGATGGAGTGAGTAGGGGACTATACAAAAATGTGTACATGAGAAACATAATTAGGGGAGGAGGTAATTCGTTAATATAATATATTTTGCGTGTGACTTTTATTTAGCTTCTTTTTTATATATATGTAACCGTTATAATTATGATGTGAGGTTATATGCATTTTTGCTTTTGCTACCCTTTTTTCTATTTGATTGAGTTCTACTTATTGCGTGGTTTGTGTCGGAATGGGTTAGGAAGTATTTTATTTATGTGTGCATTTGAAGATTACTTTCGATTTTGTGTTCAATAGTTTATTTTTAATGGGTTTTCAAAGTGACGTTTTATGCACCTCTTTGATGTTTTGTTATAGGCTGCTGATGATCTCATAGTTAACTTTTTTATGCAAATACTGATCAACGTGTGTTATTGTCAACATCTATCACGTACACTGTGTATGATAGTTCCCTGGTATTTTTACACATTAAATAGATGAGCAATATGTCGCTTACAGAATCACAATTAAAATAAGCCTGAGGCTGCTGTTGCCATTACATATGAACAAAACTATGAGAAAATGAAACCAAACAAAAAATATCCGTGGGGCATAGAAGAAAGTGATGTGCGGGATTATTGACAGGGTTTCCATTTATAGCAAACAGAGGAGACGGTCGGCAGTTTCTAAATTTTGACCTTTTTTATTTTCGGAAATATAATGCAACAGACCGAATATAGATAAATAAATGAATATAATTAGCACAAACCAGAGGAGGAAATCTACTACAAATACAAGTGATGGTGGGATATTAGTCATTAAACCTTAATTACTTTATAATTTACTATAATTATCTTTTATTGAATAATTATTTAGCACTTTTTAATTATTTATTGATGCCCATTAGATTCGTACTAAAACCATGTGATGTTCATGTGATTTGCATATTGACTCTCACACAAAACTACACACGACATTCACACACATATATAACGATTACATAATTAAATATTATTTATTAATCTATATACAAGCTTATGTAGTCTTTTGAAGACGGATCAGTACAGATTCAAACAATTGGCCTACCTCTCTTAACAGGTTCGAACTTACAACTGTTGGTCTTGAACCCAACGTTGTTAGGGCGTGTAAATTCGGTTCTAATACAGACCAGCATTGGTAAGTACATCTAAAGTGTTTAACAAATGTGAGGGAACTACAGCGTTACTTCTAGGGCGATATAATTAAGTTTCCCAATCAAAGAGGACTTACAACTATAATTAATTAAATAGTATTTATTAATCTATCTATACATATGAAAATAGTTGGTTTAATGTTTAAATACTTCTCTGTAAAAAACACTCTCAGATTTTTGCGAATATTTAAAATTCAGTTGTAGACATCAAGAGTTTTAAAAGGACACTATATGGGAAAAACCTCCCATTTGAGAATTCTAAAATATCAGATTTATATAAAGTTCGACCCATAGTCATTAAACACTAATTTTACAAGATTCTCTGAATTTATATTTCTTCTTACACTCCCTTACGTGTAAGCCTTAAATGTTAGACATTTTGGGGAATCAAACTGATGTAATGGATGTTGATCAATATTATGATAATAATGTTTGACATGAGGTTTAGTATCATTATATCTTTATTTAATCCTTATAAAGAGGTGTCAAACTGTTCTGTAAGGGGAATTCTTTTACTCCTCTTTGGAACGTCATCTTCATAGTGCATATATAAATATATATAGGTATATTTATATGTTTATATATGTGAATGTACATAATTCAATCCGATCTATTTAACTGATCATAATGGATTTTGAAAGCTGTGTAAATGTGGGGTATATTTAGTTTAATAAAGTATTATTCAAATGGTGTAAAAAGAGCCGTTTATACTTTTCGCGAAAATTCAGAAACCTCTGATATTTTTAAAACTTAAATCATGCGTATTAGACATTAATTGATAATTATTCCCCAAATTTAATTTTCTTTTGAGTATTATAACATTTTTTTAGAGGGGGTTGATATCACCTGTCTTCACCAATAAGCGTTAAAGTTATCAGAATAAAAAAGCTTGTGTTTAGCAGGTGGAACTGTAACAGGCAATTCGCATTGCCGACGAGATATCAGGGTATTCAAATTAAAATATGTGTATTCACACTTATTCATGTTTATATGGCATTAATAGCAATTATGATTGTGTCTTTATGTTATCGCAACACCACTAGTATGTTAAATGGCAAATTAGAGCATTTTCACATTATTCACTTTAGATGATTAACAACAACCTAAAGGCTACATGAGGTACCCATTACTTGCCATAGACTATTATCGACATTTGAAATAACATTTGTAGTTTACTTGAACTGCTTTGCGATTTGTTTTCTCACGTATTCGATGGTAATGCGTATATATATATATATATATATATATATATATATATATATATTTATATATATATATATATATATATATATATATATATATATATATATATATATATATATATATATATATAAATCGATCCTGATTATTAATAGCTTTCCGGCGTGTAATCTTTCGAAATAGTCAAAGTTTTGAATTATCACATAATATTTATATTTCTTGATCTAAAACAAGAAAATAAATTATAAATTAGTAAAAAATAAAATATTGTAGATAAAACGGGATGACGTAATATGAGCCACATAGTAATAGATTATCAATATGGATGAGCTGGTCTTCGAAAACTTGACTCGAAACATCTTAACCGTTGTCCTATTTAGATTCAGCACACTTGATTACGGTATAATCAGACAAAAGTATACCAGAACAATCACATCATAATTTTACTAACCAGCGATAGCCATGGTTGGTCGGAGCTTCGATAAATATGAAGATAAATAATTACATGGACAGTTTATAAGCAATTGCAAAGATGAAACTGCATATAAACGATCAAAATGAAATTCCCCCTTGGTTTGATTAAAGATTGATACGTGCAATTACGAACACTGAGACTAATTTACATGACAATGTGTGCATATTCGTTTGATTTTTAGAAGATGTTAAAGGTTTTTTCAGCGACATAGTATGGCCACAAACCCTCACTTGAAATTTAAACTATATCAGATTCGTATTGAATTATATCCATATTCGTTAGATACAAATTAAACAAGATTTCCTGAACTTTAATGTATGCTTAAGACCTTTTAAGCTTAAGTCCGCAATTTATTACATTTTTAGAATAAAAACTGAAATAATACATTTTGATCAAAATTAGAATAAGGTTTCTAGAAAATCTTGCATTATTAAATCTGATTTTTATGTATGTAATGGGTCATAAAATAATGTAACACTGTTCTATTCGAGGAAGTAGTGTGTTCCTGCCCTAGGACTGGTATTCTTCTCGTTATACATGAAACAACATTTAGGAATCCTTAGATGGACAGCTCTTTCGTCGTTTACTACTCATCAATATGGCAAGACGAAACCAGTATTTACCACACCACGTTCTGAAACCGCAATTACGATCATCGTTGTCGAGCATCTTGTCTCTGCCCTAACAATATTATATATTTTTAATATATTTATATAGACGATAATTGTATGGTGTTATTTTAATTTAATTTTAGTGTTTGTCTGTTCACACAAAATACTAAAATCGTATTTAGAAGTTGTCGTGTTTGCTTTTTTTTGTTAATCTCGCGTTATCTTAAATTCGTATGTATTTCTTCCGCTAAACATCTAATGACTTTACATTGTTAAAATCAAATAAACACCAGTCTGCACCAGATTGTACGGTTATATTTTAAGCATACCTTTTTTGAAATGGGTTCTGTTTGCTAGGTTTATTTAATGTAAATACTACACTTTATATGATTTTATTTATATTTAGTGATGTGTAAGTAGGCTGAAAGAGAAATGGGCTAATATGTCCTTAACAGTTTCGTAAAGATTGCAGACGTGTCGGGTTCGCGTCCTGTCGGTGCATATTAAACACCTGCCATGCATCCGATACAGAGAATTTTCTTTCATCCATAGAAATATGACACATTGTAACATCATGTGAGGGAATGAAACATTTGCAATGCTTTTGCTTTTAGAGGATCCAGGTTTTGTGCAGCGCTGTGTGCTGCAATGGGTCCATAGTGCTTTCCAGTCCTAGAGCCACCCACAACTCATTTTGAAATGAGCCATCAAATCTGTAGTGGTTGTCAAAAATCTTCTCCATTATGATATAAGCTATTCTCACCAGGTGAAGTGCATTGGAATTCCTATCTTTATGTGACGCCTGTTTTAGGGTATCTGCAATATCCTCATACAAGGATAACAAGACATCCCTGCCATGGGTGTATGCCCTCAATCCGGGTATTTCCATCAAATGTCTCTCTTTAAGATTGGTTGCATTTCCCTTAATCCATTACATTCACTAAGTTTTGCCAATCTGTTTGCATACAGTTTGCACATTTCCGATAATTTCAACACTGTAATTGTCGTATCGCTTTCATGAGTGGCTTCTACATATGCCAGTTGCTCGTTCCAAACGCTGGCCTTGGTGATTCATTATGCTCTTCGTTTGTGTTTCTCTCCTTGTGCAGTCTATGTCTATTTTGAAGTTCAGTGAGGCAAATTAAGTGGTACATAGCATCAATGGCAAACATATCACCATCTACCAATTTTTCAGGTATCTTAGAGTCTCGCTGTTCAGTCGCAGCCTGTCTTACAGTGGAGTCAATATTGTCACTGGATCCTTTGCGCAACTTTTGCCTGCCCCAAGATTTCTCACGGAAGAAGCTAACATCTGGTCGTGTACTTTTTGTAATCCCAAGAAAAAGAAAAAAACTGGGCTTTGAGTTTCTGGGGAATCTGTTTGTATCCTCTTCTCTGCTCGTTTGACCATGGTGTTGTTGCATGACAACGGCATGTTGTGTGCCATACTGCACTGTTTTCCGTAACTGTTCTTTCAATCCCATTACCATCATCAAGAATTTCAATATTGAAAAACTATAGCACATTGTCAAGTTTTTGCCAGGCTTACAAGTTTTTAGCCAGCGATTCATAACCTGATGGTCCTTTTTTGTCTCCTGTTCAGGGGGTGGATAGGGGGTCATGTGTCCATTTTTGGCGCAATGCACACATTTTCCAATCTACTTCTTTTTGACTCACGTAAACCAACACCAATAACTATGTCTACAGAACTAGCTGAAAGCAAAGGAGTATAAATGTATTAATAAGCAATGAAGCATAAATACAAATATATAACAAAGAATGCATATATATATATATATATATATATATATATATTGATACACAAAATAGCTTAACACTTATAATTAATGACAGAAATCAAAATGAACCCATGACTGTCATTTCAGACTTTAGTAAATGCCAAATCTGATGCCAAAAATGAATTCAATGACCTCAAAATAGTTGAAGAAGACATATTACAACAATATAAGCTAAAACTGGCACAAATTATTAAAATATTGATTTTTTTTCAAAATGGCCACTTAATGGCCACCTTAATCATACACATTTAAATTTTAAGCACTAGGTAGAACTATAAGGGACTTTAATTGGCCAAATTATGGACATTACTTAACGAATGTCATGTTGTTTTTATAGAACAAACACTTATATAGTGTTTTTAGACTTGAATTGCGGCCATCTTGAAAAAAGACAGGTTCCATGGAGAAATTAGCGTGGCTCCCGATCTGATATGAGAATATACTATTCAAAGTATCTATGCACCAAAGATGGCGCTTTTCTATCAAATTGAACGATCTGTTAGCTTAGCAGCTGGACTTCAGAAGAACTGAACTAATACGCTTCAATTTTTAAATTCATGTTAATATCGTTAGAATTAATAACATAAATAAAGTACGGTTTATTTAAATATTCTCTTTTCTGTGCATTATTCTTACATAAAATACCTTCGTCTACATTACAAACAGTTTTATAACGGTTATTTCTATTATTAATAAGTAACTGAAGATTATTTCTAACATGTTGTATAACCACTGCGTTGCCCGTGTGTATGTCTTGTGATGTTGTATTTTTCTAGATTTCTTTTTATATTTACAAACTTTCATGTTCACATACAAGCGTTCACCGGCATTATATTTTAGTTCACTTTTTGTATCTCTGCTATTTTTGATTTTCATATTCTAGATTTTTTCTTTTCTGTTTTTTCCAAACCCTTCAAATAGCTAACTGTGATTATATAATTCCGAGCAACACCGGGCTTGGTCTGCTTGTTTTATATATATATATATATATATATATATATATATATATATATATATATATATATATATATATATATATATATATATATATATATATGTATATATATATATATACAGAGAGAGAGAGAGAGAGAGAGAGATGAAAGAAGAGGGATAAACATGTACAAATTACAAATTTATTTCAACATGATTATCATTCGTACATGTGTATCCCTCTTCTTTCATCTATCTTTGTAATTGCTCTATCTCGTATATTGAGCTTAAACTATTTCACTATAGGTTCTATGTACTAAAATTATACTTCTAGTTTCATATTATATATATATATATATAAATATATATATATATATATAATAGCTAGCCTGTGTCTAATTTAATGTTCTGTTCGATTAATATATGTTTGCTGATAAAAGAAGATACCTTGTAGGAGCCATTACGTTTTTTTTAAAAATATGTCAGAGTTTATAATTAGTGCTGAGTCTGGAAGTCTTCGGCGAGATTTATCAAAAATGAATTTAATAAGTAAAGATTGTTTTAAGTAAAAAGAATTATAATGTTCTCAATGTCGAGAAAATAGTGCATTACAGTAGTTGCATTTTAAATATCTTTTTTGGGCTCACCAAGCCTTTTCTAAAGTTCGGGTTAATTTTCAGCAACTTATATCCGATTCCAGTTAGTAGATGAGACAGTATATATCCTTGGATTAGATGTGAAACTACATTTTTACCCAGAAGCAATAAACATACACTATATATACCGAACACTTATCTTATAAACATACGCCTTCTTTTACCTACCTTCGGCAATACTAGAATAATTTACAGCACTCTAAATGAACAAGAAATTACAATAATCAAAAGTACATCACAAACCATAAAAACCAATGAAAACAAAACATGTACCGAAAACACTACAATTATTAATAAACGTAATTAAATCGATTTAATAAAAAAAGGGATAGCGTTTTAAAATACATTGTAGAATTTTATTTACAAGAGATAATTTCGGTTCAAACTTTAGGCATTATTTAAACGTCTCATATCGCTCTGATATGGAACAGATACCACACGTTTATCATAGAAAAAAGACTAAAGAAACCATTAAAATGTTTTTTGTGATTAAGCATTTTAAAAAAAGAAACAAAAAAAACTGGATTTTACAATAATATATTTTAATCAGTATAGGTAGTGTAATATCGGTTTTCTTTTCATAAGACTGTCGTCACAGAAATACCTCCTTCTTTTTAGAGGGTGGATAGAATATTCCCAGGCATTATATCCTTTTCTGGGGGTAGGGTAATGTATTATACGTATTTTACATTAGACCATCTTCTCAGGGGCAATTCTCCTTTTATGGGAAGCCATAGTAAAGTATATGTTCGGTTGCCATGATATTATACTCTCAGGTATTACCGTCTCTTTTTAAAAGGGATAGTCCCAGGTATTAACACCTCAGTTTTGGAGTCAGTAATGAAGAATCTGTACTATGAGAATAGCACGCTACCAAACATCACTCCTCAATTGGGGAGCAGCATTGGATATAATCGTCTGATAATGCTCCAGACATTATCACCTCATTTTCGAGTATAAATTCTCTCAGGCCCTTCCTCCACCTTTGGAGATAGTGTAGTATATTCTCATTTTTCAGTATTCATTTATCCTAGGCATTACTTTTTTCTTTACGAGGGGGCAGTATAGGGTATGTTCGTTTTTCAGGAAAGTATTCTCCTAGGATTACCTTCTCTTTGTTTAGTGAGAGGTTGGCAAATATAGTATATGTTCTGTTTACATGATATCATCGCAGGCATCAACTTATCCGTTTTTGGAGTGGCAGGTAGTCCACTTTATGTTCGTTTGTCATCAAACCAATCTTCTAATACTAGCAAACATATGCGACCAAGAGAGGCATATTTTATATTAGCTAGTTCCTATGTATACTTCTTTTCTACAAAATAAATCTCTCGCTCTTATTACTTACTTTTCTGTTTCCGTTATTGATTTTTAGTTATTGCACATCGGCAATTCCACACAAAATATTATTTCCATTTAGATAAAAATATCCGCCCTCTTAACGTATATTTGATGACCCGTTTATATTTTAACATTTTAGAAAATATTATAAGATAATCGTTCTGAAGAAATCTAGCGCTGTTCTATGTCAGTAAATGATACTTTTCTGTTTAGCTCAGTCGATCATGATTTCCATCAAATTATACCTCCTCTTACATTCTACACACTCCAGATCACTACATAGACTTGCAATATAATTGACTATTTAAATTATTAGTTATACATTTAGTGCTACAATTGTTATTATTATTATTAGTAGTAGTATTAGTAGTAGTAATAGTAGTAGTAATAGTTGTAATAGTAATTGTAGTAGTAATAGTAATTCACGTAGCTCGGAAATTGCAGCAATATTTTGGACTATATATTAAGAAAACGTAATAACATTCATATTACAGGTTGTCATGACAATTTCAATCATTTGTTAAACAAGAATTCAACGAAGCAGTAAAATACACTCTTAATATGTAAAATATTCAAACCACATTCAACATCAGCCACCATTTTGTACATTGTCATTATATGTATATATATATATATATATATTTATATATATATATTTTTTGAGAAAGAGATAGAGAGAGAGACATAGAGAGTGATAGAGAGATAAACTATGGTATGTGTATATATTTATACATTCGTATGTACACGATTCATTCCTAAACAAATTTACAGACTATTATGAATTCTTAAAGAGACATTCCAGGCGTATGAGTTCGAAATCTGGCCATATTTAGTTTAATTTAGTTTCAATCAAATAGGGTAAAAATGAGTAAAAAGCCTTTCGTGAGACTTCAGATCCCTCCGGTTTTTGTTAAATTTCACCAATAGTTGTTAGACATAAATTAATAAATATTTCTCAAAATTCCAAAATATTTGAATTGGTTTTCGGTTGCATAAAAAGAAACTGATCTCCTATATTAAATTTAAAATATTTCATATTTGCATTTAGTTTGATACATATCCATTCGATACTAGTTGTGAAAATACTCTAAATTTCAAATTCATCTTAAAATCCATTTATATTCAAACCTTAAATTTGAGACATTTTCTTGAAGTAAAATTAGGTAATGGATTTTGAACAACATTGGAATAAAGATAATATACATAAGGTTTAGTATATTTATTTTCATCAGTGTAAGAGGCCATGAAAGTAGTGTAAAACTGTTTTGTTCGGGGAACAAGTTTTACCGGTCCTGGGACAGATATTCTTCTAGTATATATATATATATATAAATATATATATATATGTATATGTATATATATACATATATATATACATATATATATAAATATATATATATATATAAATATATATATATGTATATATATATACATATGTATACATATATGAATAATATATATATAAATATGTATGTATATATATATACATTTATATACCGATATGAATAATATATATATATATATATTTATATATATATATATATATACACATATTATTCATATCATAATACGCTATGGTTGTACATGTACGTACGGACGTTATCTTTATTCAAATGTATTTAAAAGAAATAAATCGTCAGATCAGCAAAATGGTAATTGGTAATTAATCTGATTTTACTAATCTGTAACTTCTAATTTTACCAATGTTAAGTAAATTGATCCAAAATGAAATCATGTCGTCTTCTCGACTAAAATTTTAACTAAATTCAATTCGTTGTATTGATGAATGAATTTTAAAAGTTGTGTGGTGTTGACTACGAAGAACGGTCCGTGTATTTGATACACAATCCGTTATTCCCTTATTCTTCGAATCCGGAATGTCTAAAAAAAAAGTATATGGAATAGACAGCCAAAACTACCGTTACAATATAAATGTATTTCGGGGATATATTCGTTATTTAGGCTGAAAATCTATAGTAGGTTACGTAAAAAATGAAACACTGGAAAACATAATCCGATGAACAACAGTTCCTGGAAATTTTGACGGCTTAGATGATTGAATAATAGATATCAGCGTGAGAGTGGAAATACCTACGACCTTCTTTGTAAAAGACTGTGTTAAGAGAAGCAACTTAACGGACAAAATGTAAGACATTTTAATAATGAACGTATCGAACGCATATTTTGTGAAAATATGAATCAGATATTGGCCGTTGCTGCTGGAATGTGTTAAAATATGATAGTTTTCTTTTATAATCTATTATTGCCAATGATATAGGTGTTAAAAACTGACTTTATATATATATATATATATATATATATGTAGAGAGTAAATGATAAAGTATATATAACAGTACAATATAACTGAATCAATTCAAGACTTAATTTATCATACGAAATACATAGAATAAGTTAATATTTAAATACGTACACTTTCAAACATTTAGAAGTAGAAATAAATGAAACTTGAGAAATATAAAAACAATTAGATGAAAACTAAGAGATATAGAAATAAAAAAGCAGTGTGAAATAAATTGAATTAATATAAAAGTGAGAAAGTTGTTTCATAACAGGCAGAAAGAATGCCATGGCGAATAAAAAAAGAGACAGAATGAGAAAGTACAACGTTATAATATATCACGGGTTCTCTGTAGACAACAGAAAATACTGAGGTATAGAATCATGTGGGAGAAATTCAGTCATGTGTGTATTTATGTTTGAATATAATGAGAAAATAAAAAAATGTTATTCTTACTTTTTAAATTTTAAATATTATAATCGCGGACCATAATTTTAGCTGAACCAGGTTTGATATGGCTTAAACCAAGTCTTTATATAAATGTAAAAAAATATACTGAGAATGAAAAAATATCTATTCTGGAGGTTGTGAAACGAAGTAAGCATTTCTTGATTGCTTTTGATATAAGCGTAATTTAATGATGTAACGGTATCAAAATCTGTCGACCATGTTAGGTTTACTGTATGAGAATATTAACCGCAAAATAATGCGTGAGTATTGGGAGGGGATCAGATATTTTCTATTTTATTTTTTTAGTAATGTAAAGAGTATATAGTAAGTAGGAGGGAGTTAGTTGCGGTCAGATATGATTGAAGAGATACCGGAGAATGATAAATGTTTGATAATGTGCTTAAACTAGGCAATGATACTCTATTTATTGAATCGACGAATACTTTTATTGTGAAATAATTTGTATTTGTGTGATCTTATTGAATATAAAAGTGTGGTTAAGATAAAAGCATGACGTTGTACTCGTTCATTTTATTAGTTCTTTAGACTTATGTATGTTTACTAATTTTTTGTTTGTTTTAAAAGTTCAGTTTTGTTGCATTCATTTTGTTAAAGCATATGGATGCCGACATACTTCTTGGGTGCAATGTTTGTGTATGTTGATATATTGGTGACATTTCTTATGGTCTGTTACGTAGATTGCGAGCATAGAATTCTTCATTTAGTTTATTAATTATAAAATATTTATCTCGATATATATATATATATATATATACATATATATATATATATATATATATATATATATATATATATATATATATATATATATATATATATATATATATAAACAGAGAACGTCTAATTAAAACAGAAGTAGAAAACCACTATTGGGAGCGAAACGAAAATGGGCGCTCACCAATAATTGAATGGAAAATAATACGACAGGGCAGCACATGTAGAACTTTGCCCAACCCGTGGATATTATGTCTGAAAGAGAAATTTGAAATCCTAAACATTAAAGACCCTCCAAATTAATTAAACTGTAGAAGTGAGATAGCAAACAGCTGTCTGCACAGAATAAAATGTACCTTAGGCTTACAATAAATATATAAATAAATCAACAAACAAATAAGAAAAAACTGAACCAAACTAAAACATGACAAGTTAAAAACTAAAACATAAAATAAAAATACAAAGAAACACGTGTTAAAATAAGTTCACCCATTATATTGAAACAACCAGGAAACAGGATATAGGCCACTCTATAAAAAACAAAACCATAGAACAGGAAATAAGAAGTAAAGTAACAGGCCTTTTGTTCGTGAGAAGCCCAACGATTGGCTAAAAGAACAACAAAGAATCTGATTGGTTAACTAGCTAGCCGTGTATATAAATACACCCGGTAAAACTAACTCCATGTATTTTAGCCTGATGATTCCCTCGGGGATAACACGCGGGAGTCTTTGTGTAACTTAATTGTCTTAAATATATTTAATTACTTACTATATATATATATATATATATATATATATATATATATATTCATAAACATTACTGATGTTGCTTTCTTCTGTCTAGTGTAATGCAAATCTTTTCGTAAACAAATAAATTGAGCACTGTTAAGTGGCGGTCAGTGTTTATATAAAAATACATTAAAGATATAATTTACGAGTGCCTCTCCCGTAGCCTTGTATAGGAGCTGCATACTATCATCTAGATAGTTGATGGTTCGATCCCTGGCTAAGCAGTGGTGCTAGTCTTGCCGCAAATAACAAGTGTAATACAGTGAAACAGTTTGTCTGTGGATGACTACATAAACTTATCTACTCGGGTTAAGCACTGTCGTTAAATGATGTCGCCAGCTTTTTCTATAGCGTAATGCAAAGCTCTTTGTAAATAAACAAATGAGGTACTTTAAACCAGTTGTCACTGTTCACATAAAAAAGACAATATACATATCATCTCTGGGTTCTTTTCCCGTAGCCTTGTTTTAAGAGCTGCCGACTAGCCGCAGTGAAGAACTGTAATGCAGCGAAAAAGTCTGTTGATGGCTATATATATATATATATATATATATATATATATATATATATATATATATATGAACTAAAACACGGGGTTTGGGGTTGTATTCGTGCAATAAAAGAGATTACACTTTGAACATGTACTATACTTTCGCAATAACAAAATAAAATACTTGAATTCAACTATCTACTGGTAACTATACTCTCTCGATCGTACAGGTAAAGACTTTAAGTAGAACTTACTTTTTTATGACATGTTCTATCAGAATAAAAAAGACAACCTTGTTAAAATATTTAAATCTATATTCAAATCTATTTTTCTATTAACTTATCAATAATCTCTCTCTTTCTCTCTTTACTATCGCTCTCTCTATATATATGTATAGAGAGAGAAATAGTGAGTAGGAGACAGAGAAAGAAAAAAGCTATAGAGAGAGAGAAAGAGAGAGAGAGAGATAAGCTTATTTCTTAAATATCTTAACAAAGGTTTAATTCTCATTTAATCAATCACTCTGCTGGGATTTTTCCTGCGAGATTACAAAGAAGTTTATATATATATATATATATATATATATATATATATATATATATATATATGAGGAGTTCGAACGCAAAATGCGACAAATCCAATTCGTTTAAATTGAGATCTTAAACAATAAAAACACGAATATATAAAATCTAGACTTCAAATCAAAGTTGATTTTAATTAAAATCAAAAAGATATTATTTCGGTATCATATTACATAACAAATAGTGTTCGGGTGTCGTCGAGTGTTGAAATGCAACACTTTTTGTAAGGACAGTTTCGTGATTTTGAAAATGGCCCTAATCGCGTTTTGCATTCGAACTCTTAATATATATATATATATATATATATATATATATATATATATATATATATATATATATATATATATATATATATATATATATATATATTACTTGGTTTACCCTAAACAAAGCAAGTTTCCACTGTGCACGTAAGGTACTACTGAGAATTAAAGTGTAAGTTGTGGGTGTCATCCTAAATTAGGAGCTATGCAGCGAAATGCTTATTCAAATAAGTTTTAAATTTCTGCATTTCGGTACAGTAGGGGAAACAGGAAGTTTTGGAGACTCGGCACTTTCCATTCATGTATTTTGTCCATTTACGTATATCGGACGAAGAAGACAAAGTGGAATCCTTGGGTCGGTAAATGTACGCCTTTTTCGGGCTTATACCTATGTTTTGTTTTGTCTGTTCTAATTCGCGAGTTGCGTGTCTCAATGAACGTTCTTTCCATTTTTCTGTTCTCCTACATTTGTCTTGTTTTTTCCATGCCTATGTCATTGTGTGAACTGCATATATTGACAATGTGGATGTGCTTCGGACTCCATACTATCTCTATATTTGACGCTGTAAAAGTAAAATCCGTTGACTAACTTGCGTCCAACAAAACAAAAACTAGGCTGGATTTACAAGCGGGACATAGCAAGCAAAACATTATTCTTATAATCGTTGGTTGCGTTAACAAAACATTTGTACAAAATAAATATTTATTTTTTTAACAGTAAATAGTTAACCAAGTAATAGTTTTTTTAAATTTTATTACGGAAATTATTATTTTTTATATACTGGTTTTTACTAAATACTACTGTTGATTTCATTAAGGTTTTAGGGTTAGGAATAAGGTTAAGGGCAGGGTTACGAATTAGAGTTTGGGAAGGGTTACGAATAAGGGTTTCAGCAGGGTTTGTAATTAGGGTAAGAACAGGGTTAGGAATTAGGATAAGTGCAGGCTAGTTTGCAGATATCAAATAAGAAGACAAAGGGTTAAACAGTTATCATTCCTTCTGGAGTTTCAATAGCCAAAAAGACAATAAAGGAGTAAATATCCTTAGCTATCAATTTATGGTCCTGACAAAAAGTTATCATTTATTCGGGAGTTTCAACAGCCAGTGATACCTTGTAAACATTTAATTTTGTATTTGCGCGTTTAGATCTATTAACATCGCTTTTCAATCAGTTTGCAAGTTCAGAGTTTCATTTAATGTAGAAGATTAGATGTCATCTGCTAATTCATCTCGCTTCGGGGCTTTTCGGCGTTTAACGTAAACCGCCTGAAAGCATCGATACCGAGGGACTTATACCGCGGGTCCCAATCTAATAAAGTACCAACAATGTCATGTGTATATTTTAAAATAAATGAATGATGCTTTAAATAGTGAATTATACTAAGATATATGTTAATTTATTTACTGAAAAATAGTTTTTGCGATATTATTTTGATTATAAAATAAGTACTAAACTATAGTTTTCAACCTAGGAAAATATTAATACACGTGTGCGTAATAATGTTATGTTTCAGAAGTTAGCTAGCTTCATTTCGTATTTTAAATTCAATGCAATTTTACGTATTATGTGTATTTTACTCCTCTCTAAAGTTCAATAATTTATTCTGAAAAAAGTAATACTTTAATACTTATTTGCTTCTGTAATTAATATAATTTGTGTATCTGACACAAAAAAAGTATTTTTATTCTTGGTACAACGATGACATATAAGAATTATTTTCATACTGACTGTTTTATGTTGTAATTAAAATGTTATATTGACCGGATAGCTTCCGTTGAAAACAATGTTCATCACATTTTAAGCAATCGGTAATAGTTTTATAATTGTCTAATCATCAAATTATGTATCAATCTTAATCAATATATGCGAAATATATTTCCATTTATCCTAACTATGTTCATATCAAAGCACATTACGCTTATTTAATTCAATTATACATTAAACTATTTTCAAATACATAATATATAGCCAACAGAAAACTGCGTAAATACATTCACCCCGATGCTTCATTAGCATTATAATTTTATAACCACTTTCTTATGTATTGATATTCCGAACAATTTATTTATATTTTTTGTTTTACAGTTGTCTTATATATATTCAAAAGTGTTGATAATATTAATGTTATTATTATTAGTAGTAGTAGTAGTAATATTAATTACAACGATTTTATGAAAAACATTTAACGTTCAAAATAGTTATTTTGAAGTTCGAATAACTTCCGGTCACGTTTACAGCATGCGTATGTTTACACGAACCAACAAATTACTATACCTGGAATAATATACTATATCTTTTAAATTGCATGTCCTTTTCAACGACGACGACGACAACGACGACGGCGACGACTATTGAGTATGATTATATTTGCTATAATCAAGAAAAAGGAAATGTTCCCACCCCCTCAGCTTTTACAATAGATTACTTATACGATTTAAAAAGTAAAATATTAGTAAATTTGCAGATTAACGCACCCCACTATCCCTATCCCAATAAATATATTTTGCTTGTTAAACCGTCGAAAATTGAAAGAAGGAAAAACATATTTTAGAATTTAGAGTGAGGAATGAGTTTCATATATATTTAATGTAAATTTTGCGTTATCTGGCGGGGTTTTGTTAAGGGGGTCAACACTTTTAGGCGACTACGTGCAAGTCGGACTTAGGGTTAGTGTTACAAATATAATACTTAACTATACCCTCCCCCAACTAATTGCTGCCCAGTATTTAGAGTTCGACTTCTTAACATTATTAAAGACAAGTTCTATCCAAGTGATTAAAATCAACTTCACAGTTTTTAACTTCATGATAACATACGAAATACACAAATAACATGTCAAATAAACAAAATAGTGTTGCGTCATCTTTCCAAATTTTAAAAGTGATTGAAGACAACAAAGAAAATATTTTCGACATCTTAATTTTAAATTATGCTATCTTATTTTATATAATGTATCTGAAATATATTGATTTTAAATAAAGATATTAATTCATACAATTTGAAATATATCCTGCATTCTTATGAAGATGTGAATTGTTTATTATTTTCGTGAACCTTTTGGATATGAACTACTGGATACTGTGGTATTCATACGTGCTGGCTGACTATGTGTGTATGCCACAATTTACAATTAACATATCTGATCAAAGTTTCATCATATTGAGTCGCTTTACAACGAGAACTCATTTTCTAAAGTTATAACACAGTTTTATTCCCCAGTGATATTAGTTGTGATTACGGGTTGGACTTTCTCAGAGTATCTTGTTACACAACATACTTGCACATTTTAAAATATCCAATGGCATTTCACTAATACGTAACAATCATTGAACTGGTGTTCATGTAAGTAGAATATAGAACTATATAGTTTCTTTCTAGGTACTGTAATTTGAACCTAGTCTGCTCAGATGATAGCCATTTAATTATAATGATGAATCGCTTCCAACGTATATGTAGCAGAAATAATAGTGTTATGCTGCGTTGTACACTCAGATCAAACAGGTGCAAGTGCAATTTTTGAGTACATCGAACAACAAAACAACTTTACTTTACTGTGCACAATATATGCCATGTAGTGAACGAATATTTTTTGTAGAAATAAGGTTCATGTGACTACATGAGGACGAGTGTGTAATTAATAACTAAGAATAGTACGCTCTCTGTCATGTGCATATGACCGCCAAACCAAACGGATGTGTGGCTTTCTCTTTTTCTTTACCTTCGTCCTAACTTCTCTTTGGCGTTACGATATACCAATATAAGATAAAGTATAAAGACAAATATATGAGTTTTTTTTTACTATTATTTAAAGGATAAAAGGAGAAATCCCGTAACAAAATAGTATTATGACTATAATTATTTTTTTTAAATGTATTTATTTTATGGGATTTATTTATATACTATGATGAGATACATTTTCATCTAATAATTGCATTTAATTATTTTGCCTTGATGCAAAGAGCTGTACTTCTAAGACATACCTTACAAATGTGACTCAAGGAAACCATTTTATTTTGCTTGATTTAGCTACCAATTAGCTTATGCTACTTTGAATATTCAACTATTCCTTATTTGTCGAAGACGTAGCTCGAAATATAACAATAGTTACCATCATTTTCTGAAGTTAACTCATTAGTTAAGTTATTTTTAGACTTAGTGGACGTTCTATTTTTACGAATCACACTGTCAGATAAAGTTAAAGAATATTCCAGCTCCAGGGAAGCTAACAGTGAAAGAATAATCCCCTGAGTGAAACGATTCTGTATATTTACTAAGTGCTCTACTATTTCCATCGACCAGACAACGACGGTGAGGGACTTTCGGTCAATGGCGTAATTGATCGACTACGATATCGACTATGCCGATATTAAATCCAATCTAATAAGATACTAATCAGTGATCAATTAATCGAATGAAATCAATCCTTTCAAATAGATTGTACTTTTTGATTAAGATAATGATATAGCGGAAAGTAATTAGACTAACCTATTTGTAATATTTAATACATAGTAACTCCCAGTATTGTATGATTATCTCCCCTTTTAAGAACTCTTTAGTTCGGTACGGAACTATAAAATCTTATTACACGTGTATAAATCATATTCTTTTAAAAGGATAAATCTTTCTTTAGTCTGTTGTTGTTCTCGTTTGTCATCAAAATGTATTTTCTTTAGAATCAGCATTAAACAACTTATGCGCCGACGGCGATTTTATATGGAACTGGACTTACTGGCATTATGTATATAACACCCATAGAAGGAGGAAAATCAAGATCAAATGTTGAATAACCTACCTCACACGATGCATGAAATAATTATTGACTCTTCTTCTTATAGAACGGCTATCTGAGCACTACAACCTAGCCCGGGAAATTTTTGACTGGCAGATTATAGATACTTTTATTAATGACCTTCAGAATTATCAGGTAAGACAGCATCTTCTTGAAAGCAAAAGTATTAATTTAATAACAGCCCACACACAGATGTATACGCTTGAGGTTGTTCGAAAACATTATGTGTTCTACCTACAGTCTGAAATGGGTCTTGCTGTATTTCACACACACTTGTCTTGTGCCACTCTATCCTTATGTGCATAATTACCAGGGTCCCTCGTTCTGTGACGTTTTATTCTCAGACCGGATATTTGTGAACGCTTCAAATCTTTCATAGCGGCGTATCACACGAGCTTCCACAAGTCGTAGATGTGCGTTTGGTTTACGCACTCTGTTTTCCTGTACAGCTAGGGAGTCTAACTGTCACACATATGGGGAGTTGATACATGTCTCTAAGGTCCATAAGTCCCAATCTTCTAAACATGTTTTCTAAAGTTCCTAATTCTTTTTTGTGGTTACTACTATTCTAATAGTTTCTCCACGCTGCTTTTAAAAAAAGTATAAAACAGACGCAAAAGATAATAGAGTTTCGGTTAACGCATTGATTAACACCGACAGCTTGTAATTCTATTGATATTAATAGTCTGATGGTTTATTTATGGAAACCCAATCCATGTTCGGGTCTGGTGTATTTGATAAATGCTTTTCTATCATCACAGGTTATTAGATACTGTCTAGTCAGCTTTTAATAAAAATATTACCCATACAAATATATAACTCGATAATAAACAGACCTGTAATAACGTGATATTTAGGCACGATTATTCTTAGCCCCAGTCTTGTAACGAGATTCTATATGAAGGAGTCCACCAGATCTTAGCATTTTTTATGTTTTGCTTTGTGTACTATTGGTTTGATCAGCCATGAAGAGCCACTCGAGGATAAGCATTAATGACACGGGAATGATTGTCAGTCGAAAAGTAATGATTACTTTGGGAGTAGTAACATTGATCAATAGTCTGAAGTGCGGTTTGTTACTCGTGGGGCTGTACATGACGATGATGTGTTTATATTGGATTTGAAGATGTCAATGTTGTCATCATAAAAAATACAATCTCTCGGTGATGTGTTCCAGTTCCGGAATGCACCAGTAAAGAAACTGTTTTCATGGAAATTCCGCGCAGAGAGAGAGTAGAAAATAAATTTTCCAGTATGATTTACACGGATGGCCAATAACTTGAATTCAGCCGAGAACTTTCCACTAAAATAACGATTAAGTAAAATGACCCTAGCAACGTATCTTCTCTTGGGCACAAGTTGTAGGGAAGACAATATGTCTTCCACTCGATTTAAATGCCGATTTTGTAATCTGTAATAGTAAAGAAAAGTACTCTATAAAACGGCACAAGTTTTAGCATCAGTATAGCATCTTTGGACTATATGATTCAGTTGTGGCCTAAAATCAGTGAGTTGCATGTTCCCACCACTCTCAAATGATGTATTTCTAGACTGTAAGCCTATAGCAATGAAGTGTATACCCCACTCACTTGATGGTTAAGATTAAACATTGCCATCACGAGAATGCTTTATGAAGGAATCATTGTAATGAGCCTATGTAGAGGGCCTACATATTAGTAACATTCTTTGAGAACCACAAAGAAGTTTATAATCCTTTAGTCTCAAACAATTAATAGGTGTACTCTACTAAATGCTTTCCCGCTAGCAACGGTAGAGAAGTAGAAGCGAAATTGCCAAACACCAAATGTACATCAAAATTTTTCTCAGAAGCGCATATAACAAACTTTTCTCAGAAGCGATCGAACAAACAAAATGGCCACGTATACCAGTTTTAAAGTGAACGTGCCTCTATCATATCAAAGAACTGCCGAGTTGATATAATGACGCCGAATTGTTCCTTCGTTCCTTGAATATACCGTTCTTTTCATTTATTTTCTGTCCTCTTTATTGGCACGCATGTGAACAACGCGATGTTCACCACCAAAATCAAAACACCCTTGTTTTATGTACCCTTCTCTTCCGCTAACTACAACTAATTTACATAATGCAACCCTCTCCTGATGCGGATATCGCTTCCCGTAATTTAAGGCACGCTGTCAGTTGGTCGTTTACGTTTAGAATCAATGCAACCAACGTTACGTCCACTGAGAGCTTTTATTCTGTCACCAGCTCCTTGACTGTTGTCGACCGCCTCCTAATTAGCATTTCACTAGTTGCCTTGGTGCGAACTCGTGGTTTCTCAGTTAGAATGCCTGACATCCAGTGGTACACACACGCAGAGTCGGTCCTTATGTGCAATACCTTGCTCTGCCACTGCAAAACCAAGTTGATGTCCTTTAACACAGCGTCCATTTCGGCTAAATTAATATTCTGGGCACCGTTCTCAGGTCGCAGCCAACAAGCGTTGTCAAACACTGTTCCGTGTCTTTCCAATGCCACCCCAATTGCTAGCGAGCTGGCATCGACCCACACATTCAATTCCCGGCTGTTCACGCACCAGTCTCCACAAGCTGGATTACTCTGCCTTACTGCATCAATAGTCTCGCACATCATATTCCGGAGTAGAGAGTCGCTGACTTTGTTATCCACGCCTTTTTTGATATAACTGGTTCTCCACTTAATCATCCCGCAACCCACACGAAACAATGCACACACCGGGAGGTGCCCAACAAGCCTTCCACACAACGAGAACACATTTCGTCGTGTGATGATATCGTCAACTTCTTGAACTGTGTTTCCTCTCTTCCAGCGCAAGACGCCGCGTTTCGTACAGATCATTAATCCCAGCACGCGTGTGTCGTCTTCCAATCGCCCCGGGTCCTTACATTACAGTCGAAACAGAGCCAAATGTTCCTTGACAGGAGACGTGGGTATAGCATCTTCGTCGACCAGGATATCATCGATGTGAGCCGATGTTGCGCGGTCCTTGGCTTCCTCCTGCGATAGCACTGTGCTGACGATTGCCGTCATTACAAGGAGAGCCACAGTACCTCTTTCCGTCGATTTTCCCAGTCTGGTACGGCCACAGCGTATCGTGGATTCGTACTTGTAGGTAAGTTTCCTGAGGTTCAGCGGAGACGCGTTAGCTTCTTTCTGGCGCAATTCGCGCATCTTAGCAGCGCAAACATCTGCTTTGCCGTGAATGTGTCCACATGATCATTAAGTTCGCGATAGTCCACCACTGGGGGTACCTTTGCCTTATTCTGCTATAACACAGCAATCAACGGAATAAACCCCTTGTGAGGTCCTAGTCTTTCTTCCGGGTATGGTACGAGCCAATACTTGTCCATCCACAGGCGGAGCTCCTGATCATATTTTGTTCGGATTTCCGCAGCCACCTTATATTCGGACACTACAATACACCGCTCTTTAGGTTTGTGGTTATCTGCCTACTTCCACGCCGCGGTCCATGTTCGTCTCAGACTGTCGAAAGTAGTAGTAAAGTCAGGTTCATTTATGGAGATAGCCGTACACGTAGCGACTTTTTCGTCGCCGATCCGAACCGCTCCCGTAGGCAGCAAAGTGGCACCTCCCAACGCCTTAACTGCATTGATCCTCAATAACAGATCAAACATCACTGATCTACCACGCACCACCAGAACATCGATCCGACAGAATTGCTTTCATATGTGGCAATAGTGACCACTCCACTGCAACAGCATGCACTTCACGCGCCTCCAACAGTCACAATCTCCACCCTTCCTGTATTCCAAGATCGGCATCGGCTGGTATCTTTTATTGTCCGCGAACAGCACGTGTGAACTAACGCCAGACACCGCTTTCTATCAACATGGACGATAACCTCCGGGAGCGTCGTGTTTGCATCATGTTGGGGAGAAGGCTGGCACTGATGCCTCGTCCCCTGGCTCGTTTCCCGAAAAGTTCTGTGGCCAGTGTCCAACCTTGCCGGATTAGTAGCAACGTGTTTCACGTCTTCGGCAGTCTCTTACTATGTGGCCCCTGCCGCCGCATCTGTAGCAGGTTACACCAGCAGTGGGGCAGCTTTCGGTGGGAACTGCGGATTTACTTCGGGGTGGACGTACAACTGCGACCACATGTTTGCTTTGGTCACTAACTGTTGTTAACACCCTTGCTCTCGCTATTAGTTTAGAGTCTCAATCTTTGGCGCCTGCTGGAGCCCAATGAAGATGGTATCAGGATATCCCGTGACAAAAGCCAGTTAGACAAATCTCTCCAGTCCAACGCCCTTGAACCCGGCTAGTCCGATCAACCGTCTCATGTTGTTCGCGTAAACGTCCAACCCATCTAACCATTGTCAACTTTCTATAGCCAGTGAACCTTCTGTCTGTAAATGCCTCCTTTAACCGGGGCTCTATCTGCTCTACATCCAGTTTGTCGCTCTTGTCAATCTCCAAGTAGAGGGCCAACGCATACCCATCCAGCTATAATAGGATCAGACTTGCCACATCATCCACCTTCTGAAGTTTCGCCACCAACCTCACTTTCTTCAGCCATGCAACCATATCTCCCTCCCCAGTAAATTGCTTTACACGACCACTCTGTATGCGTACCTTCGCCATTAGAAAAATGCCGAAATAGCTTGAACGCGCCTCTATCATATCAAAGAAGCGCTGTGTGTGATAAAATGACGCCGAATTGTACCTTCGTTCCTTGAACATACCGTTCTTTTCTTTTCTTTCCTTTTCTTTTTTTTGTCTATTGACACGAATATGAACAACGCGATGTTCATCACCAAACTAACCCCGTCGATTACAAAACCCTTCTTTTATTTACCCTTCTTCGCCGTTAACCTCACCTAATTTGCATAATGCACACCTCTTGCGGTGCGGATATCGCTCCCCGTAATTGTATGGGCGTGGGTTCGCGTCTATGTGTGACGACTGTATCCTTCCTTGCCGTCGCTACAAAATATGATCAGAATTAAACAATGATGTTGCTAGTTTCTAGCAGATTATGAATAGAAGAATTAGCGATAAAAAAATGAAATACATATTTCCCTGTATTCATAAAGTAATCGTCTGCGGACTTATATATTCCTGTCATAATCGTAATATGAGAAAGTTTATGGCGGTTATTTAGTAATATAATCTTACATTAAACAATCTAAATGCTTTTTGATCAGAGATTATTTATTTACTATGGTATACTGTGAGAATGGCGATCGACACCTTTACAAAATTTGCTAATTTCTACTAATGTGTGTGTCCAAGAACGAGCTCTGTGAATGTTTACACATTACTTTGCAATTGAAAAAGAGAAGTATGCCATAGTAGAGGCACTCAGAAAATAAAGGCAGTATTTCATCAAACGGTTTTTTATTACTTCCAGATTAAACATATGTTGCATTCATGTTTAACACCAGGACCGCGAGTAAAATGAAAAAGAACGAACTAACGAGATAGGAAAAAGCTTGCGCGTTTGGTTTTCTTTTGATGTAATCTACCGAAATGGTAAAGATAATACTGCAGTGTACGCACTATAAAGCTTATGTAGCTCCATAGATAATAGAAATGAATTCCGCAACTTACACAATAAACTGCGTCACCTAAGCATAGCAAATGTTACGCATTTGGTATGGACAATACATATACTATATTCTATGGAGTACGTAAAATGATGACATTATGTAGAATATTTTCAGAACATAAAGCACAATGCTTCATACTTAAAACCGGTAATCTTATAAAAACAACTCAACCATTTGAGCGGATGAAAATTGATTTAAAAAATGACAAGCAATCGTCATTATAATCCGTATTTTCCTGCCCAGACATATCAGCAGATTCGGTTGTACGGTTTTTGACAGAGGGAAGGGGAGATATGTAACACTTTTCTGCCTGTCTATACATATCTTTTGGGCGAAGGTGGAGGGAAGACCATTTGCTTTATGTTTGGGTTATTTAAGAACACACACACACACACATATATATATATATATGTATGTGTGTGTGTGTGTGTGTGTGTGTGTGTGTGTGCGCGTGTGAGCGCACAGGCACACATATAGATGTATAAAGAATGGTAAAATGCAATACACATTAAATACGAAAGTGGGAATATAAAAAACGTAAACATTTGAAAACAAATGAAAATATTGTAAAAGAAAAATTGTTAATGAAGAAACATGTCATAATCCCACCGTACACAGTCATTCTCCTCTGTAGGGAAATATTGTTGGTCAAGTTTTATGTTCATAAAATTAGTAACCATTGAAAGTTCTCAAACCTGTGTTTAATTCTGAAAGGTTGGTGTTGAGTCCTAGAATAAGTTGTTTTTCGTATTTACGTCTTTGTTTCTGCTTTTAAAATTAAAGACTATGTGGATACATTTGATAGTGTCTATGGTGTTGTTTGAGAGTTTGTAATGCATGATTACTGGTTACTGCGGCGATTTATCTCTAATAATGTGTTTAGGATTATTAAGATGTATGCGGAGCTCTAGTCCTCTTTTGCATACGTAGTTTTCTTGTGTGCATCTGGTGCAGTATATTAAGTATATATAATGTAGTTACATTGGGACTATAGCAGGTGAGAGTGGGGTTTAAGTTCGAAGTTTTTTTTTTGTTTTGTTTTACATAGTTCCCTCAACCAAGGCAAGTTTCCACTGTAGAATTTATGGGCTACTATGAATTAGGGTAACGGTTTTGACGCTATCCTACATTAGGATCTGTGCAGATTTATGCTTGTTCACATAAGTTTTAAATGTCTCTATGTCGGTACAGTCGGGAAACAGGGAGCGGGGAGGAAGTTCCAAAGACCGGCAGCACGACTAAACGAAGCTATTGGAGTATAATGCTCTTTGGCATCTGTGACCTAAACAGTGGACAGATGAGATTTAGCTGATTCTCGGGTTGGTTGACTGCATTTACCTCGAAGGAAAACCAGAGCATGTTGTTCATCGAGCACATTCCATTGTAGTACTTGTAAAACGGGCACAAGGATGCAGCATTTAGGCGATGGGACATGGGCTAGAGGTTGGTTGAAAGTGAGGGACCCATCAGATTAGCGAATCTTTATGGACCTTGTCCAAAAGAGAAATATTAGTGGGTGGTGCATTAAAGCAGATGTGATAACGATACTTCATACATGGGCGGATGATAGCTTTGTAGAAATATATGATACTCTCGAGTGTGAGAAGTTTTTAGCACGGTAGAGGGAACCTACTTTCTTTGAAACAGCCTTGACTACGTCTTCAATGCATTTATTCCAATTCATGTTACCTGTGAATGTTAGGTTGAGGAGTTTGAACGTTGAACTCTCGCGTAGGGTGTCATTTGCCATGGCAATCGGTGGTATAAGAGGTTTTTGTATAGGTGTTAAAGGAAAAGAGCTTTTTCTTAGCAGCATTAAATGTTACCATCCATTTATGACCAAATTCAACTACGGACTGGACGTCATTTTCTTAAACTGTAGCCATTGCCTCGGATATGTGCGCGTCTGTTTTACCCATATGACGAGAGTAGAGCGTCGTGTCGTCAGCAAATATACCAATATAAGACACAATGTCATCATGGATGTCGTTTATGAAAATCAGGAACAATAAAAGGCCAAAGATTGATCTCTGGGATACAGCAGCATTTATGTCATGTAGTTTGGATGAATCTTTCTTTTGGTTAGAGAGGATCTTATTATTTTAAATATTCGTCCAGAAATAATATATATATTATTTTTCTATGATAGAACTGTAATGCTAGAACTTGCAATGGCTTAAGATATATCAAGCGCTTCTGCCGTAGCTTGGCCTGCCTTGTCAAGTGTATGGTATACGCATTGAGAGATGACCGTTAGGATATCCGCAATAGATTTTACTTGTGTAAATCAATACTGATGGGCATAAAAACGTTTAGAATTAACTAGGTTCAGAACTATGACTAGATTTATTAAAGATTTAAAGAGTTGAGCGAGGAGTAGGTGTAAATTGATAGGACGTTAATTCTGAGAGTCAGTTCTATCTACATAATTCTTTAAAACTGGTACGATATAGAGTTCATTATCTAGCCATCAGAGTAGCAATATTCAGCAAGAGCGTCGTCGTAGAGTTTGGAGACGACAATGCCCAGTTTAGCATATCATTTCTTTATTACTATTACTGGTATAAGATCACATGCTTTGTAAGTGTCAAGGATTGTTATGATGTCCCGGGCATGATATAAGGTTATGACCAGGAGGGAGTAGTTTGCGGAGTCCAAAGTGAAGTTTGAGGCGGAACGCTGTGCAAGTAGTTCAGCGTTTTCAGTTACTGTGTAAAAGACATCATTGTGGTTGGATAGCAATGGAATTGTTGATAGTCTACTATTGAAGATTTTTCTAGAAATCACAAGTACCTAGTTTCTGCAACTGATGCGTTTTCTAGTCATCTCTGTGCGCCTTCTCTTTGCTTAACCTCTCACAGTCTTACAATTTTTTCTTGAGCCTATACATTTTAATCTTTACGTAGAAGACTTGTGGCGGCCGAATTGTTGGAATTCTTGCTGCCTCTGAGCAATAGCAGCTTCACATTTCGAGGTGAACCATTGTGGAGAGTGGGGATTCTGAAGAATTATTGCGGACACATGCGTCAATGCTTTCTTTGACTTATTCTGTTACCTCATGTTTGCACTGATCAGCAGGAAAATAAAAAAACACTACATAGGGGCGTCTTTTATGTGATCTCTGATGGGATCAACATCAGCTTGTTTGTAGTATCTTGTCGTGTATTTTGGTGCATGTTTGTTAGAAATGTGTGCTTGGGGATTGTAGATTTGTGGAAACAGAGGTTTATTGTATATTTTATTGAGAGTTGGGTCATGTCGTAGCTGTTTAATATCTGTTTGAGAGAAGTGTATATATTGTTCGTGTTGTGGTTGAAGGCAAATACCATTGGTATTTGTGTGGATTTTTTAAATTGTTTTTCTTAGTAGATTCTGTTTATTGTTTATGATAATAGTTTTATTTTATTTTGATGGCGTACTTTTTATGGAGAAAGAGGTTAGTTAACATTGCTATATGTCCTACTCGGTTTAATCTGAACAGATTATTTTAATGTGTATGTTTGTATATAATGGTTCTTTTGTTGTGATGAGAAATATATCATATATGTATCTGTTATAATGTCGTGTCTTAAGATGGTAGGTGTGTAAATGCATGTAGATGTAAGCATAGTTGGGAACATTATTGTTTCCATTGTAAAACGTGTTGGTTGCTAAGTGTTAAGTGGTTGTGTGTCAGAATGAATTGTATGATTTTGTATATATCGTTTACGTGAATGTCTTGTAGGTTATCAATGTGTACAAAATTGCTGCACGCGGATATTCTTTCAAATGTGGAACGTTGGAGTAAAGTAAAGATACATCCGTTGTAACAGGAATTACGTAATTTTGTAGGTAACTTATCCTGTGTAGAATCTGTAGTGGTGTCCTTAAGGTAGCTGAGATGTTCGACAACAGGAGGTATTTTATCACTAGGGTGCTGTGGAAATATATTGAGCTGTTTTCTGTGAGAATTTCAATACCCAAACGATAAGTTGACCAGATGGTATCACTTTGTGAGCCTTAGCTATGTGGTATGTTTTGGAAGGTCTGTTCATCGATGCCTCAGTTGTCAGGTGGAAAGTGTGAGAGTATGTTGTAGACTATTTTGGAGAGTTTATTGAGTTCGTGGATAGTGTAGAAGATGGGGGATACTGGGACTTTCGACGGTAACTCTAGTGTTGTGGTCTAAATTGCAAGTTAGAGTCTTAACTTCCGATTCAATGTGTGGGTGGGGTCAGTAAAGAATAGTTTGTTGAATTCTTTGTTTGATATTTGTGTGTCTATTTCTGTTATGTATTCGTTAGTGTTTATGATGGTGATTACTCTTCCTGTGTCTGCTAGAGTTATGATGATAAGGTTGTTTCGTAGCGATTGTATGCTTTATTACATTATAATATTTTTGTTGCTAGGGTTGTCTAGGTGTGTTTTCTTACTGTGTTGTTGTGTTCCTCTATGTTCGGGATGCGTCCATTAGAGGAGTCCAATGTGTAGATTTTAAGGTGCTTGTACGTTTCGCTGTGTCAGAGTTAGTTGCTGCTGGTTTGTTGTTATTATAAAAGTATTATTTTAGTTGTATTCTTCTAGTGTAGTCTACCATGTCATAGCATATATCAATTGGTTTAGAGTTTTTGGATAGGCAGAATAACAGTGTAGGTTCGTTTCCCGAGAATTGGAATTCTGATAAGTTGGCAAATTGATGTGTTGTGTTCTTTTGGAAATTAGATGCGTATTTTAAGGTATAAGTAGTCTACTGAGATTGTACGGGTTATGTTGGTTGAATATGTGTTTACAATTTTGAGTTGTACCCATATGGATAGATTATTGGAGTAGATTGTGTCAAGGAATCTAGATGTCTGCGTAAACGTAGGGTAGGTTTCTAAATCCCAAAGATGAGATTTGTCTCTTTCGCATGTGTCTAAAGGTGCTCTTTCTTTTGCATATAGTGTTTTTATAGCGATGTTTCGTAATAAGGAGGTGGATGCCTCATATATTTGTTATGCTCTAAATGTGTGGTGTGTGTTGAAAACGCACGAGAAGTGGTTCTTAATCCTAAACCCTTTGGGTATTCTGTAATATATATATATATATATATATATAATTTAATAATTATTATTTATATCTACCGACGGCGATTGTTTCCTATTATAAAATGTTATCAATGTGGTAATATCTAACAAACTCGTTGTCCGCACTGTTTGAACTTTAGAACCCAAGTCTGATTACCAACCGTCTATATGAATACGTCGAACGACTCAGTTTTATGAATGTTAAATATACATACTGCATTTTATCACAAGGATAAATTGTCATTAAAGCCGATTCAATCTCAGTTTTTTTGATTAAGGAGATAACCATTTAATTACAGCTTTAAATCGAAACACTTAAGTTCTTTGACAGCCACTTAACAGTGCTCAATTTATTTATTTACGAAAAGATTTGCATTACACTAGACAGAAGAAAGCAATATCAGTAATGTATATGAATATATATATATATATATATATATATATATATATATATATATATATATATATATATATATGACACTTGATCGAATGGTTGTAGATGAGAATAATCATAGAAAATGTCTTACAAAATATCGTAACTAAAACGACTAAATTAGAAATTAGGATTAATGTTGTTTCTAAAATCATTCATTATTATTTGTATTTATTATTTCCCCGATTTGTGTGCTTATGATTGTTTGTCGACTGAGTACACCAATCTCTCTCCCTCTCTCTATCTCTCTCTCTCTCTCTCTATATATATATATATATATATATATATATATATACATATAGATAGATATATATAGATAGATATATATATATATGTATATATAAATAAATAAATATATATATGTATATATTTGTAAAAGTTTTTTTTCAACATGTATTAATTATTTTGTTATTTTATCATTTTGTTATTTTATCATTTTATACTTTTATATAACGCGTTTAAAGCGGTGGTCCGCTTTCATCAGATATGTAAATCCATTTGAAGAAATGGCTTTCGATTTGAAAGACTGTTGTTTCATTTGTGTAAATTTATTTTTGTTTGCCGTTTTTGCGCTTGCGTGGGTTTGTGGGTGTGTGTGTACGTATTTTGATAATTTTATATCTTTTATTTTTTAATTCTTATTTCTTATTTTTACTGCTTCTCATGGTCAAAGTAGTGCGTGTGTTTTAAGTACGTGTTAATTTGACCTTTATTTTATCGGTCATCTCCATTTGTTGGGGTGCGTAGATTTTCTTTTGAATTTTATTACATTTTATTGCCCCCTGTCTCTAAGAAACCTCTCTATACGCCTCTGTGTGTACACATATATGTGTGTGTGTGCGCGCATGTATGTGGTCAGTTCTGAATCTTGTACATAGGTGAGCGACATATACACCCACCCATACACATACGCACACACACACATGTGTGTGTACACACACAGGCGTATAGAGAGGTAGAGAAAGGTTGATAAAAGTGTGTGTTTTTAGAGTTATGATCTGTTCAATGTTGGATTGAATTTAAATATGAAGTTTTTTTCTCGTGTTAGTAAGTAGGTGTAATCTTGGCTTTGAGAAATTGGCATTATTTAAAATTTTCCTCCGCTGCATGAGTGCACATGTTTGGAGACGAATAATATACGGTTTTCTTTGATTTTAATGTTGCTTGTATGTAAAGATACTATATTATTAAATGTTTTGGTCGCACCATTATAAGCTGTGTTACATGTTGTACATACTAGCACATAGACAATGTTCTTGGAGGTGCAGTTAAGGTATTTTTTTTATTGTGAATGTTTTTGTTTGGTGTTTAAATGGGTATGATTTCCCCTCTATTATTATGTCACAGACCCCACATCTTTCCTTGTTGCATTTTGTGACCCCTTGTATTGTGTGTTGGTTGAGTTTGGATGAGGTTAAAATTTGTTTGGTGTTTTTTGGTTGGCGTTTTGTTTTTAATATGTTGTTTAGTTAGATTTTTTTTCATGTAGATGACTTACCATACTCGTGCTGATCAAATATACTTGATTATTCGGGCACCAGTTATTATCTCGGATACTATTTTCATGACTTGTCGGTCAATGTGACCTTGGAGCTACTCCGGGCGCGTCTTGTCGAACACTATAACCAGGTCGAAGTCTTCAGTAATTCTTACTTATATTCTTAGTATCGCTTGTGTTAAAGATGGAACCTTAAACCTCAATGTGATTGTCACTTAGAACTGATCATTATTTAATTTATCCGAGTCCATATGAAATATTTTTATGACATTAAAGAGCCTTAAAATTATGTTAGTTTCACATGTGTAGTCGTACTCAATATTTATAATTAATGGTTATCATATTGTTCTAAATTCTATATTTACTATACTTAGGAGGCTATTGTCGCCCAATACATGATGTGTGACCTATTACTCTCCTCATGAAGAGAATATTGTTTAGTTGGAAGGCTATTTAGTCAATAAATACCAGGCCATACAGCAGGCAGTAGTGTGTTACTATATACCGATAAAAATATACGACAGCGTATGTCATATCAAGATATTCTTTCGAATGATGTAACTTATGCTATGAACTGAAATTGACTGGACAACATAATACCGTCATCTTCAATGAGAAAAAGGAAAATTGTGTAGACTACAAGAGACAAGTAAGATAAAGAGATATATAATAGTTCGCAATCATCATATTTCTCTATGTATTTTCTTTTGTTTACCGGCCAACTCAGTCATATAATCGATAAAAGAAATGACGTTTGCGTACTGGCTTATAATATGCAGCCTGGCTATTTAATATGGTGGGTTAGGAAAATCTGAAAAATCAACTTTTTCATTAGCAATTCTCTGTAGCGTGAAGATTACATCGCATCAGGTTACTAGTGAAAGTAATATACAAATTGATGTCGAGCCAGAAAACCTGATCTAGAAGAAAAAAATGTCGAGACACGTTGATAGAAATTGACTCCGTGAAAAGTGGTGTAATTCCTTATAAAATAAAACGTATAACTAAAAAGAGGCATCTATTTTAGCTCATTTGCGGCAGAAAATTAAAGACATCTTATTATACGCGTGTATTCCTAGTGATCAGGCAGTACATAAATTATGAATATCAGATGAGAATTGAACACAGTTGGCACTCGGCGAAATCAGTTATAATAATCTCGAATTAAATACAGAAAACACCATGCCTGTTAGCAAAATATTTTTCAGGCAAAATTAATTAGGTTTATACAGTGATTTTTTTTCAGGAACTAACCAATAGTGATAATATAATTCTGTAACTTTTAGCTCAGCCTTAAGGATCCCCAAAGCTCAGCGTGTGTGAAGCTTTTGTAGGGATATATAAAGGATCGCGTGTATCTTTCACTACTACCGACTAATCCTTATTACCTTGAACATCGAATTACAAAAATAAATATTAATTATTTATTACATACAAACATCGATGTTCTATGCTTACGCAATCTTCAATTTAATTTTCGACGGTCGGCGGGCGCGAACTCCGATTAAAAATCGCCACTGATTCTCAGTCAATACCCTTTTCCGTTGGCCACCACAAATAAACTTGAATTTAAGGAGAAATTTAACTTTGTAAATGCCAAGTTGGCGGGTATTTTACAACGAGCAGCGAATAGTGATTTACAACAACAAACTGTGTTGGGCTCGCAATGAAGCTAGTAGTACTGCTTGTTAAAAACTCACTCAGAGTACCCGGCCTTAGTAAAGGGGGCTTTTAATAATATTAATAAATGAATATTAATTATTTATTGCCTACAGACATCGATATTTCATGCTTACGCAATGTTCAGTACAGGAAGTTTATTATATAATGATAACTCAATTCTCATATAACATAGTGAAGCAAATTAAACACATGTAAGACAGGACATATTAATTCATTGTTTTGGTGCAACCCTTTTTTATTTGCATTTGCAGACTGAGTTTCGGTGTAGTTAGCAGTCAGCTAGCTAAAGCAAGAAAGACATATATTATTGGATTTTTTTTTAATCGAGCTCTTATGACCTGTTTCGAAATGTATAATATTTCAAGATATTTTAAATATAACTTCCTTCCCAAACCAAGGAATATTTATGTTGTAAGAATAAACAATATAGCAAAAACGTTGATCAAATCAGCTTTAGATTCTTAGTATGTCACTATTTCCGTATGCGTCTTTAGTCATCATTCGAAACGTTAGCGAACATAATGATGATGACAATGTTCTGAATAATTTACATAACTATTTATTATTTATTGCAAAAAGTGACAATTCACGCATAATGACCTAATCTGAAGGGAAATTGTTTCTATGCACACATTCCATCGGCATATCCATTATGTAAGCTCTATTTTAGACAAATCGATAAACGACGTTTAATATTTAATAGCCTGTCCCTTATTTAGTTTGACGGCTGTCAGACGTTAGAAAATAATTAGAAGTTTCTGGCAGTAATTATCCACGATATTTTATCCCTTTTTTCGTTGAGAGATAAGTGAAAGAAAGTTTTCAACGTGTTTTGCTTCTTCTCAATCTCAAAACCTTCCGTAGATTGTTCCATGAGATTTATGTCCGAGACTGACTCGACCGATATAAAACAACGCGAGGTTATTTCGCTTGAACCGATCTTTCGTTTGCTCTACAGTAAGTCTTCGATCATTAATCACGTCTGTTAATCGATCCCACCGCAATGTTAATATATTTTACAGAAGGAGGCTAGTTCGTAGAAATAGATCGCATCCCTTATTTTATTCAATAATATGTAGTTCGGCATAAGAAAACTTCTACAAGAAGTTGAGGAGTAAATTCCCTAAAATACCATATAATCTTACGACGTAATTTGTCTTATAAATCGAAATTTTAGAGAGAAAAAATCTCAGTCTAATACCATTTATTGAGTGCGTTTCAAGTATAATGAAAGTGTTACATTTCGGAGCGTGATTTTGCACATATGTATATGGAGTTAACGGATGATAAAATACAACTAATTCTTAAAAAACGATATTATCGTATTTAAATATGTAAATGAATTCTGCAGTGTTAAATATATGGGTTCCTCCTCCATCATACATTACATGTTTTGTATTTAACAGTTCAACTAATCTTAAATCAAAGTAAAACGCAGACTCAGTGTGACGTTTTTGAGCATGTGTTAGATACTCAATCGAAACCTTTGGTTTATTTATATATATATATATATATATATATATATATATATATATATATATATATATATATATATATTTACATGTACATATACATATATATATATATGTATGTACGGTATATGTAAATGTTTACGTATACTCCTATTGAAATTCTACACCCCTAAATTAGTGAATGGTTCATTATATATTATAGAATTCATATAATTATGCAGCTCTCTGAGAGGTAATGACCCGCATAATATCTTAAACAACGTAAAAGAAACATAAATGATACAAAAATCTAAAAACAAAACAAAATCACCCATACTTTATGAATCATTTTACACTCCAAAAAACTACCTTCGCAAAAAACATTGTGTAAACTGATTGATTCTGATAAAAAAGAATAAATGAATAAATAATGAAACATTAATTAATTAACCAAAACTGTTTCATCAGTGATATCTTATAATTGTTGAGAGGTTGTTTACAACAAAGAAACACACCTTTATTTGTATGTGCATTTATATGTATATACACATATAAACGTGTATATATTGTTGATAAGTGTACGTGTGTATAGTTTGAACAAAACTATTTAGAAAGTAAATAATTAACAACTGATATTATCATTATATAGGGCGTTCATTATTTATGTGGGTATACCTATGTGTGTATGAGATTTTCTGTGTGTTTGTGAGCGTGTATATGTGTGTTTGTTTGAGTGTGTTTATGTCTGTGTATGTGCTTGGATGTATATATATATCTATATATCTATATATCTATATATATATATATATATATATATATATATATATATATATATATATATATATATATATATATACCGTATTTTTTAATTGGGAGAGTTTCCCAGCAGAGTGCTCAATTATTAATGCAAAAGTAAAATTAACTAGATAATTAATAAGAGCTTGATATTTATTAATATTAAATAAAGTGTTACAACAACATCGGGACCAAGGTTTCAGATCCGAGAAAATTGGATCTTCATCAGCGGAGTCGTATAGCTTAATGAGTGAGAACAAACGCCAGGATTTCAAAATATTGCCCGTTGGGGCTACGTAATTCCACGCACGTGACAATTTAAACCTGCTAGGTTCCCATCTGTCCAACAGTTAACGTTATTCCCATTTAATTTCTTGCTTTTTCGATTACTTACTAAAAGCCTTTCTTCTAACAACAACAGACAAAAGAGAGAAGAGAAAAGGGAAGGGAGCAGATGGCTAGTTGATTGGCTGTCTTACATGCTTTCTATCTCTCCGCTCCCTTCCTCTCTCTCTCGTTAACAATGCCATATTTTTCTTAGGCGAATTGATTTCTTCTTTTTTTAAATTTTATTATGATCTTATTTAAAACATGAATACATTTGTATCGACATTACCAATATGTTCTCACTCATTAAGCTATACGACTCCGCTGATGAAGGTCCGATTTTCTCGGATCTGAAACCTTGGTCCGGATGTTGTTGCAACACTTTATTTAATATTAATATATATATATATATATATATATTTTTTTTTTTCTCCCCCCTTCATTTCTCATTCGACTTTTAGTTTTTAATTTACCATTCTGACGTTTCCTCTCAGAGGGTCAGGCGACAAGGCCTTAAGGTAATTTTAACAATTTTCCTTTTTTTTTTCCCACTCGTCTGTTTATTGATTTTAATAATGCTACCTCTAAAATTAATCCTACCATTTTGTTGTACACGTAATTTACTTACATATATATATATATATATATATATATATATATATAAATTATTTGTTTATCTTTATTTGCGATATTTTAAATCAATTTAACCATTTATGAGGACAAGTATTTTACGTAAAGGCTACGTGGAAATATAGTTTCCTTTAACCAATATGATGCTCCCACTTTTTAAATATTATTATCCACGCATAAATGTGTCGTCCGCTTATGATTCATCAGCGTGTCTGTACATAGCGAGATTCGAAACATGGGACCCAGAGACTGAATGCCAATGTTCGACAACTGAACTAATCCCCGCTAGTGGATTGAATATATCGATGTCATATACTTGAAAAAAAAAATTGTTAAATTTCATTTGGAATACTTTTCATGAATTCAACTATTTATACTGAAAATAATTTTTCATAAATGCTAGATCGGAATTGAATCGGCTCAGTTGTAGGGCGCCGGGTTTCAGTCTTTAGAGTCCAGGTTTCGAATCTCGATATTTAAAGCGACACTGATGTAGTGTAAAACGACGAAACACGTGCCCATCGAAAATTATATGAAAAATACAAAATAATATTGTATTACATATATATATATATATATATATATATATATATATATATATATATATATATATATATATATATATATATATAGTAAGTTATGAAAATATATTTATGGAAATTAAGCTACACATATGTATATGTATCAATGCATATGATAAATTATGTATTGTTCATTAGAATTTAATATAAAAAGGTGATCTGCATATATGGGTGAATCTTCTATAGATAATATGTGTATATTTGTGTGAGAGTCTGGCTCTATGATTCGAGATCACTGTATTTAATCCATTACTATATATATATATATATATATATACATATATATATATATATATATATATATATATATATGATTATTTTTATTTACACAGACATGTACAAAATCTGCGACACTGGCATGGTTCTCTCTGGTTCTCTCCAAATATGATCTGAGGTTAAGATCGGATTCTAACTCTGCCTGATGAGATCTCAGTTTATAATAACGTTTGATCGATAACATCGACATGCCAGTGTCGCAGATTTTGTACATGTCTGTGTAAATAAAAATAATCATATATGAAGCTCTATTTGATATTGAACATTTTTTATAAACCCGATTGACATTCTTTGGATTACTACCCTGTGGATGTTTTTACCTGGATTATTACCATTATTAGTATATATATATATATATATATATATATATATATATATATATACTAGAAAGTAGCTGTCCACTGGCTGGTGTACGTAATAAATATAGCATTAGTTTTAGATGTTTTTTTTCTTTCTCTGGAGGTATAGTACGATTTCGATGGCAACTCTATGAATGGCAAAGTTTATAAAAATACAAAATACTGTTACTCAAATTGATGCATAGAAAGGATATTCTATAATTAATGATGATAATGTTAATAGTGTAAGATGTTACTAAACACGTACATATTATAAACGCTCATACGCGCGCACTGATCCATTTAAAATATATTTCTCAATATTACTTAACATTTTATGTAAAGAAATTATTTTCTACAATATTTTTTGTATTTAATTTATTTTTAAAATGATGTGGCAATTTAAAATATTTCCTTTAAAAGTGTTGACGCTTGTAGGAGAGTTTGGGCGGGATCATCTACAGAATGATTAAAAATAGATGATGTTACTCATTGTGTTGCCGAGAATATATATTCCAAAATTCTTAATGATCGGTTAATATAAAATTTTTTAAAAACTGTTTATACATATATATATATATATATATATATATATATATATATATATATATATATATATATATATATATATATATATATAAATATTTGTTATTGTTTATATTTTTATCTATGGACGTATACGTTTCGTCTCTTTTCAATCAAGACTCATCAGCATAAAAGTACGACTATTCACCACCGGTCACGCGATTCAGAAACCCTGGTCTACAAGTATTTTTCAACCTACAGTCCAACGTCGCTAACCACTAGGCCAGTTCTGAACAGCTTATAAACAATGATAATGTTAACACATTGACGGCGGCGAAAGCGTACAGGCATTCAAACTTCTATAAGTGAAGGAACGATGCATAAAGCAAGTGACGCTACGCTGTGTTACTACTACCATTTTACAGTGCTCTACTTTTTAACGAGGAGCTTCAAATATAAATATTTGTTATTGTTTATATTTTTATCTATAGACGTATACGTTTCGTCTCTTTTAAATCAAGACTCATCAGCATAAAAGTACGACTATTCACCACCGGTCACACGATTCGAAACCCTGGACTACAAGTATTTTTCAACCTACAGTCCAACGTCGCTAACCGCTAGGCCAGTTCTGAACAGCTTATAAACAATGATAATTTTAACACATTAACGGCGGCGAAAGCGTACAGGCATTCAAACTTCTATAAGTGAAGGAACGATGCATAAAGCAAGTGACGCTACGCTGTGTTACTACTACCATTTTACAGTGCTCTCTCTCTCTCTATATATATATGTATATATATAAATATATATATATATATATATATATATATATATATATATATATATATATATATATATATATTTATGCACCCCCTAAATGTTTACACTCACAAAATAAAATATTTTACCCCGATTATTCACCGTATTTTCTAGAATGTATATTAAAATATTTATAATAATCATTTCATTAGTTCAGAAGATTAAAAAAACTGGTGCGGGTTTGGGGAGGGCGTTCATGGGACTGTTGTGTTTGAGGCCATTTACGAACACAAATAGGACGTCAAACACAGTAATCCTACAAACGCACTAGTCATACACAGTAACAATTTTACCCAAAATGTTAACTTAAAAAAATGCATCCCATTAATACTCTCTCTTACGTCGTAAGGGCATTGAAAGCGCTATAATACTTCTCTCATCACCATCTAACATATACCTCACACACACTTTTTATTATTTAATTATCTGGAACTGCAACAATGCTATATATTTCGGCACTGCAATTCTGATTAAAATACCTTTTATTGCAATTCTTATATATTTTTCCATTTCTTTACTTTCTTCTTTTTACCTTATTCTTCCCTTTTTCAGCTTTTTTCATATTTCAACGTCTCTACGCACGCGCTTTATTGTTCTTCTTTTCAAATAGTTAAATACGTGGCAATGACGCCTCTTTGTGCGTTCTTCTATTATGTCTTTACCGTTATGGAATAAATTAAAAATCTTTACTATTTCTGAAGACGTTCGTTGATCCGAACGAGACCGGTAAATTCTCTTGTTTCTTGATGATTTTTCTATGTATTTACTAGTGAAATTTTGTTTAAATGTGTTAATCCGTTTATAAAACGATTTCCGCAGAGAGGGAAGTATGTGATTAATAGAAAGTGTTAAGGAAAGTATCAGAGTAATCAATTTGAAAGGCATAATAGAGTGATAATCGGTTAAAATAAATATACACACATATATATAAACATATATATATATATTTATACATACATATATAATATATATATATATATATATATATATATATATATATATATATATATATATATATATATGTATAAACTAAATACAATTTGAGACGGATGGGTGCCATTTAGATTGTCAACATACTTGATATATGAGTTTGAAAAACGCGCCGGCAGGTTGTCCAAACTATAAGGCAAGCCCAGATATCAAAATTATGTTTTCGTGTATTCATCCCAAGCAAGGCAGACTGCTAGTGAGACGTAAGGGATAACTGCATATTAGGAACTATGCCTAGACGGGCACTGTAAGTAGGGAGTTGAGCAGCGAGATGTCTATTCGTATTACATTTCTGTATGTAAGTACAGACAGGGAAGCATAAAACTGTGAGCGAAAGTGTAGATGTTCGAAAAAAAACATCTTAAAGTAAAAAGCTTTCTGGAATCTTGGGATCTCTACAGTGAAGGCGTGGGATTCTGCTGCAAGTCAGATTAGTCGGGTGTATTTACGTCGAAGGTGTACAAATAGAACAAGATACACGGATACAAATTTGCGACGATCCTAATGGGGTTGATCTTGGTTGACAGTGTGGGACCTATGACATTTAACACAGTTTTTTTTACTATGTCTAATAAGGAGAGACTTGTTGTTGATGCATCAGTACAAATATGGCAACAATGTTCCATGCATGGGGAAGCAGGAACGCTGCTTTCTAGGGATGTAAGATACTAGCAAGTGTGAGTAGTTTTTATAGCGCGGTAGAAGCCCACCTTCTTTGGAGTAGCTTTTGCAATGTCTTTTTTGTATTTGTTTTAAGTCATGTTACTTGTGAATGTTAGGCTGCGGAGTTTGAATGCTAAACTCACAAGTAAAGTGATATCAGCTATGGCAATCGGTGGTTGAAAAGTGTGTTCTTAATTGTTAAATTTACATCCCTTTTCAACGAAAGATTAGGGGCATTTTCTAAGGTTTCAGACATTGCATTCGATATGCGTGCATTCGTTTTTCACAAATCTCTGAAATAGAGCCTGGCGCTCTCAGCAACTATATCCATCTCGAGCATAATTTCATCAGCGAGGTAGTTAATAAAGTCCAGAGATCGACCCTTGGGTGCTTACCAGCATTTATGTTATGTTGTTTGGATATTCGGCAATCAATAACAACCTGGAGATTTTTTTTCTAAGTAGAGTCTGATTACCGTACGATTAAATTTTCTTGAGAAAGCATTCATGCCAGACCTTGTCAAACGCTTTGGATATGTCAAAGACTATAGCTGTACCTTACACTAACTTGTCAAGTGAATGATATATGCATTCAGATATGATCATTAGGATATCCGCCGTAGAATGGTCTTGTCTGAATCCATTTTGTCGGTCAGAAAAAAAGTTTAGCCTTTACAAGTTTTTGGACTAGTGCATGGTTGATTAACGATTGAATATGTGTTTTATGATTCCGTGAGTTAGGAGACATAGAGATTTACTATCATCGAGATAAAGATAGTTCTAACAATTATTTAGAATGATACATACATTATATATATATATATATATATATATATATATATATATATATAATATTTGTTTTGTTCATTATCTATGTACGTTTCGTCCTTCCTAATCGAGACTCATCAGTATATATATATATATATATATATATATATATATATATATATATATATATAGATATAGCATTTTAACCTGTCGAATCTCAACTGAGATGAAACGCGGACGCATCTGAGTAGCTTAATTGAACTAAATATATTTTTGTTGTGAAGTTGTCCAACAGTAAATAATAAATAAAGGAAGTCAAGTCGAGGGTTGGTTTAACAAGTGTATTAACATAGTAAAAGTGACTAGCACTTGACTAGACAGGTACAAGATTGTGCTTTGTCTTCTGTGTCTCTGGTGACTCGCACTATTTATAGTCACAACCGGTGTAGTTTCTCCTGTGTAAGAACGGCCGGTGTAACAATTTTCATAACTTATATATATATATATATATATATATATATATATATATAAGTGTGTGTGTGTATAACTATATATGTGGCTTTGTGTAAAGAGAATGTTATGCTACAAGGGTACACGCGGTTATTAAAAACTTCATATTAGAAATCAACATTCAGATAATCATAACTGATACTGGTTTCAAAGTAGTACTTACGTAATTAATCAATGTATGAAGTAAAATAAGAAATATTCTTTCATAAAAACATAAATTGTAAAATTGAACATGTAAAAAAACACGAAGGTTTAAGACATATTCCCCAAATAAACGTAAATCACATTTATATTTCAGTTCGGAATTGAATAGTATACATAATATTTATTTTCAAATTGTTTGCTGATAAACAAGCGCGTGTCACGCAAACATACTGATTGTTTAAAGATTTGCTTTTTCTTGGAACAAACATTTACTTTCTGACGGAGTATACAATGGTGTTGGCAATACTTAAGTCAAGAAACTTTATAGTGATAACTTACCATTATAATATCTTGAATGGGCCATTAAAAGATCTGCGATAAACTGCATATCCTAATAAGCTTGATTACAACTATGATTCTAACAATATGTACGTGTTATACATCTGTATTCGATGTTTGATGTGAAACATAAGGCTTCAAAAAATAAATTTGATATCGATTAATCGTAGTCTAAATACCGACATGGAAGTAAGGAGGTCACAATACGATTAGCAAGTGGGAGATTTGGAGAGTAGTCAATTAGAAGCCAATCTGTATGTATACAAAAATGACCTCACAAAATATAAACCAAAGAAGTATGAAGTAGTTATATTTTCACTTACTGTATAGACCAGTAAACACCCGTTTCGTCGTCGGAATACAATTACAGGAAACATACCAGAGGCAAGTTGCTTGCGATTCAGAGAGAGTCAGACAGATTAAAATATATACGGATAGCTTGTCCCGCTACTTACATTGTGTGTGAATTGGTGATTGTGCCCTGAATGTGTCTTCCATCCTTGAAGTATTGCCAGACGGAAAAGAGAAAATTCCTGTCAGGACGTCACGTGGCTTCGTAAACTTCCGTGCTAGAGTCGGATTTGACCCTATAGATGTGACTCAAACTTGTTCATTCAAATAAAGGCCCGCGTTATGTAATAACGTTATCTAACACCCGTTTTAATTATGCGGAAAAGTTAGTAAAGAACATAATGATTAATATAAAATCGTCTCCAAAGTGTGTAATTAAATGTAAGTAAAAACTATGCAGTCAAACAAGCAACACAAAAGACTCATCAGAAGTTTTGATGAAATTAAAAGATCAAGTAAGTCATTCGTGTCTTAAAATAGTTTTATGGTAATTCATCCGTCTCACGAGATAATCCTCATTATCGTATGTAATATATTAAACAATACATTATCCTATATATAAAGTAACGTTAGATTTTCTCCTATTTCTTCAAAATTAAAAACATGTTAGAAAAAAACTGCTTCGTGGGTGTTTTAGGGAAATTATTTGTCTATGTTTTTTTAAATGTTATATTCTCTTGATATGATCGCATTTAATTGTGAGTCCTGCTCGCTATTAATTTTAATAGTAACACATGCAGTAAGTCTTGAGTGGTTTTACTCTCGAAATTAGACAGCGAACATAGTTTTTAGAGAAATACTTTTGTAGTTCTGTTATTATGTCATATTTCAATCTTAACGTTACATGCTCTACAATTCCTAAACAACAAAAGGTCGTTCTTTCATCTACTTTTCCCAGAAGCGCTTTGATTGGATAATCAAACGAATATATTTTATATTTCACAATGCTAGTGTATGTTATACGCGCTTACTCAATTAAAAGATTAACATAATTATATTTATTGAACACAATGTGGCTCTTAACATTCGAAACAAATTGCATCTTTTCTAGATGTCTCTTATACATTTAAAAGAAATGTAATACATCATTCAAATGTTTATTTCTTTCAAGCTGTGAATCTCTCCAGGTCATTATAAATAGTTTGAATAAATCTGACAAAAAATATACTGCAATTTCTGTAACCACCCGAAAGCCAAAGTGTTATAATTATATATTTACATATATACGTGTGCGTCTCTTTGTGTTAATATACAGACTGCTTATACGCCATTATTATTTTATTTTGATCTTTACTTTCAATGTAACCAGTAAAAGTATGAGAAAAATGTTTAGACTTTGAATTAGTTCATTCAAAGTCTAAACATTTTTCTCATAATATTTATTTAATGTGTTTTGGTACTGAATGATGTTCGTTTTACAAAATTCAAACAGATAATATATATTTAAATATCCATTACGTTTAAACATACACTCAGAAATGCTAACTTCTATATTACTAATTCGTGATGGTTTCCAAATGAAAATGCCAGTCTCATTACAATCTACTTCGCAACCTGGCGATGTTCTGTTATTTAAAACGAGACATATTTAGGTTAATCGATAGAAATCAAAGAATTTCTATAACTTACATAGATCCCTGAAGAAATCATTGAGAAATAATTACCAGGATTTCTCTCGGGCAAGTTTAAGAATTAAAATAACATGCGTATACAGCGGTGAATATTTAAAAGTTGCAACCAATTTTTGGAGAAAATAACTATATAAAATATAAATACTTTTTATATAGCTATGAACTCCATTTCGCTCTTACCAATAAATATATTCTATCATTTATACTATTTATTTGTTTTTATTTGGGTTATTATAAATCGTATTAATATTTTAATTTAAGAAAAAGATATACATGAGTGTTATATAGCAATATGAATTTTTTACTGCAATATATATGTTAGTAATCAATGGAAAGCATCCAAATGTGATAAATATTCTACATTTAAAATGAGTTCCTTTAACGATTTAGAAAAAACATATTGTTTGTTGTTATTTATAATGTCAAAATAGTATATCATTAGCAGTGCACAGTTTCAAATTTGATTTGGCTGGCTGGATAAATTTATATGATTTCACAAAAGTAATTATGTTAGAAATAAAACGGGGTTCTGGGAGATACGAAGTACGTATTGGTTGAGCGATTCCACGTGCCATTTTTAAAAAAGTTTTTTTTGTTATAATTTAGTTAGTTTAAAGCTGTCTGTTAGATATACAAGGCATATAGCACACGTGTACCCATGACAAACTGGATAAGATATGTAAATATTATAGGAATATTTATTTTAAATAAAAATTAATGAAGAGGCCAAACCTTTTTTCTTAGACAATCTTTAAACACAAAAAGATTTGAGTAGAATTATTACAAATGAGGCCGAAGTTCTATATAACTTCTTAATATTTATCCAAAAATAAGTTCGAATCTATAGTATATGCAATTTTTGCATCTATTTTAAATGAAATGAATATAAATACGCGTGTTCCTAAGTTATCCATAATTATTGTCATTTGAATTACTTTCCTTGAAAATAAACTAACTTATTAGATAAACATTTTCATGAATGTTGAGATATTTTATGTTTTCTGCATTATTAGCCTATAGACATAATAGGGTATCGCTCGGAGATTAACAGTTAAACAAGAGGAAAGTAAATAGGTCAAAGCAGCCATACAAGAATATTTCTCAACACGGAGCCTCTATAGTAAGCTCTACTCTCTCGAATGGGCCACCTTGACTTGTGCAGTTGCTATTGCACATAAGCGGGAAGTTTTCCACCGTTTCAACCGCTATAAATTGGCTACAAATAGACAAACCATTATAGAGATAATATATCACTGCGAGAAAGTAATAACAGCAGCTAAGTGTATATAAACGGAGATAAGCAGGAAATACATCGAGTGGACAAATTAGGAACTCGTGGTTTCTGGAAAATCTATAATAGTGTGGTTAACAATACAAACCATCAAGTTCCCAATTACAAACACTCGTGATGTCGCTTGCACGGCAACGAATAAGGCTGGACTTGCTTAGCGATTCGTCTTAAACTATACCTTGAAGTCCAATAGAAACCTACTCCCAATTTCCCCTGTATGGACGAAAATCAAACAATAGAATATGAAAAATCATCCTATCCCATGTGCAGGATATATAAACCATGTCGATGAGATCTTATCTCTGTTATAGTAATAAATAGATGCTTTGATGAGCTGATCTTTACCCTCTCGAAACAATACAAAGGCCTTGCTTTCCTAATTGCTGAAAAATTGTCTCTGTGGTACCGGTATTTCATAGCCCTGGTGGAAGAACTGGCCCACAAATGTATCAGCCCTATTAGCTTCCACTACTCTTCGCTAAAATCTTTGAATCATTAATCAATTTATCCTCTCATATATGCTTAATGTATTCTGACCAATCTAATTTAGGCACTCCTGTTCTACCGTGGATATCCGAATTTTCATCTCTAAACGCATATATGAAACACTGGATGAGTCAGGTGTTTTCTCCAACTTAAACAATGTTCCCCTTATATCTCATTCGATTTTCGTAGTTTTTAATTCATCATTCTGACGTTTCCTCTGAGAGGGTCAGACGACCTGAACTCAATATTACCATTTATATCTTAGTGTTTATTTTCTAAAATAAGCTAAAGCGTTGCATTCGCTATTTATTGTTGTTCTGCACAAAAAAGATACCGAAATGTTATACTAACACACTCTTATACAGCATTATGACCGTATGTGGATTTACGTTAAAGTTTATTTGAAATAATGTGCATTTCATTTTCGCTTTGTTTTCAATTCAATCCTCGGTAACAGATAATTGGAATCGATAATTAGACGCGAGTAACTGAAGATCGAATTAGATCAAAATGTTAATTGTGGCATGCATTTGTTATAGAAATTGCACCATTATTAGCATTAATTTTAATTTCTTTAGTGTTCACAATAAACCAGAACTTTCTCTCATATATATAAGATATAAATGTAAAATAATCTTAAATATATGAAATATACTAAGCCGTATTTTTTAGGAATGGTCAATACCCAGAAGAACTTTGTTATTATAAACATAGAGATTTGAGTGACTGAATAGATGCAAGCGTGTTTCGATTCTAGAATCTCTTCTTGACACCCGAAACTTCATGTTTATAACAACATATTAAGATATAGATATGTGTTTATCGCTCGTGTGTAAATTTGCAGACTACTTATTGTTTAATAGCTTAATTTAATCTTTACTTCAAATTAAATAGATAAGGCACATACATACATATAATCACATTAATATATTGTTATCCATTGGTACTTAAATAATAACGTTCAAAATGTTTTGTTTCCATAAAAATTAGGACTTTAAATAGCTTTTGATATCAACACAATAAATAGACTCAGCCACGCCGAAAGATTACTGTTTGAATTGAGTAAAACTAATAATAACTTTCAATGTTTACAGTCAAATTGTGATATATTACTCTCGATTATAAAGGAAGTAATCTTTTTTCTGTTCATGATTTTTACCTACTCGTTTCGTTCATATGAGACCAACTAACATTAGTATGTCAATATTAGATCTATCTGATACGAAAGAGAAATCTCCAAAAACAAAATATGAATCTCACAGTAGCCTTTCTGTGCTGCTCCTAACACTGATGCAGTCCGCCATATATATATATATATATATATATATATATATATATATATATATATATATATGTATATATTATGTACACATATTTATATATTTATATATATATATATATATATATATATATAGTACACGTATTGCATAAGTTTGTGTATATGTAAATCAATTCAAACGCCAGTATTTATAAAAAGGGCTCAATAACAAGTAGAGATGTTCTTATATATAATTTGTTTATTTATGTAAATATTATTAGTTACATATGTTCATACATGTTTGAGTTATACTCTTCACAAAGAATCAACATCTTAGAACAAAGAAGACATATATATATATATATACATTTGTATTTATATATATTTATAGTTATACATATATATATATATATATATATATATATATATATATATATATATTGAGCCTTTACACCCGGATTTCACTCTAACACTATATATATATATATATATATATATATATATATATATATATATATATATATATATATATATATATATATAAATATATATATATATATATATATGTATATTCTGTATAGATTCCGTATTGGTGCATTGCAACATCATCATAGTAGAGTTATTGATTATTTATTTATAGTATCTTATCATGATACCCTTTTGAATTCCTGTATGTATATATGAACATATCTTGTTGTTTATCGAGAAAACATTCCGGTCCAAATAGAGAACAAAATCTAAATAATCCAACTATGACTTCCAGTTTCGGAAAACAGGCTTATCTTCTTTTCATAAAAGAACAACCATAATTTTTAGTGGCTGAAATATGTGAAAGGCGGAAAAGTGAGAAATCCATTATACGACGCCATCTTTGATTTTTTAGAATCTCCTGTATATATATTTTTAAAATGTTTATATTTGTTCTTTGAATTTTCTATTTTCTTGAGAAACGATGTTTATACCTATTTTATGTGGTTTCACAGAACATTATAAAGTTAGCATTCAGGGAAAGCAGCAGATACGATCCAAGAGAACTCAGTTCTCCCAATAGGGAAAAGACTTACAATTTTCTGCTCACTTTAAACATACTTTACAGTAATATATCCTACGAGACACGATTTTCGGAAATCATCTAACAATGTAATGTCTCCCAATAAAAGCTTTGCTATCAAATGAGTGAAAAGAGGTGATTGTTCTGAAATAGACATTCTCAAGTGTAGTGAGCATATTTTGTTTGTTTGATGAAAAGGGGTTATGCTTTTCATGTGTTACTTTTGTTGGATATATATTGCTCTTGGGTTGCCTTGGGAGCGAGCTTAAAAGGTGTAGGTCGCGATCTTCCTTGTAAAATATTGCAAATGAGGGGAATACTATTTTTCTCTTATCACTACAATATAACCGGCAACTTGTAATTAAATGGGAATAATATATTCATGTAATAGTGTATACCAAGCAGAAATTGAAAAGAAAGAATTGTTATATTTTCATCATGTTCTTCTATCCCGACCCTTTCGATAGTCTATGATATCCGGTCCAGCATATCTCACTGTATGAATATTTAGAAATGTCACTGTGAAACACAAACCGCAATTGTGTCGAGTAGTGTGTGTTCGAATCCCTGATGGTATATTGATTTTTGTCAGAAATAATTGCTCTGTTAGAAAATAGAGAAGGATTTATGTGTCGGAACATTTGTTTCTAAATGTCTGTTTACATAATATTTATTGTGAATTCTTTTTTTTTTAAATTCGAGAACTCCTGAGACATCCATAAATACATCGAAGCGAATACAATGAGTATAAATCCGTTATTAGTGTGGGTGTAATGCTAACCGTTTTACTGTGATATCTCAACTCACATACTCACATACAGAAAACATTATTTTTTCTATTTAAAAGCTACACGTCAACACTTATATTAGTCTGACAGTTTCTTCAATAGAATCAAATAAAAAATCATATTTTTCTAACATTTAATTATTTCTACTTGACTCGATCAGTAAGGATATTACCTATACGGACGTTATAATAACAATATAGATAATAATGATTCTGGAGTGATGACTATTAATAGATGATGACTATAGCGATAAGGCATTTTTTGTTATAAACATGTATTGAAAACAAAGCTTGAAAATAGAATGCGACCGGAATGCATATGTTATTTTGACCGAACCATGAGTAAGAGTTGAGTTGAATTGAAGCAAAAATATTTATCATTAGTTGTTAAGGGACAATCGTCTGAACACGTGTCATTTCGGGGAATATTTTCAACGATCAAAAACATGATGGGAACAAATAATGTTACCGAATATTGAGGACGTTCTGTGCGCTAGATCCAAATTTTAATGCTTAATAGGCGCTTCCGGTACATGAACAAAATCAGTGTAAGAGAAAGTCTAAATTAAAAATCTGTTTTGTGTTTTCAAGTCTTCATTTATAAACAATTCTGTAGAAAGAGAAAATACTTCAGAAACTCTAGTAAGACAAGTTCCCCTTTTTCTTGTTTAATCTAATATTGATCCCTCACCGAAAATATTTGCTGCATATCACGTACGAAGTGGAACGTTAAGCCTAAGCATACGAGGAGATTTACAGATTTGTACGCTTACACTGCGAAATAATTAGGAGCCAATTCGTTTAAGATCTTATGGTACGTAATATATTAAATAGACTTTAGGTTTAATTTATGTGTACTTAACTATTTTCTAAATTAATAATAACCGGTATTATTTATTAATATATTAACAATAGTATTATTTTTTCGACTACTGTAAATTTCAAACTATTCTAAAACATTTTATTTGATGTTATCATTAAATAGCCTTGTCTTAATATATGTTTTTAATCCCCCTTGTTTACGTAGCTCCCTTAAAATATGTCGACAGTACATTTAAAAATATGATGAACTTAACAAACTTTATACACACATTATTTATTAAATACAGTAACAAATGCTTACTCTGCGTCATGATTCATATTTTCAAAACACGTTCAATATTGAACAGTTTTAATATTAAGTTAAATCTACCAAATAAAATAAATTCTATTAGATAAAATCTCATCTCATGAAAAGGACTTAAACAATTTTGTTGAAACACATTTAATTTATAAACATGTATTTTCTAAATTTGAAATTATAAAAATATATTTTATATTTCACAAGATGGTGTTTGATAAAAAATGTTTTCCAGGTCATAGCGTAAGAGAGTTGCATGGTTCATGCTCTTGCAGTTTGACCCTCTTTTTTTAACACGAAATGATGATTGTGATAAGAATAACTCTATAACACTTGTGATATGTGAGGTGTGTTGTATTGTTAAGAGTATGGTAAAGAATAATAACATAGATTTAACCACAGACAACATACTTGCGAAGGTATACTCCTATTTTACCATACTCTTAACACTACAACACACCTCATATATCACAAGTGTTATGGAGTTATTCTTATCAGAATCATTTTAATACTTCCAACGTAATAATTCAAAACTCTTTAGATGCAGGAGGAATTATTCCTGTTTTGAACTTATTTTATTTAATTAATTTGTTTTAAATATTTGTTAGTTTTACCACGGAGGTTATGTTGTGTGTCGACTGTGTAACTATGTTCAAATGTTTGTGTAGAGCTTTGCGTCAACATCATTGACCAATCGTCTACAAATAGAAATCAAAATATCGGTCATATAAAATTGATTTGATTTTGGGATATGTAGGTCAAAAGTGAAGGTAAAGCGAAAGGAAAAAGTGCAAGTTGTACTTTTGGCGATTACTCCGGTTCTATTCATCGTAGAGTCTCGTTACTTGACATAGATTGTAGCTTTCAAGTCCCGCATTCGTGTGACTTAGTTATTGACCTTTGATTATGATCTCAGAAATTTCCATCATGATTGAAATTTGACGGAATTTCAACTTTCCATTTTACCAAATTCTATATATCTGCTGTTTTGTATACCAGTAGCCACTATGCAAAACGTCAGCTTGACTACACAATGTGTGAGTTGTAAAGATTTCTATGGAATAACTTCGGAAATACGTCATACAATATGGAAAAGTGGGGTCAAGATAAGATTTTGGTCAGTCCTTACGTTGCTATGACGAGCTCTGCAGTCTCAAGACGTGTTTCTCTCACGTTAATAGGTGTTTAAATTGCATAGGTGTATGTGCTTTAGTTTTATAATAAACATTTATAATCACTATCATTTGTATTTACTTACTAAAAGTTTTCAGACAAGTCATCCCCAGTTATTACTCAAGTCTAACCTGATTGTAAGTACTTTCAATCTCGTTCGATAATCATTACAAAGTATTTTGCGTTATCGCAACACTAACACACCATTAATTTCTTGCTGGCAACGACCATTGGTCTTCTTTTAAGATTTAGGTGGCAATAGGCCTAGCCTAGGTGCCAGTACTTTCCGCAATCTTCGAAATGAAGGTCTGATTAGTTCTTCATGACTTTGGTCTTTCCATTCACATTTATTCTTCACGACTAATACATAAAAAGGGGAAGTACATTTGATATTTTGCAGTTTTAGTTCCCTTGATTTCAAGTCGTGGTCCTTCTATGTTTTTGTTCTATTTCTATTGTAACTTCTATGTAACTGGTTAGCATTCGTATTTAATGTGGATTAGTTTCCGCATTCAAAGATTTTCCTTCATATTTCAGCTGTTTCTGTCATAGTCGTCTGTTGTATAGACTTAGTCATTTCTTTTGATTTCAATTTCTCACATATATTTTTCTAGTTTTTAAAACTAATTCTAATCCTTCTATTACTTGTTGTTTACTTTAACTTACTCCAAACAAAGCAAAATGCACCTGAGACATAAGACGCTACTGCAAAGTAATAGCCAACTTCATAGATAGCATCTCTAGTGGCGGAGTCATGCAAGATATTTGTTTACATTACATTTACATTGCTCCATGTTGGTATAGTCGGGGAAACATGGCGAAGGGCTTAAATTCCAAAGGCAATCGGTTCGAGAAAATAAACTAGTAGCGTAGAAGATTTCAGGCATCTGCAGATCTCTACAGAGAAGTGGGTAAGCTTTTGCTGCTTGTTGAGTTTGTTGGGGTTATTTATGTTGAGGGAAAACACTTTACTAAGTTCATCAGAGAACATTCAGTTAGCGTGTTTGTACAACAAGCACAGGTATGCAATATCGAATATGTATTTTGTTTCTGTTGGGTCTGAATGAACATCTCGAGTCAAGATATGGGGTGCGACTATGACGTCAACATAATATATTTGTTCTATTTTTGAGCGAACCATAGAGATTAGAATTCCAAATATGTGGTACGTTTATGAAATGGAAAATGTGTTTTTCTTTTGTTGATATTTCCTGATAATCTGTTATAACCCTCAAACATGTGTTTTCCTTACGTTTTAAAATTCTTTAGATAACTACATAGATTTAATATTAAATTCACAGATTATTAATCCGTTCAATTTTTTAAGGAGGTTTGTTATGTAATTTTAACATTTATATTTAAATTCTTGAAACTTTTTTTAACGCGACTATTTTGTTTGAAGACCGGCCTACAAATAAAGTACAATGACTATTATTATATTATTTTAACACACGTTCAAAATGAAGGCCTCGCTACAGATTGAACCAGTGATGTTATAAAAATGTTTATTTCTCGTGATAATCTAAACAAGATTGGGTTAATCAATAATAATTATAATTTATTTCAAGAGTTAAAACGCAAGAAGTGGAAAGGAAAGTGACATATACATTCGCCATATAGTCGAATTCTAAACTTCAAGTCGAGGCCAACAGTGTTGTAACCTTTTCAAACAAAATTCCAGCCACTTGGCCTAAATCTAAACCAAATGATGACACTTGCGAACACTTGAAATTCTCAAATCGCTTCCCGTGGGCGGTAGTAGATGAAGTAGTGCGCGCCAGTCCGACATTTTAAATGTTCAACACATCGGAAGATTTCTCAAGTTAGTATAGAACTTAAGCTTTGCGGTATTATTATACTAGAATCTCATTAATTCCTATATAGGCTATACGTACAAGTATTTGATTTGTACGAGCCAATTGTCTGAAGTCCTTCTAATACATGTAGCTTGAAAGACATGAGAATAGAAAATTAATCAGTTGGAATGCACCGTTATTTGGAACGGGACACTTTGAACATATTTATATTTATAATGTACTGGCTGGGTATTTCGTTTGGAGGTTTAGTTTCTAATATACCATTTGATAAACGTAGAAAGTATATGATTAGTGTTCGACTGTATTATTGTGGAATTTAATTTCGTAATTGAAATGATGTTGTTTAGAGGCGGGAGATGTTTGTAGTGTCTTGCATTTGGAGACAACAACGTGTTTCATAATTACCTCACTTACATTGTATAATTATCTCCCTTTGTGTATTTCTCTTTGCATATATAAACAGAATGCTGACGAAGATCGCTCTCTTTAGAAGAAGGTCTCGGAAGCGTAAACATCAAACCATGTCTCTCTTTCTTATTCATTCTACGTTCTCGCTTCGCATTGTATGTATAAGTATCTATTATGTCGCCAGCCGAATATTAATAGATTCACATAACAATTGACAAGCGAGAACATTATAAATGGCGACGAGGATGAGATTCGACTCTTTTGAATCAATCTGTTTCTGATTCCTATTCTCTCTTCTTCAGGGGAGCTGTCTGAATTTGTCCGCGTGAAGAGTTGTCTTGAGTTGGACGTCGAAACTCTCTGCTTCTTTGTCTGCATATGTCACTGCTTTTCTTCTTTTCCTTTTTTTTCCTTTCTTCGCGCATTGCTGCCACATGGGAATCAAAGGTGTTAGATTCCGTTTTTTTTAACTGTGCGCTACACCGATAAATCTGGTTGTTTACGGTTTTTTTTTTTTTTTTAAGGAGTTTTTATCCCAGTTACGTTGTTTTTTGTTTTGTTTTTTTCCTTCAGTGTTCTTGGTTTATTTTTTTTCATTCGAAGTGTTGATAGCATTCCCTGCTGAATCAACTAGTCGTTGTCTGCACGTGGGTTATTTCGTTTCATTCGAAGTGTTGATAGCATTCCCTGCTAAATCAACTAGTCGTTGTTTGCACGTGGGCACTGTATAGAGACTATCTGTCCTTTCTGCCAAGGTACGTGGCACTTTTTTGGACTTTGCCAGCTCTCTTCTTATGTAGTAGAATTATGTCTGGGCTTTAATATCTGAAAGTTTTGTTTTTTGTGCGTGTAAAACCTTCTTCTGTTCTTTGTCTCTGATACGGACTCTTTGAATGATTTTGGGCAATATCAGAGTTTGGCCGCATTTGTCTGTTTTCCTCTTTCGTTTCGGCCAGGGACCTGTTTTTTTCTTGCCTTTTCAGTATCTGAAGGTTTCCGTGCAAAACTTCACCGTTTTTGTTTTGGCACGGGCTCTTCGAAAAGTTCCGGAGCAACATCAAAGTTTGGTCAAAATTGTCTCTTTATTCATTCCGTGTGTTCTGTTCTTTCGTTTCGTTCTTCGTATCGTTTAGTTTTCGTTTTGTTTCTTCGTATTTCGTTTCGTATTTTTTTTTTTTTAAACATGAGTTTGTTTAAAATTCTCGTCGCTTTGTAGCGACTTTCATTCGAAGTGTTCCTTTCTTTTTTTTTTAAACGTGAGTTGTTTAAAATTCTCGTCGCCTTGTAACGACTTTCATTCGAAGTGTTCCTTTCTTTTTTTTTTAAACGTGAGTTGTTTAAAATTCTCGTCGCCTTGTAACGACTTTCATTCGAAGTGTTTTTTTCTTTTTTTTTTTAAACGTGAGTTGTTTAAAATTCTCGTCGCCATTGTAACGACTTTCATTCGAAGTGTTTTTTTTCTTTTTTATTTTTAAACGTGAGTTGTTTAAAATCCTCGTCGCCATTTATAATGTTCTCGCTTGTCAATTGTTATGTGAATCTATTAATATTCGACTGGCGACATAATAGATACTTATACATACAATGCGAAGCGAGAACGTAGAATGAATAAGAAAGAGAGACATGGTTTCCGAGACCTTCTTCTAAAGAGAGCGATCTTCGTCAGCATTCTGTTTATATATGCAAGAGAAATATACAAAGGGAGATAATTATACAATGTAAGTGAGTTAATTATGATACACGTCGTTGTCTCCAAATGCAAGACACTACAATGTTCACTGACTAATCACTTGGTTGTGGTGAGTGTTCCTGTGTGTTTATGGGGGTGCACTTTGTCTACCTAGATCCAAACACTCAGAAATAATCTAACCTAATAGTCAGATATACGTTTTCCACCGAAAATGCTAATTTCCTATCCACTATCTAAAAAATACGCGTAAATAGAACTAGGTGTTATAGTAAAATGAAAATAGTCATTGAGTTAGAAATATCTATAAGTTAAATGAATTAATGAGACGTCATTTTGTAAGCAATATGCAAATTACTTAAGGCGAGTCTATAGATCGTATTATCATGGTGGTGTTATTATACATTTGAACCGATATTGTATTGTAGAAGTAAGGAGTTTATTAAAAGAATGAATGACTAAGTCTATCTATACATAATAATACATTTTTATTGACAACCCTTTTAAGACAACGACAGACGGCGGGTTCGTGAAGTGCAAAGTGTCAACCACGTTCGGGACTGAGAAAGGTGTTTCTCTGTAAAGGAAAATTGAATACACTTCAGTGTTTGCGTAGTTTAATTAGGTAGTTTGAATAACGGTTTCCACCTTGATAAAGCTATACTTGTCTATAAAACAAATCGAATACTCTTAATTGTAAACAAATGCCAACCACATAAACGGTTATACGCTGACCTTACATAGACGCCCTTTTTGTTATCACAGAGTAAAGATGACTGCTTATCATGAACATAGTCTCGTTTTCGAATCTCGGTGTTTATACTCTGGCTGCGTCTGGTTTAATTTTGCTATTTTGATTAGTGTTAATAAAAAAAGCTGGTCAAACAAATGCATGATATGTAAAAGAATGCATATTAACATTACAGTAATTATTCAACGTGGCAGCAGATTAAATAACAACTGCAACAGGAAAGCAAGTATCCTCTGTTGTATACCGAGCTATATTCGCTACATCGTATAAAAACCAACTCCACAAATCAATATACGAATCTGAAACCAATAATTAAAAAAATTAATAACAGTTAAATACCTAAATCAGAACACTTTACTGAAAAACAAACAACAAACGATCAATGAAAATGTGGTAGAGACCTACGTTGACGCTGTAAGAGTGTTTGGTCGTTTGCGTGTTTTTCTGTAGACGGATGCGGATAGAATCTCGCCGCTGTCATGTTAGAATGGCATCGTGTATATGTCCTCACGTAAAACGCGGTTAACGAATCCGAGAGAAATATATTTCTATGCCAGACGAGTTTACAGAATATACATAAAAAAGCCAATGTTTTGTTCTTAGCAGTATGCTTTTGATGTCGGTGTTGATCGGATAGGTAATGTTTTTTTTTTCTCGGACTAGTCTATGTTGTTCCGAGATTTGTGTTTGCTCCCAGTTGGTAGATGCTGCTAGTGTATTTACTTCCCTTCTCTCAATATTTCTTCAGAAAACTACCAGACTTATGGAAGATTGAGAAACGAGTAGTAAATATTGCATACGTAACGCCGCCATGAATGCTTTATAGAGAATATCCTCTATTCCCGTTGCCTTATTTCTCTTTTCCACTGAAACATACATAAGAGAAATCTATTAAAATCCAATTAAATGTATTGACGTTCATGCAGTGATCTCATCCTAGCCTACAATCTCTTAAATAACACATTATAACCATTTTCAGGAATTACCTAAAATCGTTTCACCGCCGATATTAATTGAAGCGGAGAAGGGCCGCTTTCACAATTAGGATACCTGGACCTTGGAATGGATGTCAGATTGTTGTAGCAATTAAACAGCGCAGCAATTAAAGGCGAAATAGGACAGGTATTTGGCCAGTGTATGCTCTTTTGTATAAATTTCTACACACTTTTACTCACATGGCAACTGAAGCGTGATTCCCTCTCACTAAAATCACATATATATAAACAGTACACCTCGTAAGGCTTTATAACAACATAAACTAGTTGTAATTATGTATGAGAGGGTATGCGTAATCTTGTTTTAATTATGAAAATAGTAACTAAACATATTTTGGAAATTCTCGAATTTGGTGTTTTTATTGTTTACATCGATAATGATGATGCTGATGCTGATGATGATCTGATGCTAATGCTGTTGCACTACTGATGATGATGATGATGATGATGATGATGATGATGATGATGATGATGATGATGATGGCGATGGCGATGATGATGATGATGATGATGATGATGGCGATGATGATGATGATGATGATGATGATGATGATGATGATGATGATGATGATGATGATGATGATGATGATGATGATGATGATGATGATGATGATGATGATGGTGCTGACTATCTCTCCGAGAACTGGTTGGCTCTGAAGTAAACTTCTAAAATTGTGGTCAGCTTCTAATTCAATTTCTCAGTACTAAAATATTCTTTAGCCTCGACTATGACGTCACTTCACATGTGGTCTTTACTTCCGCTTTTTCTGTTAACACATCTGTAAAACACGACTTTCTTACCTCGACAAACACAACGTCCTGTTTTTATCATGTAACAGTTGAACGACCCCCCAATATATAGCACCTATATTTATTAAATTGATCAAATCATATGCAAGATATATTTTCTAATGTTATACCATCACGGCGAGAAAGAGATATTTTCAAGATGCCAATGATTGTATAGATAAGATTGCACTCATAACTATTTTTATTTTATCGTTGAACATCGCATTTTAATCACATTTATTAACCATCGAAATATATTGTACTATATACACAACTACTCTTGTGTTGCCATTTTAAACCAGCTTACATGCCTTTTTCGATGTGTAAAATATTCTAGTGCCAGTACAATTGACATATCCGTTAGACATTTACCTCTGTAATAAGTGTCGCTCTGGACATAATTATACTGTCAAACCCAATGTAAATTTATTCGGACTACGGCTTAAAGCTAACCTTAAAATACACGATACAAAATAATCGCACAGCTTATTTGTTCATATATATTTATATATATATATATATATATATATATATATATACAAATTAGGAAAGTTCATTTTATAAAGCATCTTTTGTAAGTTAATATAAATATAGAGGCAAACAAGCCTTCAAAAACCATTTATTAGATGCGAGTAATTAAATCAAAAGAAAAATAAAAATATTTCGAAACATTTAATAAAATATTTCAAAATACCTTCCGTTTTTTTTTTTTTTCTTCATCTTGATTTTTTTTTTAGCTAATATTTCGCTTGACAAAAACAAGCTTCATCAGAGCCAAGACAAATAAAGGTATAACCTTTTTTTTCCATAATTTACTTCCTGGTGTTGGTGAAGTGTCACGTCCGGTGTTGTGGACTATTGTTGAAAATGTCTGTTTTAAATAGAATAGAACTTGAATGCGCATGGTCGCTGCGAGTTACAAATTAGAAAAGTTCATTTTATAAATATATATATATATATATATATATATATATATATATATATATATATATATATATATATATATATAACTTTTCAAGGGATAGCAGATTGGGGGGGATTGGGGGGAATCATTAAGAAAAATACTGTAAAACTGTCTTATTCAACCTGTAGAAATATAGCCGTATCCATCATAGGATATAATAATTCTAAGATAAATAAACAAGGGATGCCATGTTCTCTTCTGGTGTTGATCCAAGTAACATCAGTTCAGTGAGAACCACCGTAGTAAATATGCGTAGTAGTAGAACATCCAGCAACGGCTCAGCACACAACTGTAACTGCAGAGCTTCTAACATCTGTCCACTGAGGGGGGGACTGTAGAGTCTCAAGCATTGTCTACAAATGCAATGTGATAACAGACAGTAGTAGGAGAGCATATATCGGATCCACCGGGGGTGAGTTCAAAGATTGATTAAGAAATCACATGAGTTCATTCAGGGGAGGCCATATAAACCGAACAAAAGCAAGAGATGCAACCTATGTGCATTAGAGTCGTACCACATCATGACATCTCGAGATAATTTACTGAACGCAAGGCAGGAAATAGTACAATGCTGTCTGCACAGAAACCGTTACCTGTTATTAAGCCTAAAACCTGGATAGGAGGGGAATTAGGGGAAAGTATTAACTTACAGCGAAGATAGGCAGGATGGGCCCTGCCTGAGGCAATCTGGGGCAATAATAAGTCTATAATATAGAGACTGAGAGTTAGTAACACGTAATATATGACTTGATACGATTATTAGCGGAGGCTCTGGACTTAGGTTGGGGGTGATAAGGTAGGAATAAGGCCTTTGATAGTCAACTATAATAAATACTTCTTCAGCAGTAGAGAGGGGGGACTTTTGTAACACAAAAAGATAATGGAATTATAAATAATAAATCACAATTATTCACAGAAATAGATACATTATACGAAATGCATTGGGCATTTCAAGAAATTGATCTATGGCATTAAAGTAAAGTTAGCAATTATATAGAATCAGGGTGAAGGGCGGTGGAGTCATTATCCTATTTCTAGGTACCTGTTAATCATAATCATTAACCCATTCTGAAAATCTCTCAATGGTAATAATAGCCATGTGCAGCTCTACAGAGGTGGGGTTTAAAACAATAAGCGGCATTAATATATTTTATTTATGAGATATATAACATCTTTCGAGGTGTTCTTCTGCTAAACTGGGGTCACTAGCCCCCGCATATGTATACTAAAAAAGGAACAGATCAACTCTAGGAAAAAGTGAAAAATAAGAAATTACAACCTGGATGCTATCACTATTTAATTAAATTAGATGAAATTAAATTAAATTGGTTTTTAATTAGATTAAATTAAATAAAACAATGGGTGGTAGGAATGGTGGAAAATAATTAAGGAAAAAAATAATTAAAAAAACATGCATACTGACACGGACTTAATTTCTAAAAATAGAAACAATGAATGTTTATAAAAGGGATGTTTGTACAGGGATTTCATATTAGTAATAACAAAGTATCCCGTCATTTAACGAGTTAGAGTGATATTTTCCCGTAAAGTGGTAAAAAACATTTTTTAATGGACGGGGTGTCCATTAAAAAATGTTTTTTTTTTAAATAGAAAATAGATTTCTGATAACGATATTTCGTAGTAATATTTATTTATGGAATATAGAATAATATTCTCCCCAAAGAGTTGTAAACAGACACGGCAGTAAAGGAAATATTTTAAGTTATTTAAAATAATAACTAGATTTTTGTAGAAAACTTTTTCATAGTAACATTTTATTTTTGATATATGAATGATTTTTTTAAATAATTTCTGCGGGATAGGTTTTTTTCGCTTCGTTAAATAACAACACGATAATAATCGGCAGTTAATTAAATGAAATATATTTTCCCAAAAGGTAAAATGACGTCCCAGACACTAGATAATTAATTTCTATAAAGAATAATTTTAATAATAGAATTTTTAGAAACAGTATTTTAGATAAATAGATTCTATCTTCTAATTAAGATACTAATTAAGATTTTTTTTCTTAAAATAAAGGAGAGATTCCCCGAGGTTTACGTTCGTTCAACTCGTCGTGTGTTTATTTCGAAGGGTAACAAGTCAGCCCTGGAAATAAGGCTCGTCTGACCGCTGGCATTCCGGGCGAACATTTATGTTGCCTTTCCTTATGATGAATTAGATGTAGAATTTCCATACGATCATTGGATTGGAATGGTAACTTGTGAGCGGTATCGTGAATGTTTTAGTTTTTTGTTTGGGGGGATTTTTCATCATTGTGCCGCCCGACGTGAACGTGTATTATCGCACATTGTTCCGGTTTGTTTTTGTTTTTTTTAATGCAATTGGGACCGATTATTTGCTTGTTGGCTTGGTAGCAGAAATAATGCACGAGCTACTTTTCTAAGACATTTGCTTGGCCTTTCTTTTTTATCTTTGTTCTTTCTTGTTTTTTAATTTTAACTTTTATTTTTATTTTTTCCTCTTCTCTTCGCAAGTGACCTCAACTATTGCAACGCTACGTTGTGTATTGTCGGCAGTTGAAACCCTTATTCCAGACATCTAATTTCCCTGATGATCTGCCAAGCAAGTACCTGCTTGGTAGTGAAACACGTGTAGGTAAAACACATTTAATTTGAATAAACAATATTTGTAAGATAACATCTTTAATGGTGATCATTAGTGTCCTGAAAGGAATGCTTTGGTAAGCCTTCATAAAATCGCATATATATATATATATGTATATATATATATATATATATATATATATATATATATATATATATATATATATATATATTAACAGAGAAAGCATGAAATAAATGTCGCTATTTTCTATGTCCTTCTTCTTACATATTATAGCATCTCACCTACCTACAGCCTTACATCATTGTCAAAAACTGGTATCCGTGTCGTAATGTTAGTGACAGGTGTGTAATAGTATGATACGTATGGACAATTTTCACGTAGGGTTAACAATCAAGATAAGGTGAGTGTTCCATTCAAGATTAAAATAACGCTATGTGTACTAGCTGTGATGCTACTGAAACAGTAAGCGTGTGAGAAATTTGTAGAGAGAATTAGGTTTCTCCCATCTGGGTTTAAGATAGCTGCTTCCTCACTCAACAAGTGATAGAGTGTGGAGTTGTTTTAGGTGCGGACATGTATACTTATGAGAGCGAATAAAATCTCAAAGAAGTTTTAAAACGCCAACTTGTATCTGTAGATGCTACTTTTTTAATAACTTTCGTAAAAGCGGTTATTGAGAAGAAAAGGACAACGACAGATGGAAGAGAAGATGAAATCAACATCAGCATCCACACCCTACCAATGAATCATGTCAACTTAGTAGACGAACCATTGGGAGGGAAAACTACACAACTTACGGGATCCAAAAACATCATATCGTATTACAAGCATTTTAATTTTTATTCTCAAAATTCTAAAACAAGCCATACATCCTCGTCTAAAATACGTATGCGTTCCTTTCTGTTTTTTATTTACTCTAACGTTTTTGTACCATCAAAACGTATACGGAATGTACACTTTTGCTGCTTTATCTTTTCCTGTTTTCATACTGAATAACAGTTTTTACAATCAAAGTACATGAACGTAATTATTACATTTGTTTACACACGATTTTCCAGCAGATTAGATTCATCTTGAAGAATTTTTATTTCGGCTTCTTTTAATCTTTTTCTACTTTCACGGTTTTCCTGTTCTTTTGATTTTTGTTTGGATTTATGTTAATAGCACGCGTAGTTTTTTCTCTCTGGTCTCAACTTAATTTGTTTACTGGTCGGCCAATCAGTGCCAATCGGACAAGATCGATATATCTATGTTGTATATGATTAATGATGTTTAGTGATTTTCTATCGACGCTGTTCAGTTTGTTTGTCCCCGCTCCGACTACTGCTGCTGCTGTTGCTGATGATGCTGTTTCTGCTGCTGCTGCTGCTGCTGCTGTTGATTATGATGATTATTATGATTCCTGCTTTGAACTTATTGACACAAAAAAAAGCTTTAGTTCGTGTCAATTTTTAGAAACGTCGACCAATACTTTACGCCGACTTGCATTTAATACTACATGTCTTCATAACACCTTGGTGGAATAAGGTGACGACACCATTTTGCATTCACTACTTAATTCTATACGTTCTGCTCGAGCTACACCCAGTCGATTTCCAACGAAGAAAATATTCTTTAACTTCATCGATGACGTCACTTATCCTGATATTTCTACTTGCGCCTTCGCGGTCCACCTGGCTGTAAAACATGACCTCTTCAGCTCGACAGAAAGCCGTTTGTTCAGGTTGTCGTTGAACGGTGAATGATCACTCCAATATATATCACCTTTATGAAATAACCACTCGGGTATCATCAAACTTAGATCATTAGGTAATTTTCTATTTTAAGTAGGCATTTTCTGTTGATCCTCAGGAATAAATGTCTGCATTTTAATTTAAATATATTTGCATATATAGAGAAAAATATGTATATATATAAATACATATATATATATATATATATATATATATATATATATATATATATATATACAAGAGAGAGAGAGCGACAAGGACAGATACAAAGACAGAGACAGAGACAGTAACAAAGACAGAGAGATAAAGATACATATCATTCTATAATCTTGAATGTATTTTTGGAGGGGGCACAACCATTATATTTTCAGGTAATCCCATCAAAGTTTACGACGACATCAACACTTTTTACTAAGATTAAATATTTATATGCAAATAGTGTTACACGCATATATATATATATATATATATATATATATATATATATATATATATATATATATATATGTAAAAGGATGAAAAGGAATTAGAAAAGCAAAAGTCAAATATTTTTTCAATTCAGTTGCTCATAGCAAGGTATATTCCGCAAAAAGGCAATTTATTCAAGTTAAAATTTTCCTTAAGCCAGGATTTTCAAAGATCAAAATCTTATCAGCAAAGGAAGTCGCTGGGATAGATAAGTTGGCAAAGGTCAAAATTCAAAATTTGAGAAAGTAAGATAAAAATTGTAGGGAAAGAAACACAAGGCAAAACTCTGCCCGAGTGCAAGCAAATGTCCGATTGCAAAAAAGTCCGGTATCAAAAAGTCCAGCGGAGAAAGTGAAATGTAGATGGGTAGGTCGTTAAAAGGCACGAGAAGTGACAAGAGAGGATTCAAAGGTGGAATCCAGAGGGTAAAAGGTCCAATAAAAGGTACTGCTCTATCCTGGATATTGAGCTGTATACTTTTCACAATAGGTTTTACCTTTCCTAAAAGGCCGCTTTTAGTTCACACTTTATATATATATATATATATATATAACTTTTACATTTACAGTATATATGTCATCGAAACTATTTGCGGTACTATTAGATTTGTCTAGGATTGGATAATGTGGCTAGCTGCCGGACAGGGCGGTGTTAGGTTGCTGATAAAACCAATGTTGGTGATGTACTCTACTAATATCTGTAGTTGTTTATAGAGCTATAATAACCGCAACGTATTAGTCTCATGGTTAGACTACTATTTGTGTGAAACTCAATTTGGCAACACACTCAGTAGATAACGTCTCTGTAACGTAAAATGTTATTTATGGTTAATAAACAGGTTCATACATTCTTTTTAAAGAATGTCTCATAATAGTGTATAGTGAAATAGCATGTTTTTGTTTATATTGGCTGATAGCATGCTGGTGGCTGGTAAAATCATAAGTCCGTATTTTTACATCCTCTGAGCCAATATATATATATATATATATATATATATATATATATATATATATATATATATATATATATATATAGTTACTAAATAGTCACTATTTACTAAGGCCCGAAGGTCACTCGAAGATAAGGGTCAATGACTATCAGGTGGACGGTGAGACAACACCATGGTGATTGTTAATGATGGTGGGAATTGCGATGAGTTATTATTTTCGAGGGCGGCTTAACAATAATTGGTGCATATTTGACTTGAGAATGACCTTGTTGTAATCAGCTGGTAAGCACCTCCGCCGTATGATGATCCACAGACGGATAGTTTAAGGAAATACACTTTTTCTCATGGAAGCTTTGTTTAGTTTTTAGGTACACCCACGGTAAAAGGGGAATTATTGACAGCGATTGTAGTAGACGAGTTTTAGTCTGAATATTTTACAAGGAGGGCCATAGATATAAGCTTATTCGATGAGTAGAGAAAGACTAGCGACGTATGACGTTGTAAGACTGAGAAGAAGAACATCACCCACTAGATTTCGAAGTTGGTGTTATACTCTGTCAAGGCATGAAAGCTTGCTCCGAGCAGCACCATCACTAGATGTGGCAGCAGTTCTCCATCTTAAGATGGATTTTGCTCACATATACGTAGCGGATTGCGTCCGGGTAATTCCTTCTGGAGCAGTAGAATGATCAACTCATTTTTATCGGTGACCTTGGCAACGGATTTGATGTAAGTACTGCATTTCAGGTCTTGAGTGAAGGTCAGTCCCAGAAGCTTGGCAAAGCAGAGGACTTCCTCAAAATGAGAACCACCTATTTCAGTTAATGCTACGTGGGGATCAGAGCGTTGATGGTGAGAAAAAGAAGCTTGCTTTGGGACGCATTTGAAGTAACCAGCCACCGTTTCCCTAATTTCATCACGTGCTTAATGTCGGAAGAGATAGAATCAAAAAGATATTGGGCATTGCTCTTCGCAGTGTTACCATAGATGGTTAATGTGTCCGCATAAATGTCAACGGATGATCTTAGAATGTTATTTGGGTGATATTAGAAGATCAGAAAAAGGGTTGAGCACAAATGGAGATTTGAGTATATGTTAGGGTTAAACGATTTATTTTAGAAGAAAATAAGAATAAAGAATATTACAACTGAATAGTTTTATCAGCGCTTGTAAGTAGCCAGTATTAAACAACTGGTTTGAAATTAGGGTGTCTGACCTGAAAAAAATGATGGAATAACGTATCTCTGTACAACTATCATATTTATCATTTAACAACTGATTTTTACCCAGGGTTTAAACCTAACAAATAGTCGGTCTATTTTTGTCAAATGTCGTGTGTATGTATTATTATCGTAATCAACAGAAATAAACAATTTTAAACCAGATTTTCGATCCGTATCATTTATCGTTTTAATTTATTGAATAGCGTGTATAATATTAAGGATTGACGTATTTATTTTAAATTATCGTTACGGGGACGCGAACGCCTCAGGTTTTACGGTTTGTCTATGAACTGAATGTAAGAGTATTTTATTAATTCGCTTTCCTGTTTCCTGTCGGAAGAAATGTTGCTTACCTAATGTTAAATAAGCAAGATAGTTATTTTTCTTTCATTTGGTTATTACAGAATGTGTCCGTTTCTTAGTTTAATTCATTTGCAAATGAAAAGACAGATCTCGGACCGGAGTCGTTGATAAACTGACCCTTCGATACAATTATGTATCCTGTTAGGTTCTCTGTTCTTTCTCTGATCAACAGTACACATAATAATAAACGTTTTCTTTTGTCATCCGACGTCACCTCTGAGGTCAAAAACTGACCCAATCTTTTGAGTAACACTTTTTCGTACAATATAATTATATTGGTTGTCTTGCTATTCGACCTACTTACGTAATGGGCAAGAAATGTTTGCGTTTTGTTAATTTCTTTTTTAAATTATTCGTTATTATTTTTTAAATTATTTTGACCCAAAACTTTTCTTCTTATGATATCCTGATTTAAAAACCGCGTCGTGCCCTATTTCATTCCCGATCTAATAAAATAAATTAAGGTTCCTAACCTAAAAATATAACAGCCGTTTTATTTCATTCTGATCACATGTCGTTTATTTCTAGTATTCTTTTAATAAAACGCTAAACGTGAATGAACATAATAATTAAGTTTCCTATGATAAAGTAAAATCGATTTGAGACTAAAATTAGTCATTCCAGCAGATTGTAAAATAGAAAAGGACCTTCGCCCATTTGCTTAATAAGCACGATCGTCGTTTTTCTGTCGGTCTATATATCGACGAAATCTTCAAATGTTAATAGTCATTTGAGCGCCAGTACATATAATCTCACCAAAGCTTACTCCCATTTGCACGATCTTTCTTGAACAAACTGTGAATAATCTGAACTCGTGGATATAATTTACTCGGCTAAGAAATGAAAGTACTCCTCTCATCACATCTAATAAAGAAAGTTGCTACAACGTTGCATAAAGGTTGGAAAAACATTGCCTTTAAGTTATTTTGTAAACGTCTCAAAACGATCCAACAACCATACCTCGTAATGTTCCGATTACCTTACATTTCAACGATATATTACTATTCATTTTCATACTTTTAATCACATACAATTCAGGAATTTTAGTCCAACGTAACAAAATGATGTTCTAAAACATCACGCAGGCATTACTTTTTTCCGACGAAGCGTGTGGCCACTCCTCGGTCAGAGAAAGAAAATATGCTTTTGGATTGGCGAATTTTATATTTAACTAGAAATCCAGAGTGTTCCTTTTTAGGGAAGGTGATATATACCATATAAAAAACGATTCTGTGTCTTACTTTTCCCTCGTGCTAAGGTAAGTAAATTGTAGTTGCAAAGCATTTGACTATGTATATTGTTGAATGTTTCACGGTATATATATATATATATATATATATATATATATATATATATATATATATATATATATATATATATATATATACATTGAGATGTGATATTGTGTTGGATCTTCATTACAAACTAATTAGGTTGTGAAAAAGGAAAACCTGTCTTAAAATATACGTGTTTTTACATAAGTAAATGGCGACCATTGGCTAATAGCCACCTAAAGATAATTGATTTATACAGTAAAGTGACCGACTGTTGCGCAACACAACCTGAATGCCCATTTTCTCATTGCCAATAACATCGAATCGTAGAAACGGGTTTCACTCTTTTCCTAGCATTACTCCACTTACCTTTAACTCTCACATTGATCCTCAATTTGGTAACTGATTCTTCCTTGCTCAGCATTATAATGCTGAGCAAGGAAGCATCAGGTACCAAATTGACTTTTTCATACGATTCGTCTAAGAAGTTGACTATCATCAACCTTAATTATGAATAAAATCAAAATAGAATGCCCACTTATTATTAACGATGAAAGCATTGTAAAACGATAAAATAACAGCTAATCGCGACAAGAAAATGTTTTCTCGTAACACTCTAATGGTATTGGCCCGAATTATTGTACACGATGCAGATAGATAACTCTATTTATGTAGAAAAAAATATAATACATTTAGAACACTGATCAAATGCTGATATTTATATTAGAGTTGCAGATGCAGAGTTGAAAGGGGTCGGAGTTTTTCGAAGAGGTCGGAATCGTATTTGTTATCGCACAGGAATCAAATGAATGTCTGTATTGGACATTTAAAAAATAATGAGTTTGTGTCAGAGTGGCATATATTAAATTTCTAGGAGTCGGATTCAGGATCTGCGTCGGAATTTTTGGAATCCTAGAAGCCGGATGCGGACTTTGGCCTTTCCCAATCCACGATCCTTATTTCAATGTGTCTTCCGTAAGCGAAAAACATTTTCCAGATAAGCAATGTAATTAATATATACTTCTTTTTTCTCGGTGAAAAAATATAATAATGATGATAGATTATACCATTGCAAAAAAAGTTTAGAATATATGAACAAACATAACCGATTTGAAAACTACTTGGTTTCTGACGTAGTAAGAGAAGCAAACTAAGATAAGCGTTATTCCCCTGACACCGCAAACAACAAAAGGGTGCCTCCTGCAAAAGATAGTGTAACTATATGTAATAGTTTGGGTAGTTATACAAGGTTATTATTATTATTATTATTATTATTATTATTATTATTATTATTATTATTATTATTATTATTATTATTATTATTATTATTATTATTATTATTATTTACTCACTAGGAGTTATCACACTGGTCATCGTCAGTGATCGCCCACTGCCAACAACCTGTGGTATTCCCTGGAGTCTGAGTGACTTCCAGTATGCTCCACCTCTTTTCGTTCATCACCGCTGATGACCTTGCGGTATCGCAACAGCCATCTACCACTGATTTCTCGCTGATAAGGGCCATTGGTCTTGCTCTGGGGTTTGAGTGGCAACAAGCCTCCCCAAGGTCCCAGAGCTGTCCGCGCTCTTCCAGTGGAGGTCTGGTTTGTGCTTTCCCTCCTCGACCCTCTGTCCATAATTTTCGTGGTGTCAACCTATGCTTGCGCCTCTCTCGTGATTTTGTATTCTCTCCGGTTCTGTTTTCTTGTGCTTCCATGTGTTTGTTCTCCATTCGTTACTTATGTGGGTTGGTTTCCGCATTCGAGGACATTTCTCAGGATTGTAGCTGTTTTGATCATTACTGCCCTTTGTGTGGTCTCAGTTATCCCTTTAATTCCTATTTCTCGAAGTCTTTTCTCCATGTTTTGGGGGCTGTTCCTAGTGCTCCTATGATTATTGGTGTTACACTGACTTTCTTCATATTTCCTTATTACTTTCAGTTCTCTGGCAAGTTCAGTATATCTTCTTTTTGGGCTAGCTTGCTGCATTCACTTATTATATGATTTATCGTTTCGTCTCTTTGTCCACACAATCGGCATTTACTGTTTTCCTGGGTTTCATCTATCTTTGCTTTAATAAAATTTGTCCCAATCGCATTGTTCTGCGCGGCCGTCAGCAGAGATTCCGTTTCTCTGTTCAAGTGTCCTTTTGTTAGCCATGCCCAGCTGTTTTCATTGGCTTCATCGCTTGTGAGTCTTATAAAGCGTCCATGTAGTTGTTTTTCTTCCCACTTTTCCTTTCTTGTCTTTTTGTTTCTGGTTTCAGTGCTTCCGGAGTTGTTTGTTGGGTTGGTGTCTCTTGCTGTGGTGATCAGTCTCTCCGTGTTCTGGGTTACATATTTCTCTAGCTCTTTTTTGGTGTCGTCCACACAATCTTCTATACTTACCAGTCCTCTATCTCCTTCATTTTTTTTCTATATAGAGTCTGTCCGTATCGTCTTTTGGGTGCAATGCAGTGTGCATAGTCATTAGTTTTTTAGTCCTCTGGTCAAGGTGCCTGAGTTCCTCTTTGGTCCAGCCTATAAATGGTCCAGAGTATCTTATTAGTGATACAGCCCATGGGGTTAACCCTTTTACTAGGTTTCTGCTATATAGTTTAGTTATAAGAGCGTTCTTTGTTCTTCGTAGATATTCTTTTCCAATCTTCTCTTTCATTTCTGTATATTTGATTGTGTCTGCTTCCAGAACTCCCAGATATTTATAACTATCTTGTTCTCCTAGCGCCCTCATCTCCTCTTGGTTGGGGAGTTCTATACCTTCTGTCGTCTCCAGTTTTTCTCTTTTAATCTCTAGCAGTGCACATTTTTCTATTCCAAACTCCATTTGAATATCCTGGCTGAATATCCTGGTTGTATTTATCAGCTTTTCCAGTTCATTTTTTGTTTTTTTTGCAAACAGTTTCAGGGCATCCATGTACATCAGGTGGTTTATTCTTTGTTCTGTATCCGTAAACCTGTATCCGGCATCACACTTTCTGAGTATGTAGTTGAGTGGTATCATGGCTATTATAAACAATAGTGGTGATAGAGAGTCTCCTTGAAAAATGCATCTCTTTATTTTTATCTCAGTCAGGTGTTGTCCTCCGGCTGTCAGTGTTAGTCTCCATGTTTCCATTGCTTTCTTGATGAGATTAATAATCCTGTCTGGTATTTTTGTTCGTCGACTAAAAGCCCCTCTATATCTCCAGTACACCCGACTTCTTTCCGTTACCGTTGAGCTCATTTTATATTCTCGCAACAGATATTAATTAGTTATTTGTCGGTAGAAACAGCCGTTGGGTTTCTCGGAAATTTAGTGAAATAAGGCTCCCCAATCTTTCACAAATGTGTCCACTGTTCCAGTGGGGACTTACATAGTGCATACCCTCATGATCGTTCACGACCATATTATTATTATTAGTAGTAGTAGTAGTAGTAGTAGTAGTAGTAGGAGGAGGAGGAGGAGTATTAGTAATGCTAATAGTAGGAGTAGTAGTAACACAACTATGTGTTAAATTTGGTGAAAATGATGTAGAGTAGTATTAGAGCCTACACTAACACATGCACTCGCACATGAAAACATGTTACTGCAGATACTGTGATTTGTTTTCAATAACGTTAGTATATAATCCATAGAAAATAAACGCTGTTATCGTAATTAAATGAAAGAGACTGCGTTATTTTTTATTTGAAATAAATATCCCTTTTCAATTCAAAAGTTATGAGTGTGCAAGTGTGTGTGTATTGTTTGATTTTACTTCCGTCGAAGTTCTCAGAAATCAAGAGGCCCCTTCTTGGTTTACCATGTGTACCCAATATGAGATACATAGATATTCGAATATTCTATTAAAGTTCTTTATTACTCAAACGTTTAGTTAGTAAAGAAGTTTAAAACATTACTTTTCCAATACCTAATAGACCAGTTAACTATGTTTTAGTATTACTTTCTTGTCGTATTTTGGTCTTACCGGATTCCAGGACAATAATTCACCCTGTCTGGTGGCGTATTCAGCTAAGTATTGTTTCTTGAAGTACAATTAATAGGAAAGGTAAACTATTCCTCGTATTACAAGTATATGGCCGTGCTGAGGGTATTTTATTTGTGCTGTGAATACTATATTATTTTGAATATTTGGTCTAGATTTATTTGTCGGGTGAAGGATCCTGAAAACAACTTGTACAGAGACCGAAGAAATTCAACCATGACGTCTAGTAGGTAATTCAAATCGCTTTATGTGTGTACATCTGTGTATAGACTGGGAATACTTGTGCGTATGTCTTCATTTGTATGTGTTGGGTATCAATTTACTGTTTTCTCTGTACTAATATGAAAAACTGTTAACTACCCTTAGGCTTTTTGACAAATAATTCCCAACTTATAATAGTGTGTATCGTCTTATATAAATTTATATAATGTATACATGATTATCTGAGGAGGAATAATTTCTACACTAAACATTGCCTAATTTTATTAGTTTTAAATGTCGTTGAAATTCGATCATTAAAGACGCATTGATGGAAGTTTTCCCAAAAAATAAAACGTTTTAATTTTATTCTTCGTTCAATTTTGCGTGTCTTTGAAACATGTGGTCATGCAAGAGTTTCCCACTTTTTACGCAGTTCTTTGCATTAGTGTTGTACCTTGCAATACCTTTCAAGCTGCACATGGTTGACAGTAGATGGCAGACCAAGTAGTGTTACATCATATTCTCCTTCCCGCCCATTCGCGGATACGTACCTCAGTCTTGTAGCTCTCTAAGGACATAGCAACTTTTGATCGCCATATTCTGTTCTGAAGGGGGGGGGGGTAGTGTTTTCTATATGAGTCAGGGTGCTTCTGATCCGCGAGGGCGGGATTCAAATGTAGGGGATTCTCATGTCAGTAAGACGGATGTCATTCTCTAGCCGTCTGGTCTACAGCTGTAGTTTCGTCTCTTCCTAAGAGTTTGTTAGAGCGTCGACATGACTGAGGAAGCTTCTCCTTAACTTCAGTCATTGGACTGTTAGATTACGTTCATAAAGGAGATGACGTTCATCAGTGATAGCCTTTGTGATCTTTATTCGACTGGCAACTTCCTACTTCACATTTGTAGGGAGACTGTCACTGACTAGATACCGGTTGTTCAGGTAGATTGGCTTCAGGCCACCAGTGATACAGCGGAAGGTGTTTTTCAATGCTGAGTCCAGTTTTGCTGACATGCGTATATCTCCCAAACATAGCAAGCATACTCTATAGAAGAATAGCACAGGACTAAGTCAATACATCTTAGTGTGTCGTGTGGCTCTCCACTTAGAGTTAGTCAGTTTCCAGATGATGTGTTTTCGGGAGCTCACTTTTATTTTTCTTGATCTTCCGGTTCCTGAGATGAAATTAGAAGACGTGAGCTTTTGCAGGGTTTGAATGCAAATTGTTAGTCTCGTAGTAGAATAGTAGATCATCTATTGCTGCGTTGAGGTTTTATTCTACTGATTCAAACGTACTCTTTTGGGATGTTCCGCAAATGTCGTCAGTTAAAATGAGCCGCTCAGTGTTCTGGTTTATTGGGTGATCATTAGCATAGATGCTGTACAGTAGTAAAGCCGGCACACTACTGTGAGGTGAGCCATTTTTTGGCGGAGTCAACGACTTTGTTTATTGTTTAACGGAAAACAAAAGCGCCTTTAATTTTATAACTTCAAAGAAAAAAAGGATAACACAGAACGAGAAGGAAAACGACATATTCATGTATTATTTTCTGAATTATTTTAGCATGCTTGTTTTTTTTTTCAGATTCATTCTGGAGAATCCGTACTAATTTACTGCTAGAAAAGAGGAATAGTAAAAATATTTTTAAAAAAACAAAGAATCCCCTAGAAGGCAACCTACTTCGCCGATAAAATACCCAAGCATATGGATGACGAAAGCCAGTAAGCGGATATAATTCTAACTATTGTGACGGGAGTAAGCGACGTAATATACACATATGTAGAACATTTAAAAATAAGAATATTAAGAAATTTGGTTTAAAACAGATTAATGAGCTAAGAACTATTTCTTACACCTATGAATACTGATATCAATAGAAATACCAAGACAATCAAAGGTGGCTCTAGTCGGACATCTAAGAGAAAGAGAGAGAGAGAGAGAGAGAGAGAGAGAGAGAGAGAGAGAGAGAGAGAGAAGGTAAGGCAATTACAGCGTATCACGACAAGGGCCCCATTCATGCTTCTGTTTCTCTATATGCCTATTTAGAATGTAATCAGGCAGGCAGGCAGGAGAAAGCCCAGAGAAGGAGTCTTTTTTGATTTTCTCTTGCAGGCTTGGCTTAACAAAACAGTAGTAAAGAGGAAGAGGTGTACGGAGAATGTAATAAGAAGTAAAATTGGAAGAAAACAGACGATAATTGCGACTGGAGTTTATCAGCGGATAATAAGTTAGTTATAGCACGATATTTAGATAAATAAGAAAAATAAAAGTAACTGAGTAGAAATGAAGATGAAAAGTGTACAGCCCTTTAAATATACAAAACATTTTTTGAATGTATTTGTAAAATGGACTTCAAAATAAATCTCAACAGTGCATATTGAACTCTCCACTTTTGATCAATATATGTGTAAAATGTAATGCACGATGTTGTCTTTCTTTCGCTAGTTCTAATTGAACGTGTTCAACCTGCTGACATCATTAAAGAATTCGGAAATCATATGTTGAGCCAAAATAGATTCCGGTCAAAATATTAATATTAATTTGTGTCAAAAATTACTAGCTGTCAATTTATGTGGATCTGAAACTCTGTAACATAATATATATATATATATATATATATATATATATATATATATATATATATATATATATATAGAGAGAGAGAGAGAGAGAGAGAGAGAGAGAGAATATGGAAAGAAAAAATCACAAACAAATTGCAACAGTCAGCATTTATAATTTATTTTGACTTCTCATGATGGTAACAAAACATTTACATATTACAATGAGGAGACTAGGAAGTCGAAATAAATTATAAATTCTGACAGTTGCAATGTGTTTGTGAATTTTTTCTTTCTATATTGTATTCTGGCTCCGTTTACTACATTGAGCTCTCTTACTTGGATTTCTTATCAAAAGTATTCACTTTAACACACCATATATTTATATATAAAAAATATATTTATATATATATATATATATATAATTTTAGACTATGAATATTTTATACGTTTTAACTAGTATTTTAATATGATATGCTTCAAGTACGTGTATTACACACACATGCACACACACACACCCACACACACACACACATATATATATATATATATATATATATATATATATATATATGATAATTTTATTTACACAGACATGTACAAAATCTTCGACACTGGCATGTCGATGTTATCGATCAACAGTTACTATAAACTGAGATCTCATCAGGCAGAGTTAGAATCCGATCTTAACCTCAGATCATATTTGGAGAGAAGGCTTCATTCTCTCCAAATATGATCTGAGGTAAATATCGGATTCTAACTCTGCCTGATGAGATCTCAGTTTATAGTAACTGTTGATCGATAACATCGACATCCCAGTGTCGCAGATTTTGTACATGTCTGTGTAAATAAAATTATCATATATAAAGCTCTATTTTGATATTGAGCACTTTTTATAAACCCGGTTAAAATTCTCTGGATTACCACCCTATGGATATTTTTCACCTGGATTATTACCATTATTTATATATATATATGTATATATATATATATATATATATATATATATATATATATATATATATATATATATATATATATAATTAGATAGATAGAAACATTAGTGTGCTTATTTAACTTCACGAAGTAACTGAATCCAAAGTTGCATTTAGTATGCCTATTTGGGCATAGCTTACTTTTATAAAGAATTAAATTTTACGAGGGAAGTTCAATAAGTAATGCCCATGAGCCACTTCCAGTTGTCTAATCTAGATGAAATTTGCATGTGTAATGATTTATATTGGTATGGGTTATGTTGCAAAAACAGCTCTGAACTAATTGTGGTTTCAGATTTACAGATGTTTGAACTGAGTCATGTGTGAGATGGAGCCAGTTTAGTGTCGCGCAGTGATCCGGTTTTTGTATTTGAAAGGACGCACACCAAACGAGACTTTGGATGAAATGATATAACCTCATGGTGATGATGCCCCATCATATGACCTTGTAAAACGCTAGCATCGTGAATTCAAACATTGGCGGAAGTTTGTGGAAACAGCTCCTATATCTGGTCGCCCCTCTTCTGCAATTGATGAGGCATCTGTCCGTCAAGTTTAGGCTGCCATTTTGGAAGACCGACGCATTACTCTTCGCCAAATACCCAAAAGGTCAAGATTAGTACAGGGTTTGTGGAAACTATCATTCATGACCATTTGCATATGCATAAGGTGTTTGCCAGATAAATTCCCAGGCTGCTCACACCTTTCCAGAAGCAAGAACGCGTCAAGTGCTCGAGGATGAACTTGCAGATGTGCCAAGAAGATGAGTCAAAGTTTTTCAAAAGACTGATTACACAGAATGAAATTTGGGTCATCACTATCATCCAGAGACCAAAGCCCAGTCAATGTAGTGGAAGCAGTTGGACTCACCACCTCCAAAAAGGCAAAGGTGCAACGCTCCGATAGCAAGGTCATGCTCACAGTCTTCTATGACCAGGACTAAGTAGTGATGACAGATTTCATGGCCAAGACTACCACAATTACAGGAGTCTATCACGCTTCACTTTTGAGGAAATTAAGAGAAGCTATCAAAATCATGAGGCGGGGCAAGATCAGCAAATGTATTTTCCTCCTGCAGGACAACGCTCCGGTCCACAACTCGCATGTCGCCAGATCAGAAGCACGGGCGTGTGGCTATGAAATCCTCCTCCATCCCCTTACTCTCCTGATCTTTCACCCTCTGACTTTCATCTCTTCCTAGCTATAAAGTTGTTTTGAAAAGAAAGCGTTTTTCAGATGATGAAGCTTTGATTTCTGTGGTAACGACGTGGTGGAGGACTAACCTGAAGTGTTCTACAAAAACAGTGTCCGGAGCTGCATCAAACGATGGGAGAAATGCATAATTGTGGGTGGTTCCTATGTATATGTAGAATAATAACTGTGCTAAGTTTCATTAATCTACTTCTATGGGAAATGGGTCAGGAACATTATTTATTGAATGCACTCGTAAATTTTAATAACATATAGTTCTAATTGATTAGATGAGATAATTACACATAAACATACGCACAAACAGACACCCTATATATATATATATATATATATATATATATATATATATATTTATATATATATATATACATATATATGTGGGGGTATTCGTGTGTAGTATAACAGTATACGTATGGCAAGTTCAGTTTTAATAATATTTTGAATTTTATTCCATCGAATACAATCTAGCAATGTATATATATATATATATATATATATATATATATATATATATATATATATATATATATATATATATAAAATACTTACATATATAGGAAAAGTCAGAGTTATTACTAAGGATAAAGATCTTATATATTTAATCTGATATTGCTTTATACGAAAAAAATAATTTACATATAGCTGTTTCTCATTATAAGATGTTTTGTTTCCATTACCAAATGTTTCAAAACAATTAAAATTTGCAAACATAGAAAACGAAATGTTATTTTCGATGCAAGCAGATATACTATATTTTTTTAAATGTTTAAATAAGCTTAAACTATCTAATTCGAAACACTACTATTTTGGACGCAAACGTTAAATTCTAACAACTCATTTATAGCATTTGGTGAAATGGAAACGAATATATTCGGCAAATACATATTATAACATATATATATATATATATATATATATATATATATATATATATATATATATATATATATATATATAATAGGGTGGGAATTAATATAGTAATTAAATATTCATTTATATTGATTTTTGCAAAATTAAATGATGTTCGTTTTTTATCAGTCCCATGAATAGCTAAGATTATTGCTATTTTTACAACATTATAACTGCCTGGCGAGTGCAGTGTCTTTCAAGTTAAGAGATAAATAAGCAAAACAAGTAATAACGGAAGTAGATGTTGAGGAATCTAACCACAGGTGACATGTATAAAAATAAACTCTAATGGTACATTTGGTATACGAATATATAACATTCTGTAAATGTCGGATCAGGTTTATTTTTATCGATGACATTTTATTTTTTTCGGGGACCTATGTAACAGTTTCCACGTGACGCGAATGTTTTTTTCTACTTCAGCACTCATATGATTTTGCTAAAGTAGAACTCAATAACAAGTTTATGTTAACTGACAGGAGATCCAGAAAGATCACTGAATATGATAGATATTCCTTTTCTTTTTATAGAGGTTATGTGTCCTGACAATACTAATTTACTTCAGTATGTACTAGAGAACTTTCACACGGTTTGTCATGTTTTGAAAATGCAGTACCAACAAAAAGACGCTCTCCATGTAAAATAATAACGGGCGCTCTATCATGAACAAAAGCTATACAGGCGACGGGCAATAAACGTACACCCCATACGAATAGACGATGTAATGTTTCGGAAGATGACTGTTCATAATCAAACAGGTACAAGCTTATTTTATCCATCAGACCGGATATAATTATATTGTCTACCTTTCCTTCTTGTGCTTTATTGTTAACAACGTTGTCTGCTAATTTCTTCCTCGGCGAGTATAGCTACCATATGTATGAATGAATCAGACGAGAACAATATTCACTTCCGATATCCTATTCAGAGCCATGATGGGTATGATGGACAGATCCGACAATGATAAATCTTAAATTGTCAGAGAAATTCTGAATCTCACAGATTTGAGTTATTACCATATAAATATAATGGAAGAATGAATATAGTTTTTTTTAAAATAAAGTTTGGCTGAATTTAAACAAAGATGTTAAGCCATATGAGAAGTTTACGGAGTTCTTGAATTAAATAGATTATTATTTTGATATTATCGTGTTTAAATAATGCAATTATTAATAACTTATTAACTATTATCTAAATTTAAAACATTTGTAAAACATGTTCAATATGGACACATTATTGTTAGGTTTTTAGTTCGATGGCTAAAAGGAATCCATTTAGAAAATCTATATTTCATGAAATAATGGTATTTTACCTGAATTTTTCTTTTGCTAAAAGACATTACAAAGTAATGATTGATCTGCTTTTGTTGAGAGGGATCGGGGCATAATTATGTCCCCTACATAGACCAGACGACAAGAACAATGAGGGAAATTCAAACTGGAGGATACTACTTATACCGAGTTTGCTAACGACATGTTCATCTTTTCATTAATAGTAAGTCCTCCAATTGTAAAATTGTAAAATAAATCATTTATATTGCTGATCTCTAAATAATTTATGTCATCCATTTATTTCCTCATATTTGTGTTTCATTACTCAGACACCCTTCACATCAATTGCACTTGTTCTTTCTATCATTTAAAGTCTTTTTTTAAAAGAATGGGACGTATAAATCCATTACGATAAATAAAAGTATGACATAATAATAGAAAATTCAAGAAATGCCATTTGTCATGACATTGTAAATGAGTTACGTCATATAGAACACGGGGATACAATTTCTAACAAAGCCAATATAAAAACAATATGATTGTAGGACGGCAGATGGAGGTAGTTAGAAATGCTTGAGGAATAAGACATCGGAAACTGTTTTTTCTAATATGTAGTCACAGACATTTGCTGTTCCAATAGTTTCCGAAGTATATATGATTACGCATGCATTGTATTATGGTGATCCCAGAGCAACCATTAAAGTACCATAAATTTGGGTCGTGGATTTGTTTAATTTGAGCGATCAGAGTTACCAAAGATTTCGATGTCTAACACAAGATAGAGGAGTCAAGTATGTGTTGATATTATTTGAAGTAGACTTGTTGCTCCTGCTAGTATTTCTGAATAAGTTAAATTGACCACTGCCGCTTACTGCAATAGCCTAAAGATGTTCTCGGAGCGTTTAATCATTTCTAAAAAACCTAGTATGCATGTAAAAAAAACTCCCGCTCTTATAGGATCATCTACGTATTTGAAGGCCATGACGGCATACAAGATAAAAGTTTGAATATGTTGTGGCAAGCCTCTTTCAGTCTCAAGGCTATCAAGTATTAATCGATGACAAATTAACTAAGGGCAACTATCAATTATGAATTAATGGTGATTCAATGTTCTACTATAAAGAACCCAATGATTGATAGTTTTTTTTTAATTAAACGACCCACCTAGTTTTATAATTAACTACGTCAATGTATCTTATAATACTAGTATGATCTAAACTAAAGTTAGTTGAAAATATGAATTAATATGTGTGCAAAGCGTAACTACATAATACATTTTATTATAACAAAACTACACTTAAATCCTTCTTTTAACGCAACCTTTGCAGTAGGTCAGCATAAATGAAACAATTGATTACGGATAATCTTTACTGTAATTATATAGCATAGAAAAGAAGATTATCGATGTTGTTGAAGACAAAAACACATATACAGTTACAGACAAACTATTTTTTAATATGATAAAAATGTATAATCAATTATAGACTATTGCACTTTAATATGCTTTACTACGTTTAGTATGAAAAGAGGAAAGGTACGATTTATTATCTCATGTCCGTGTCTTCTCATCGACTGAAACACAGACTATTCTATTTTCTCGAAGGATGAGAGCCCCAAGTGTGTATAATTTGTTGAAGTCGGCTTTCCAATTGCTTATTAGTCCAGTGCTTTTACAGTTTAACCCGGAATGCTAAGAAAGTGGGATTTTCAGAATAGCTCGATTTGGTTGTAAGGTATAACATATGAGATTTCGTCAAGTTTCCACCTCATTTATTTTTTATATGGAATCCAAGAAAGCCGACAAATACAATATAAGATGTACTATTCCTAAACTAATCAGTGTATATAAGATTTTGTTGCTTTGGAACTTATGGGTAACTGTTTATCAAAGCAATGTGTCCACGCGAGGATAAGAGTTGAAAGAATTCTAAGTTCGGCGATGATGCCGTTTCAGGAGGATTAGAAACAGTTGGTGAAATGGGCTAAAGCTAAATTAAGACCATTCGATTTTCAAAGAGGACGGCTAAACACGTATTTATTTACATTACATATCCATACGACCATGCTGTAGTCGGTTTAGAAGTCGACTTGTTGTATTTGGTTCCCTGGCTGGAGTGTTCTAGGAAGGAAACAGTGTGCATTGATGTGTCGCCTGCTTTTTAGTACCGAGAGAGAGAGAGAGAGAAAGAAAGAGGGAAATATAGAGAAAGAATAAACAGCGCGGGTTAGAGTGTCACGAAAAAATCATTTGAAAGGCGCCAAGTTACTTTCGTTGCATTAGTCGGACACTAAAGTGCGTCCCTTTGTACAAATGATATCTAGGAAATTGCATTGAGAAAATGAAAAGAATCAATGCAAATGTATTAGTAAAAAATAGCAAACTGAGACAAGCAACGTAAAGAAACACTTAAAATAATATTTGTCTAATGCGACTTTAAACATGGATATGGTAAGCATCGTCACAACCTCCTCCTGTAGACTATTTCACGTAAAAAAAATAAAACGGATACAGAAGGCTGCTTTTATTCTATTGAAATGAAACCGACTTTTGGGAAACTGCGACTTGGCATGGGTAAAAAGTAGATTTATAATATGAATATTCTGCATTATATATATATATATTTCTTGAATGTGAGATGATATATATAATTATTTCCACAATCAGACAACGCCGCAATCCACAACCTATGAAAAGAAACAAACCGGAAGTCCCAGACTCGAGTTTCGCCCTCCTTTGGGCTCATCAGTAGAACACATCCGAACTCAGGATTCGAAACCCGAGTCACTTGCATGGTAAGCGAGTACTCTGCCACTGAGCTACCTCGCCACATACAAGAATGTCTATTAATTTACACAGATTAAGTGAACCGCGGCGATGACCGACTGTGGAATGTACCTACTCTTTTCAACAAGGGGTGTAGTCATCCAACTACTATGAACCCAGGCCGATGTCTCACAAGTAGGATTTTATACTCGCTAGGACGATGTCATCCAACAAGCTAACCAAGCGAGCAAATAAATATTAGATTTCTTGAATGTGAGATGATATATATAATTATTTCCACAATCAGACAACGCCGCAATCCACAACCTATGAAAAGAAACAAACCGGAAGTCCTAGACTCGAGTTTCGCCCTCCTTTGGGCTCATCAGTAGAACACATCCGAACTCAGGATTCGAAACCCGAGTCACTTGCATGGTAAGCGAGTACTCTGCCACTGAGCTACCTCGCCACATACAAGAATGTCTATTAATTTACACAGATTAAGTGAACCGCGGACTTCCGGTTTGTTTCTTTTCATAGGTTGTGGATTGCGGCGTTGTCTGATTGTGGAAATAATTATATATATATATATATATATATATATATATATATATATATATATATATATGTATTGTATAAGAACTATTAAATGCTGTGAATCTTCTACAGGGGGGATCAGGTATTCGAGATCAGTCGATCACCTACCATGAATATAACAATACAGTAAGGACACGCTATTAATAACTCATGTGGGTGAAATAGGTTGTTGGGACGGGAAGAAATCACCCACACTAGATTACTAAGTCGATTTTTATTCTGTCTACACTGAAAAGAGCGACAAAGTGGTAACAAATCAGATATGGCAGCAGTACGCTATTTTAGGGCGGTAGACAATTGCATCATGGAGCGGTAGAATGATTTAAACTATTTTTCCAGAAAAAAACTAGCAAAAGATTTAATGTAAGTTTTTCGTTTTTAGGTCTGTGGTGAAAGTCATTTTTAGAAGCTTATCAAAGAAGAGGGGCTACCTCGAGGAGAGAGCCATTCAATTAAACAGTGGCGAGATAAGGATCCCAGAAATGATCCTTGAGGCACACTGGCTCTACAGCTGTGTGCCTCGAACCTTTGCCGATCAATCACAACTATTATAGTCCTATCGGAGAGAAGATATTTGATGGTTGATATGACATTTCCATGTATTCGAGTGTAAACAAGTTTGTAGAGCTAATATTCGTGCAAAACTTAATCGAAGGCTTTTTATATATCAAGAGCTATCGCGCTAGAAACAAAATGCCTGTTTATAGATCCACTGATCTTTGCGATATCACCGTCAACACCCCAGTTGTAGATCTTGTAAGACGAAATTAATTAAGCAACGATTGAAAAGCTTTAAAAGGATAGGAGCTATTAACAATCGCAAATTATTGGGTACTGTAGTGCGAAAAAGAGATAAATAAAAGACTAGAATACCTTTGGTAAAGATTTTAGTTACCAAAGAAAGCTACAACAAATAATACATAGTGAAGAGTCATGGGCTTAACGAAACAAAGTCTGACCGATGAGTTCATCTGTAGGAGGAGGAGTTAAGTATATTTTTAACAAGTACTATTACCGGAATATAGGGGGGCAGTTGCCTTTTCGCATCGAAGTTCTTGATCAGTTTGAAGAAATTATTCAGATGTCGCGTTGTGTTTGTGCGGTCATAGGGGAATTCTGGAGACAGATGGGTTGGCCTGATCGCAAAAAGTTGAATTTGCTGCACATTCTTTACGCATAGTCTCGCTTTTTAAGATGTTGAAAAGATTTCCTGTGGTCCATTAATGATGGTTAGATTTTACATCTGTCCAAGACTTTGTTATTCTCCAAAACTTATGAAAACCACGCCTCTGATCGGACACTCTAGATTAAACGGATTGGGCATATGCCTATTTAGCGTTTCTAATACTCATTTTACAGTGCTGTCTGGTACATTTAGGGTTGTCGATGGTTGCTGTTCTGTAATTGTTGGAATATTTTGAAGGGTATACAGTTATTAAAACACAAGGTTAAACCACTCAGTCATATCAGATGCTATGCAAGACACATTACATTTGAGGGTAGAAAAGTAAAAAAGGGGACTTAAGCTGTCCCAATCGGCTTTAGAATATCGATATAACTCTGCAATGGAAAGGGGCATCAGGGAACATACTGAACTTCCTTTTAATCTTAAACGAGACAATATAGTGGCGAGATAAACCGAAGGGAGACGAGAGAGGAGATATACACTTTTCAGGGCAAGTTGTCATAAAAAGATCAAGAACGCTTTCAAAATGTCCAACAGTGTCAGGTACGCGTGCAGGCTTATCAGCAATTAAAGCAGTGTATCATAATCTGAAAATTTAAAAAATACTATTTCTAAGATTGTATCCAAGATGATTGACTGTGAAATCCTTGAACTATTTAATGAATGAAAATCGTAGTATCAGTCGTTCTTAATGATGTATTAAAAGTTTAGCATAGTACCACATCACTCAAACATCCCGGGGCCTCATTAATAAAACAACGACTTACAGGTAAAATCTGACTTTATTCATTAACATAGTATCATTCTTTGGTAATAAACTGATCTACAAACAGACAGTCATAGTTGGGGGCAAACATTCGAAGTGCAATTCAAAACTGATATGTGACAAGTTGCATTGTGTCGGTGAAAAGAATGTTCATCTTCATTTGTAGCCGTGTTTTGGCGAGGTCTTCCTTCAACCACAAAAAAATAATGCTATATAATATTAACCGGAGTCCAGCCCCTTTGCCTGCTGATGTTTGCGGCTTTGGTCGCTTTAGACGGCTGTCACCTAGTGCTGTTCTTTACGCTGACTGCCGATGTGACTCCGGAGTGAAATGATGGATCCACTTTTTATCGATTGGCACAGTTTTAATTGCGTTGATTTAATTGCGTTGATCCAATTGCAAATAAAGCTCTGAATCTTCGACGTGTTGTTGTTCCTGATCGACTGTGAGCAAACGCGGCATCCACTTTGAACACAGCTTTCTCAATGGCAAATGTTAAATAAATTAAATAATTCACTGGTTTCAATTCATTATCCATAATACGCAAGTTTTATTGACGATTGGACAAACGAGTTTGTGGATTTTTTAATATTTTCCCGGGCAACTGACGAATTCAGTATTATTTATGTACGACTGCGGTTAAAGTAGTATATTACCTATTCACTTTGTTTACGATGGAGAAGAGGCTGAATAACATGGATCAAGCCATTGCTGTACTTTATGAACACAGGCAGTTCAGATGTTTCTGTTGTTTAGAAAAGTTGCAGGACTAGTCTTCTTTAATTTACGAGTAGCTCCAGTTTAACATTGAAATCGTCGTTGTTCTCTCCGTCTTCATGAATATACCAGCCCTTCATGACGAAACGATAAAAACACTGTCAAGCTTGGCCCTAATAGACCTATAACATAAAACAATTATAATATTACAATGTTATTTCAATCGAAGAGCTCTGCTGGTGTTAAGGAAAAGAATAATCGCTAATATATAAGTGAGTAAAACCGGTTCTCACCCCTACGACTCGTAGGGGGGTGGTTGATAATCCATCAGGGTAAATAAAAAACGGGTGGATAAAATAACTTATAGGGGTATCGGCTATATTTCACATGAAATATAAAGCTACATGGGTGCGCAGGATAGACGGGTTCATCGGTGAACTGAAGGTGTGGCCGTCTCTTGCGGCTGTGGAAGAGTGGCAATAGTCTTTGGTTTCCGCTTGCCACTGCAGGAGTGAGGCTGAGATATGCACGCACTCAACAGTACACAAAATGATTTATTTCTGTAGGGTCCACTTCTGTCTCGGTCAAAAAGCAAGAATGTCATCGTTAGAGACAATGGACGCCGAAAAACAAAAAAAAAGATTCGGTGCAGCAAAGTTTAACGTATCCATGGTTGCATGTGTGTTATATCGTGATGACGTTACAACATTTCAAATTAAAACAACTTTCTAGGCATAGTATCAGAAATAATTATAAAAAAAACGCAGAGTGTGTTATAGACAATAACTGTTTCCCCGACAAAACTTGTCATGATTTAGAAATTAGATCTATGCTTCACATACAAACGACTGTTAACATGAACTAAACTAGTTGACTTAAAGAATAACCAAATAAAATTGAGAAAAACAATAACCAGATAACGATTAAGCAAGCCAAAAATATGCCTTTTTCTTTTTCATGATAAAATTCCCGGTTGAACGAAAACATCGACTAAAATAACATTTTTAAAGAAAGAAAATCACGGCAATTGTGACAAGAGTAATTTCCGGTTTGCATTCAATTCAGTTTATTTTTTTTATTCCAGAAAAAGGTTTCGACTTCGCTTGAAATGTGACGCGTCGTCATTTTGACACCATCAGAGAAAGTTCAGCGCCATATTTTTTAGTAAACGCATTTTTAATAGAGGCTTTGTCCGTTGCTCTGTTTGTCAATTCGTTTGTTCAATCCGTTTATTGGTCCGTATTCAAAATCATTTTCCTCACGAAATGTAAGGATCATGGAAAATCCATATCTAGGATGGTTCTAATGATTACTATATGAGTATCTGTCTGTCAATCGGATATCACACTTACATATATTTATTTGGTCTTTCACGCGTAAGTTCTTAAGAACATTTGCATCGGCCTGCCACTCTTTTTATCGATTTGTCTCATTTAAGTTTGAAATACTTTTTTAGATACGTCACGCATCTATATAAAAGGATATGTCCGTTCCTCAGTTTATCTGTCTCACTTTTTTGTAAAAGAATGTTCATTGTTAAACGTTCAGATTTAATAGACGCATCTTGTAAATGCAATCACTTTTTTTCTTTCTGATTCAGTTTACAAAATAGTTCACTGCAGACATGTTCTGTAAACACGATTTCGAGACCCCCTGTTCCTGTAGTTTATATTCGAAAATATCAAAATAGCACAATGAAACAAAAACGCAAAACAAATGCTAAAAGAGTCGTTGTTTTCACGCCATTTTGATTATTTGTGAAAAAGCACGAACAATGTTTGTTATTGTCAAAGTGCACACGAAAAGCAATCCAACAATGGAACTATTAGATTGCTTCTGAACGCAAAGAGAGTTACTTAATTATATGAAATAAAAGCATCAGCATTTTGGGCGCTGTTACAGATATATTAGAAGCAACGTGCATTTAGAATTAAGCGTAGATAGTGTTTGTATAATCTGACGTAAGTATGAGTGCAAAGCTATGTTTGGTTACTTATACATGGATTTGAAGTGAGAGTTTCAGACTGTATTTGAATTTACAATCATGCAAAGTGGAATCGTTTTAGACGTGTCGATCCATTTCTAACGATACCTAGAAGCAACTCGTAACTGAAGATAATATACGTAAACATTTAAAATTAATATAAAATAGCTTACTTAAAAACGTAGCCATCTTTTCTCGCCAGCCTCAGATATAACTGTAAGGTTGATGGTGCGACGAGATGCTTATAGTAGATTGGAGATAGTCACTTTGGAGTAGCGTCTGTATTAAACTTGACTGGCCTTTCTTTAAACAGCAGGTTTCTATATAAAATACCAACATTTTCTCCGCAGTTAAATGAACTTCATTTAACAGCTTTCGTAACACAGGAACACAAGAAAGTTATATATTGATTTGGCAGACGTGCATAACCTTTGGAGAGAGAATTGAGTGACAGAGTCCCATCTTGTTCTGCCGCGTCATGGCAAGGTACGAGAAGACGTTTTTAGCGTCTGCTTTTCACGGCGTTTGTCCATGAAATATTCGTATTTTGGTATTAAATTAGGAAAGTTTAGTATGTGCACAACTGTTCGAATTGCTCGATGTAATTCTACGCGAGTTCACAGGACTGTTTTATCAAACCTAAACACAGACTAATTACTACGCAAGAGATTGCGTGTAGATAAAAAAATTATCATGATAAAACCAGGCAACTTACCTACATCTACAAGGAAATGGTTATACAGTATTCGCTAAAAAGATTTAATGTTATTTGAGTAGCAATTAAATTTATAATACGTGCCATAACATCCCTAATGTGTACTATAATTTATTTGTCCGTATTTTCATAGTGAAGGGCGAATATATGATATTTATACATTTCCCAATAAATTAAGTTTACCTTAAAAATGTGACTATGTCGGGTCTTCAAGTCAAAGTTTATTTACTATCTTTCTTTTAATACATTTCTATCATAATTAACTTAAGATAATGTTACTTAACAAAAATAATATAGCTTGTCACTGTGCTAAACAAACCACTCTATCATATATTTTGATGACCCTAACTCTTGTCTACTGCCAATGAGACCGGTATAAAGCATTCCAGTTGAAAACCTACCTGTGTAAAGGTAAATACGATTATAAGGTCTGATGTCGAGGAATGATGGAATAACGTGTAGCTGTAGTGACGACAGAAGAAGACCAGTAGAAAACGGGGAGATGATTGTCATCTGATTAGGACAAGTTCAGAAACGTAAAGGCGATGCGCGAAACGCGAACTTTTACGTTTCTGGCTGCATAATCAATAACAGAATATGGACTGTGGCGGCAGCGGCGGTTATGCAACTAATCCAGTTTTACCAAGGCAATCTCGACTTAAATACAAGATTTTGATTTGATGATCAGCATTCGCTTGGATGCCCACGGAAAACGTGTTCTCTTTTGTTTCCTATATAACAGCTGTGTTCATCCCACAAAGTTACAAGCCCGTTCTTGTTTTACAGTAATCTACTTCTTGCGATCACCATTTCAACTCACTTTACTTTATCGCGTAAGTCGTTTCCTATTGGGTTTAAGTAGACCTCAGTCGATGGCTGCTTAAAGGGTGTGACTGGCATTAAGAATCTTCAGGATTCCAGTAATTTGTTTGTTTTAACGTAGTTAGCCCCAAAACAAGGCACGTTGCCACTGTAGACGTTAAGAGCTACTGATAATTAGGGTGACAGTTTAGGGAGTCATCCTAAATGATTAGCTGTGCAACGGGATACTTGTTCACATCGGTTTAACATTTCTGCATTTTGGTACAGTCAGGGAAACGGAGCAGGGAGGGAGTCCAAAGGCCGGCAGCTCGAGTTAAGAAGCTATTGAAGTAAAAAGGCTCTCTAGCATCTGCGGATTTCCACTGTGAAAGGGATGTGATTTAGTATATTGCCGGGCTAGTCGAGTGTATTTACATCGAGAGGGCTCAACTACTATTGCGAATGCACCCAAACATATAAAACTGCCTTAATAAAAAACCTCGCTCACCGCGCACGCACGATAAATTCATCCCAAAATATATTCTACAAAGAACTAACCAACATCAAACAAACTGTATTAAATTGTCGACGAACAAATAACACTATATCAAACCTCCCTACACCAAAAAATTTACAACCGACAATTATCAGTCCTTAACAATTAATAAATAATTATGATAATGATAATAATATATATATATATATATATATATATATATATATATATATATATATATATATGTGTGTGTGTAAATTAATAGATGTATAACTAATAATAAAACTATAAATATGGCTCTTAGTAACAATAAAGCATAGTTTATCGCTTTCTGCCTGAGGCGCCCTGACCGGTGAATGCCGACGAGGCTGCCCAGGCTATTTTTGCTAAGCTAGATGGCCCTATTCTTTAGGGGTGCTGACTTGATTTCTCCCCCACTTTCCGACTTTGTGTCACATATTCCTGCTGAAGGAATTAGATATCGACGCCTGAAGAAGGTCGAGAGACCGAAAGACCTAGAGGAATGGCCCACGACACAACGCTAGGTGCCATACTCCACCGGTTGACATCCGAAAACCGAAGTCGAGAAATTGACAAGAAAGATCGTGAAGAGAGAACCTCGTGGTCTTTAATGATGCTTGCATAAAAATGACTTGCTGCAGAACTATACATATATACAATAAAAATATTTATTATCTATATGTATATATATATATATATATATATAGCTATTCCATGAAAAATGCCAGTATACTGAAATCATATGCCCTTAATAGGGTTAAAATGAAAATCCATATACACTAAATGTACAAAAGCAAGTAAATTCTCAAATTTTTAAACTTGCTTTTGTACATTTAGTGTATAGGAATGTTCATCTTAACCCTATTAAGGGCATATGATTTCAGCATACTGGCATTTCTCATGGAATGTCATTACTTTTGTAAAGGCTATGCCTCAATACAATGCCTTCTCATAACTTATATAGTTGGTAGTTTGACTAATCAAGGTATATGGTAAACTTAAATTGAAATGCCATCAACTAAACACTAGAACCTCTATCATTGCCAAAAATCAGCTGAATCTATCACATGGTCGATAAGATATAGAATAAAGTGTATGAATACTGGTCATTTTTAAGTTGTTTTGGAATTTTCTGGAAACCTAAGGTATATGGTAAACTGAAATTGAAATGCCATCAACTGGACACTAGAACCTCTATCTCTGCCAAATATCAGCTGAATCTATCAAATAGTTGATGAGATACAGGGTGGCACATACGTACGTACGTACACACAGATAACATGATTTCATGATAAAACTTTCTGGATCTCTCCATCATAGGCCATTCTTGTGATCTATTAATGGATAGAGAGCTCTCGCGCCTTCCTTGATATAGGTGTGTGTGTGTGTAGAAACACGGCAAACGCAAAACAGAGTAAAATACAGAACACGAGAGACGTTCGTTGATACAGACGAAACCGGTTAAATCTCTTGTTTCTTGTTTTTCTCCTTTATCTAAATCTGCTTTTCGTTTTTCCTTTTCACACATTAATCTATCACGGGATTTTATGTCGATGACATATCGTGCCTTTTATCATATATATATATATATATATATATATATATATATATATATATATATATATATATATATATATACTAAAAATAGGGGGTCGTTTTTATTTGATTGTTTGCGTGTGATCTTTATCCCCGCGTCGACTGGAAGACGTCCTCATTTGGCTGCGTCTTTAATTTAACAAGTTGTGGGATTACCATTCAGAGTGGATACCCTTACTAAAGGTTTACACCATCAATTAAAACAGAGAGCAAGAGGATAAACGTAAACTCTGGATTATGTCATCAATCAAATAAGAGAGGGAGAGATGGGGTCATTTGTAACACTTTATCAAGACGCTGTTTAACCTGAACCCCCTAAATACAGTTACACAACATCACTAAAAATGAGGTCCGATATATTTTACGAATAAAACTGAGCCGAAATCTAACTCTGATTGTTTAATTATTAATCACGTTGGAAAAACATGAAATCGCACTGTTTGTTTTCGATACAAATTTGCGTGTACACGTGGCACTGAAATACATTCTAGGCTGACGATTCGGAAAATCAATTCTTGCTGTTTACAAATATAATTAAGAAAATGCGTGTCTTTCAATGAAGTCATTTGCTGTTCGCTGAAAATCTTATTAGAAACCCGATATCACTTTAATAGAAACAAATAGAAGAAGCCATGCAATGTTTATTAAATTTACATGTTCAGCCGAACTGATAACTGGCTTTCATTAAAGATCTGTCGAAATTTAGACGATTTGAAATTGGCACTGATTTGTTGTTCACACAAATTTAGAAAATAATAATACTCGTTCGGTATTCGTATTATATCGAGATTTAATGATAGTTGTGGGTGCAATTAGCTTCCAATGCTCATAGTTCTAGGATACAACTGTTCAACTCCTTCTTTTTGAGAAATAGTTTTTTGTGGAATAGGATCATAAATGCATGGTTACGTTTAATGCTATTAGTACAACGCTCATTTCCTTTAACAATTAAAAGACAATTTACCAGTCACCAATTGTCATGGCTGATAGCATCCTTAACGAGGGTTCAACATTTCAACTCCTCGGCCTAACATTCTCAGGTAACATGAATTGAAATAAATACATAGAAGATTCTGACAAGTCTATTACAAAGCAGATTGGTTCCCTCTACCGAGCTAAAACACGTATCACACCTGCCAGTATCCTATATATCTACAAAGACAACATTCGGCCATGTATGGAATATTGTTCCCAAATCTGGGTTAGGACAACAACTACTCGTCTCTTCCTCTTAGACAGGTTCATAAAAATAATACATATATTACCTGTCTACCAATCTCCAGCTCCGATCTCATTGCCGAAATTATTTTTATATCTGTGCGTGTTTTACAAGTACTTAAATTAAATGTGATACTTCTAACTTGATACATTTGATCCCACTCAACGTAAATATCCAGACCAAGCGTACAAACAGCAAAGTCGAACCCCATCAACCTAGAGGTCTCCAAATGTCTGAAAAGTGTTCTACTGTTAGTGATTATTTTCTTTAATCGCTTGAATTAGGAATTCCCTCTGCTCTAATTATTCCCGGCTTTACCAACATGCAGAAACTTAAATGTAATGTTAACAAGCATCTAGCTGTACACCTTCCCACCTGGTCAGTAAAAGATAGGTGACTATTTGGGAATACCAGGCGCTGTATGTAGGAGGACACCGACAACTCCCAACAAGAACTGCAACACTTCACGTCGTCATCTCCCTAACCGGGATATACATGCGATTGGGGATCGCTTGTAGAGTTGATACCCATGAGACTTCCACCTTTGGAGGAAGTTGGTTGAACTTGCCCATGGTGAATTCCGTAGCAGGTGCAGGTATATAAGATGCACATATAAATCTGGTCCTTAATGAACAATAGTCCCTTACGTCTAATTGACAGTGTTCTTTGTTTGGAATCAATAGAAGTAAAATAAAAGCATACATGAAGAAGGATACTAGTAGTATTTCCACTTTCAAATATAATGTATTAATTTAGTTGTGGATAGATTCGTCTTAACTAGCATGTGGTATTAAACAGATTAAACCGGATAAACTCTGTTATATAGCAGGACCATACATCAGTCTGTATATTCTCATTAAAACTGAAACTGCCACTTATCATATCGCTTCAAATCCATTCTATATACCATATAAATATACACACAAATAATACTTTCAACTTTTTCAACGGGCAACAAGTTAATATAAGTTTAAAGAATTCAATCATAACTTAGTAAGACTAACAACTCAGCAATTAAATACGAATTAATATTTCTGCTTAGTAATATAATGCAACAAGCGATGTTAAACAGCGTCGGCACTATAATCTATAAACAAACTAATGAAGACCTACAGAAAGAAATAAGAGATGTTAAGATAATGTATAGATTTTTAGGTAGTTTAGCTAACTGGCTGATCCATTCATTTCAGAATTTTGTGGACGTAAACGAAATATGAGCTTTACATAAACTGAACGAAAAGTGCGTAACACTTCTTGACTTTTCACATGCTTTTCTAGAATTAAAGACAAACATATACTCGCTAATAAATGCAACACCATCAACATTCGCCAACTTAATAGGTCCCTCACTGTCAAATAAGCTCTAGCCCATGTCCCATCGCCGCAATGTAGTATTCTTGTGCTTGTTTTAAAAATACTTCAATGGATTATGCTCCGATGAACTGCCTACTCTGGTGACCCCTCGACGTAAATTAATTAGACGAACTCGACAATCAGCTAAATCCCATCCATTCCCTCTCGAGCTCCCCAGATGCCGGAGGGCCTTCTTTCCTAGTGCTGTTGGCCTCTGGAACTCCATCCCTGCCTCCTGTTTCCACGACAGTACCGACATGCAGAGGTTTAAAACTAATGTAAACAGACATCTCGCTGCACAGCTCCCAACTAATGACACCCTAAACCTACTTTCTAATTCTCAGTAGCCCTGTACGTCTCCAGTGGCGTCCTGCCTTGTTTGGGGTTAAATATCATAAAAAACAAACAAAACAAAACAAACACAAATTTAGAATAGAGTCCTTGCTTATACCTTTTAGTAGTAAACGACAACTTTGACGTACATACATATTCATTTATATCAATGCCCACAGCTACTGTGGCTACTAGCCTTCACACTTACATCAACGTACGTTCACATCTATATATGTATTACATAGGGGATTGTAATATGTTAATTACAATGTTAAGCATTTATTCAATAAATTGCATGCCTGAAGATAAATAGAAATTTACAAATGAAAAAAATAGCGATTTTCAATCATTAAATGTTTATGTAATTAAAGTTATAGACGGATTAAGTTGCATGCGTAATAAATATTTTCTTGGAATGTTATTTATGTCAAGATGGAGTCCGTATATTTTTTTCAAGCAATATTTTAAGTAAAGTTTTCAGAATTATAGTTATTTATTGATGCTACGAAAATACCTATTTCGGTACATCTAGTTCTCTCATAGGGTTGATTAGTGCCGACTCTAACGTTCTGTATTAAATGTTTTGTAAATGTTCAAAAATGATCGAATTTCATCTATGTCAAACTAGAATTAAGGCGAATTGATAGTTACTTGGTACGACTGACCTTAGATCAGTGAACATGAATGTTATGTCTGCTTGTTTCTGGTTATTCCCAACAGAGGAAAATTAGGCTTCAAAATTAAATTCCATGAGAATGAACACACATGTGTTCTGTTATAAGTTAATACATTTATTTAATTGACTTTATTTTTGTGTTTATCTATAGTGATAATACATATTTTTTTTGGTATTTGCTTTACAACATGTTAGACAATTTACTGAGATATCTTTCTTCGTTAAATAGATGTCTTCTAGCCCCTCTCTTTTTCTTCGTTATCATCATCCTTTTCTCTCTTGTTCATGATTTCTATCTTTTTTAATTTCTCTCTCAGTCTCTGTCAAGTAGTAGACAAAATTAGTGTGTAAATATTCTCTTATTTTTTGCCGTAATGTTGGCGAAACTATAATCGTGGGGATATGCCATAAGGACCAGCAGTAACATAGACTCTATGTCGCGAACAGCGTCGTTTAAACAAAATATCATCCCGCTAATTTTACCAAGAAACGAACCTAAACAAGAGTCCACTAGTTAAGAAATATATTAAAATGAAATGACTCTTTTATTGCAATGACATTAGATGTTAAATGTTCGGTTCGGACTAATATATTATCAACCGCTATTTTGACCTTTACACCTAGCATTCTGTTATATTTTGTGTGTATCGTTTGACGAAGACTCACTTCTAAATAGGTAATCTGTTTTTACACATTATTAGAGAATCGGTTTGTCGTGATGATGTGTTATGTACTGCTTAAGTTTCTATTCGATTGATGAAGACACAGACAAGAGATGCATACATGCATAACATGATCTTGTTGTTACTCGTTTATGTAGGTGAAGACGCCAGGTAGGTTCTATGCAGGTTAGAACCTAAACATGTAACATAACGGGGTTTCATATATATCCTCAGGCAAAGGAACATATGACCACTATTTTAATTCGAAAGATTCTGTAAACGGCAATAATAACATTTTTACATGTAATGTGTGTTTTAATTTTATCTTATTTACTAGGAGTCGTCGTGACTAATTGGTCCGTACTCAACTTTCTCAAGTTTAACAATTAAAATAAAGCTGCCTCCCATAGTTTAACTTTCACGTTGTACTTTGACTAGTACAGGTAAAGCATCTTCTTGTATTTCATTAACATTTCAGCGGTATAAGTTAATTTATACAATTAAAAAGCCTGAATCATGCGGATGTAGGAACAACCGTGTATATGATTGTTAGAATAGTACCGTTAGAAATAAATCAAGCTAATGTTCCTGTATTTTTAGCAGTGATGTATGTTTCTGTGGATGGCATATATAAATTAGAGGTATTTGACTTGCATGTTATTTATTATGTTGACAATATGCATATTGTATTATTTTTTCAATCAATGACTGCTTAAATCTGTTTTGAATCTATCTATCTATCTATATATATATATATATATATATATATATATATATATATATATATATATATATATATATTTATCGTTGTTAGGTTCGTAATCAAATGACCTAAATAGACATCTGAACGCTAATTGATGTAACTTTAGAAAGTAAAAAAAAACTTACCCTCAAGTTAATTAGAATGTTTATCAATAAATTATAGAACTTATTAAATATTTTGAGAAATATTTTTGCATTAAAATGTAAAATTGTCCACACAACTTTTAGGATGTACTAGGTTTGAACGAAAAATTCAGAAATGTTATGTTTTTTGGAAATGTGAAAACATAGAAATAAAATAATAAAATAAAAACATGGTTATTGGAATATAATATGAACCTGACTTTTATATATATATATATATATATATATATATTACAAATCAAAAGCATTTCGTTATCTTCACAATTTCTTACTGATCATCAAAATGTTATTTTAATGAAACTGTGTAAGTAATATAATGGTTTCATTGATTTATATGCAATACAAGTATTTCTAGCCATTTTAAATTCAAATTACACTAGCGTGTCATTTATCAATATTACCCCACTTGAGCAGCTTTTGTTTCTTCACAGATTCCCGGCATTCTCTTCAGCTAAGATTAAATATAGATTTAAGATACTTTAGCGTAGCTTTCCTACAAGTGTTACAAGAGGTTCGCCGAAGGTTTGTTTAGCTCTGACTCCCGCATAGGTTCAATGAGATTTAAGTACGCTGACCCCCCACCGGAAAGAGAGCAGTGGACGTCCGTGTGGTTTCGCTTTACTTTTAATGTTTCTTCTTAAAGACTTTACTAGTATGTTTTAGGTCATTAACTTGCATGAATAAAACTACTTGACTCACAAGCCACGTTCCAGGTGAGATCACGTAATACTGTAGTATGCGGGAAAAAGCCAGTCTGATTCCATTTTCTCTTCAGCTGGTACAAATCCTCGGCCATGCATTTGATAAAAGAGCCCATCCATGTTTCGTGATTGGTGAGATGGAGGCGGTTCAGTTCTCCCACGAAATCTTCGTCGCACATAGAACCTTATATCTTACGAAAGATTGCGAACTTTTATTCGGCAGTTAAAAATACTTTGACCCACTTTATAATGCATTATTCATACACCTTGACCTGCTAGATCATTTATCTTTTATTTTGCTTCTTCAACAGTGGCTTATTGACAGTAATTTCGAAAGCTTCACAAAATATTCTACCTATATTGATACGAACAAGCTGGTGATTCTCTTGAAATTGTCGTCTTCTCTTTCGTAATTTTGTGCCGTTTTCTGATCTATTCTAACCATATAATCGTTTGTAGTTGTGGGATTCAAAAGCATCTGCTTTAATTTAAGTTTGTTTGTACAGTAATGATAAGTAGTATTTACTCAAGTGTAAATTTTCATGTTTTTTCTGTGTAAAGAACGTTTTGATTACGACTGAAGTTGCAAAATATAGGTTTTAATTTAAACAAATTAAGTATAACCGATCTCGTTACCGGGCAAGCTACACACAAGGTAACCAAGTGTTATCTACAAAGCAGTAATTGAACAGTATATAGTCTAATGTGACTAAAATATAACTTTTGGAAAATATTTTGTTCATACTTAGTAAGTACTAAAGATGAACAATACGTTCAAATACATTTTAAGCATGACTGATTATACTCAAGTCATGATTGAATTTAGTATAATAAATAAATCTAGAGTGATCTCTAACTGATTTCCTTGAAAATAACTTTTAGCATGAGAAATCATAGTTATTTGAAGGAAGCTAAATATTGTCAATGATATTGTTATATTAATAAGGAGGAATCATATATATATATATATATATATATATATATGCTTGCATAAGTATCATTAGCGTTAAAATATATGTATTTAGATTAAACTCCGAAACCACTGCACATAATTTATCATGAAATGTGTAGAAGAGGTGCTATGCTCCAAGAAATCTGATTCATCACAGATTAATTGGTTTGTAGTAGGTTTCTATTATTTATGAAGATCCAGACGTTTCTATTTCCCAAAATGTGCGTCGTTTAAAAGGTTTCTGTTTAGTGCGTAGGTACTTCGTAACTACGTATTCTTATCATTAACGACTGTTCTTTTTTTTTGTTCCATTTCAGCATATTAGGACACAGGGACGAATATTAATACTGGTATATATGTATATATATATATATATATATATATATATATATATATATATATATATATATATATATATATATATATATATAATATATATATATATATATATATATATATGTATATATATATACATATATACATATATGTAGTGAGAAAGATATATAGAGATATAGATATATTCTTATTATTGTTATAAGATTCACTAATTACGTTAACTGAATTAAAATAAAAAGGGGAATACGCAGTATTTGCTGCATAATTCAAGAGTCTGCACTGTGAGGCATAATAAAACAAATATGAAATTAGTGGCGAAGTAAATGGTGACAAAATCAACAGAGTGCTCCAAAAATGGAAATAGCTGTTATAGATAATTGCAGACATGATCAAAACGTTGTCTTATAACACGTTTTCTTACATTTATAGCTCGTTTTGATAACTATTTTCAATTATGATTTAACGATGATCAATTGAATTGTACCCGAATCTTAAATTAAACTACAGTAGTTTTTGTACTAATTCCTCACTACTTACCAAGGCCAAAGATCAATCGAGGATAAACGATGCATGAGAGAACTAGTATGTATTATAGTACAGAAACGGTGAGTTGTCTGTGTTTGGAAAAGAATAGCAACTCGTTCCTATCTTAGCCTTGACGAATTGACAACTATAAAAAATTTAAAAGAAGTTCGAAAGTGCACAATATACACTAATGAACCTTACATAATAGGATTTATGATGACCCTAAACATTTATAAAGTAAATTATTATCAGCTACAAATAGCGTAATAATATAAAAGAAGCTTTTTCAACAAACCTTTGAACATTACGCTAGACCAAAACGGACATATTGGGTTTATCCTTAGGAATTTGTATATTGCTGATTCCTCTTTTAATTTAACATATATACAAATTATATCTATCTAAATAAATAGTTATAAAGAAATAAAAGTGCAATAAATGTATCACTTATACTAGAGACGGAAATGGCGTCCAAACATTTTCTAAGTAATCTGTTATCTGCTGTGAGCAATTAGATATGTGTAATACCTAACACGTTGTATCTTCATAGTAATGTTTATTTATAAAACGTCTGATGGTCTGCTAAACGTACATGTAGCGATGTTGCCAAATGCTATATTTGTAAAACAAAGTAAAAAAATATTAATTATTTTAACTTAAATGTACTTTCATAATAATTTCGTGTTGTATGAATAAATGGGACAATTATATCTTTTGCTGTCTGAACAATTTACAGTGTATAAAACTTGTATTATAATTATTTAATCAAAACTTAATTTGCTTAAATTACTACATAATTATAGGCGTCATAAACAACATCTATATAGGTAAATTGGTAGCTTACTCTTATTTTAGCTTAGCCGATTCTTCTTTTGCTAGTTTTCGTATGAACTGAAATACGAGGTAAGTCCGAGTGAGAGTTAACAAAGGACACTTAATGATGAGGGAGGGAGAGACAAGATGAGCGAGAGAAAAATATATACACTCTCATAGGTTCTCTTCTGAATGGAGCGGAAGTCAAGCTTAGCAAAATGTGGCATTCTAGATTAGAAAAATAGAACCCGTATAGTGGCATCGCCACTCCATAATGAATGTAAGAATCGGTAAACCCACACGTCTAAAACATTAGGTGATAATCAACAGTACACTATTATTTGCATCAACACAAAGTCTGTTGTTAATGTTCTTCGCAAACAGAACACCTTAGGTCGAACACAACAATAAGGTATCTCAGAGAGCCTCGTAACACAAGCAATGAACCCATCCGCCTTAAGAAAAAAGCGAGTAAAGTCTAATAGGTATTATATTATCGTGCTTGCTATATTCGCACGGGATCGCATTGACTATACTACTTTGATATTTAATTATTTAATGCATTGGCGTGAAATAATAGTGTGAAGCCTGCGTTAGAGCCATACATTCCATGAAAGAAAATACACCATGGGCTCGTGAAGTTTTCGAGCTAGACCCCATAATCATATATATATATATATATATATATATATATATATATATATGCATATATGTTCTTATACTATATTCTCTAGTGAATTTGTATATGTATTTTTTACTATCATCAAAGGGTGTACAGTATTATCGTAAGCTTGGTGGTTGTACGAGACATTCATGAAACCTAAATATGTTGCAAACCTAAAAAGTCTTATGTTCCGAACGTTTCTGATTTCTCTTTTAATATTAATTAAATGTTAATTATATTTATTTAAATAAATTGTAATAAAAATGAAAACTACATATATATGTTATTCCAGATGTAGTTAAAAAAATATGTCCCCAGATATATAATTTTAGCAATTAAATATTCATCTAATATAACCCTTTTTATTGTGATAATATATGTTTAATAAAAATATTGTTATTTTGCCTACTGTAATGTAAACCTGCTAAAATAAGATATTAAAAAAAAAAATCAGAGTCTTATTATAGTCCATGTTAATAAAATATATTTTATAAATATTACATTTTATTTGTTCAAATGCATCACAAACATTTTTTAAATCACTTTGAACAAGTCTAGGTGTATAATATTTTAACTCAAATGAACGATTATTGAATTTAAAAACTGTTTGTGGTCAATTACTATATAATTAGACGCGTCGTAAACAACCTGAATTGAGGTCGACTGGTCGTCTAATTTGATCATAACGTTTTTTTTAATTTTAGTTTAGACAATTTGCTCATGAATAAAAAGTGAGAACAAGAGACAGGGCAAATCGGAAGAAGACGTGTGATGTGTTGATAAAAGACAATGAACAAAAAAAACGGATAACATGGAATTGCAGAGAGGCTCTTTTTAATTGGTTTGCTAGGGGAGATAATACAGCTCACCGAAATAGACAACTCAATATAGAAGCAACATAATGTGTGCAGTCCCATCAGAGAGCCTCTTGCGAAAGTTATTAATCATATATCTTTAAGGAAAACGATGTAGTAACCGATACTGTCTATTTCCTGGCATCAACGCGAAATCAGAGTTAGATTGACAGACGAATTTAAATGGGCTCGAAAAACAATGCACTCGTTGACATTCCTTTATGTATGAGAGAATCTCATTATACGAGCAAGAAACCCATTACCACTGTGTAAGTTCGAGTTGGATTTTTATAAAGAAGGAAATACGTTACAATCTCCTCCTAATAGTGGGGAGATACCCCATATATATATATATGTATATATATATATATATATATATATATATATATATATATATATATATATATATATATATATATATTTCCTATTTGTTCTATTTTTTCTATTTTTTCTTTTTATCTTTTTATTTTTTCGTCTCTTTTTAAGTTACTCCAATTAAGGCAACACCACATTGTGTATTGTCAGTTGTTGAAACCCTTATTCCAGATACTTCATTTCCATGATGATCTGGCAAGCAAGGGCCTGTTTGGTAGTGAAACACATGTAGGAAACAACTCTTTCATTAGAATATATATGATAAATAAATAATCTTTGAAAGAAAACGTCTTTTGTGGTGAGTATTGGTCTCCGGAACGGAATGCTTTGTTAAGCCTTCAAAAAATCACATATAAATGCTCTGTACCCTGTAATCGAGTATCATCGAGCTAATTTGTATTGGTCTAATCCTGGTCCTTCACTGAATAATCTATCTTATCAATGAAAACTCGAAATATATATATATATAGTCTCGGAAGTTTCTCAACCATTAAAACTATATTAAAAAAACAAAAAACAAAAAAAAACTTATAGTCCCAAGTCTTTCAGTGGAAAATCACTCATGTAAGTCAATTTAGTTTTCACAGTTATTATATTAGTTTGTTTTTAACACTATTTTAAGGGATCATCAGTTGTTTACCATGAAACACTGTTTCGGGAATTTGTATATATATATATATATATATATATATATATATATATATATATATATATATATATATACAAAGAACTTCAATGAGTAAATTTCATTATGATAAAAAAGTATACAATAATTTGTTTGGGCCTCACATCTATAAAATTAAAATAGTAAGAACATTCCCTAAGTATTTTAAAGAGACAACCACATCACAATATCCATTCTGAAACTATATCACACAAATTTCATGGATAAATGCGTTTCATTTTAATCAAAAGATGTTCAACATAACGTAGGTTCTGTGATCCCGCAGTAATACTAGAATAGGTCACAATATCGTCTAATGATTTTAGAGTACTTATGCAAATTAGGGCCTAAGCTAAAATCAACTTGGCGTTAGTTGTTTCCTGATGTTTACGCAGACGGCCGAATGCAAAGTACCAAACAAACGTTTTCGTGTAAGAAAAAAAACTTATACCCACAACCCTAAACCCTAACCCTACCTATAGCCCTAACAACGTTTTAACATTTGTACAGTGATATTTTTCTTCAAAGAGAGAAATAATTCTGTATTATTTTTTTTCTCGCTTTAAATGTTGGTGATTCTTTTTTCAATTGTACATCCAGCTTAGTTTTGGATTTTTTGAACGCAAGCAACCGACTTTTCATTCGACTATTTCTGGCCGTCTTCGTAAACATCCAGAAACTACCGACATCAAGTCGATTTAAGCTTGGGTCCTAATCCGCCTTATTACCGATGTTTGATATCGATCTCCATAGTCATACATATTCTGAAGCTACATTATTCAGAGTAGTTTTAGATAAATATGTTTTAGCAAAGGAAAATACGCTACGAACTGCCGTGGAAGATACTGCCAAGTCTGATGCATAGAAAGTAGGCTCCGTCTCGCGTGCTTCAAAAATGTTCACCCCTTCCATTATCATATATCTCTATAAAAGCATAACTCTCCCATACATGGAGTAGTGTTGCTACATTTCGGCTCGGGTACTAACCATTCGTCTCTCCCTCTTAGACAGGGTACCAAAATATATCAAACCTAATAGTTCACAGTGTCAACCAAGCTTCAGTCCGTGTCATATCGCCGCAGTGTTACATCCCTATGCTTGTTTCACAAGAACATCAAAGAGATGTGCTAGGAGTAACGAATGAAAATATCTCCGGTTCATCTGTCCAGCAGCAGAATCCGACCGACTCTTTATAATTATCCCTAGATACCAAAATATGTGTTACTTAATTAGCTTCTTTATTTGAACAGCTTGCCATTTGAATTCCTTCATTGTTCCCTTTTTCTCAGACTATATGAACATGCAGACATTTGAATGTAATATGAATAAACTACTTGCTGCCAAACTTCCTATTTAGACTGAACCATATTAATGTGGTTCCTATCCAAGTAGTCGCTTACATTTAAGGTGGATAACACTAAAACAACATATATCCGGAACACTCCTTACCTGGTGTATGTGCTTACGTATGTTTCTATTTTGAATATGCGGGTAAATAAGATTATGATATTTGTGTTTGCGTGAGAAACTCATGTAAAATACGTAACAAACTCCCCCCTGGAGTTTTAAAGATAAACACTAATATATATTTTGAAATAAAATTACGCACAATAATTGGATTAATATGTTTAATTTTGATCGAAAGGTTACAATAATATGGTCAGTTCTATGTTGTTTCAACATCCACAAAAATACAATTTGTCACAGCTTGATTCTTCATAACAACTTAGATTCTGAAACTATATTACAGAGAAGAATTCGATAAGTCTGTGCATTTAAAACTAGAGATTTACCGAAAATTGTATACATTTTTCGCACTGTACTTACACATTCTCCAATCGAAACACTACTGAGTACATACATTCGGCTAAACCCCCATCAAATAGAATTTTTCAAAATTTAAAAAGTAAGAAGTAGCTGATGATTTTGCTAAGACTAATCTGATTGTTTCTCGATTCGACCCCCCTCATCGATATATATATACACACACTTAGGAGGAGAAAAGTAAACATTAAAAAATACTACGCCGTTGTCAGAATTTTGACTCATGCAATATTTGCTGACGGACTTGCATTCTCTTCTCTCGATATATAACAACTCCTTTATGTCAAAAAGTGAGAAAAACTCTAAACGATAACCCTACCAACGCGTAAGCGCTTTATATGTTTTAAATTGTCTAATTTTCTATCAATGTCCTTTATGTTGACGATATATTATGACAAGCTATTGACTTGCAAATCTAAGGAATTGCAAATAATTGGATCACTTGTCAGTATTATCACTGTTGTAGTAGACAAGTATATCTGTGTAGCAATATTGTACATGAAATGCGAGAGTTAGCGTAGAAATGGGAAATATCAACTTCGAAGTTTGGGTAAGGAAATAAAGTTGACGTGTTCAGTGAAGTGATCTATGAATACATGATGTCAAAATAGTATACGTCGATATAGTTAGCTAGAGAGATCCTCTTCGGTTTCGAACATCTATTTTTAGGATCTTATTCTATCTCCAACAATGGGTAGATGCTAGGAAGTTTTATATGATGTATTATATTTTAGGCAAAAGCAAAACTTTACCCATGAATTGAAAGCAATCATTCGAAAGGAGAGTTGCGTTCAAAGAGAGATATGACTGATTATAAATATGTTTGATACACTTTTAAAATATTTCTAATTTCTTATCTAGGACACTCTGCGACGCTTTGTAGACCTGTTAGTTTAATATAATTAAATAATATAAATTAATACTGATCAGTATAATAGTACGCTTGTTTGATCATTTATCTGTGCCTAGTTACCTTCTGAACGAATTTCTAAGCGTATCTTTCAAAGATAACGACTTCCGATAAAAGAAAGCTATTGATGATTATATAATAGCAGTGAGTGACTGATTGAATTTGGATTGAAATGATTGAAAAAAGAATTGTTCCAAAAGCTTGATTACAATTATGTCATTTTTATCTACAACTTCATTGATTTGTTCAAATATTTTTCCGTAAACATTAATTTTTAATTGCTTGATTATAATTTATGTTGTATTATTACTAAAATAGTTGGTCTTTTAAGTGTCAAATCACATTTTAAATTACATTTAATTGCAAATTCCCTTGTATAACGGTGTGTGTCGACGCTTTAGAAAGAGCGTTTTAAGTTCTCAACAAAACTTATAAATAAAAGTTACATAGCGAATGGGAAAAAACAAGTGCAAGTAAAAAGGCAACAAAACACACGACATACTATATTATAGCAGTCTACAACACCATATACATATCCATGTATATTACATCGAACAGTATAGGTTCCGGTTTCGGCGCGTCCTAATTACAATTATTTCGATCTACATATTTGCTATAATGCTCAGAGTGTTCGATAATTGATAGGAAGAATAGAGTCCAATCTTCGGTTGAGTCATACCATCGTCACAAAAATGGTACTTGATGTGCATTTGCTCAAACATTCAGAATTACAGGGTGTGCGTGAATGGTAAGTGAAGTAATACTGTAAAAAGAGTAGAGCCCTTTCCTACATCTCGGTGTAGAAGCAAATGACCACTTTACTCTTACTCAGAACATCATACTAATTCACTGGTGAGCGCAAGTGTCTCAAACAATTTCTAATTTTTAATTTTAATTACTAACGTTTTTATTTCAAGCTAATGTAAATCTACACAATAACTATGTACACGATTGATTGGTGTTGATTATTACGCTCATTATGAATGTGGATTAGACCACAAGGACACATTTCAAAATAAACAGTTTTAGAGTAGGAATAGTAAACCCGATTGAACACATGATATACGCGGCACTGCCATCAAGTGGATTAATTCTGTTATTCTATTATTCGGTCCTGCCTTGTTTGTTTCATAATAAGCATGTAAACAAAATGTGGTAATTATTTTTGTCATTAATAAAATTTAAACTGAGCCGACCATTTAAACAGAATAGTTACAATAAGTTGATAAAATACGCGGTAATCTTTTACCATTTTCCGCGACTCTGTGAACAGAAACATGATAATTTGATCCTCTAATGTTTTCATGCGATTAAACATCAAAGCTTAGGTAATACAAAAAAGTGTATTTACCTCCTTAAAAGAACCCTTCATTAACCCTAGCACTAATTCTAATCTGCTGTAGCAATCCGAATAACAATGGGATGACAATACGAGATAAACTTAAAATATTTTAAATTATACAAGTTGTTTTTGTCAAGCAATAGATACACATTCTGCTCTTCATTATACTGTCAAGAACTGGGTGATCAATAAATAGTTCTGTTAGTGAACTGGGTGATTGTTTTACATTACAGTTGTTGTGAAATCTGCCTCCTATTCTAAAATCCGACATTTTTATTTCATATATTTTTTTTAATTTCAGAAAATTCTAAGGAGTTACCTAAGATCGTCCTACGAAAATTGAATCCAATGGGTACAGTTAAGTAAAACTAGTGCACTCATTACGGTAAAAAAATGTACATAGGTATTGTAATAATTGTTATGAGTAACTATATATCATAATTATCATGATAAAATGATTAGTCTAATTGCTAAATTTCTTCATTGTCTAAATGTTGTTTTTAGGAATCACGTTGGCCTGTCTGCATAACATGTTGATTTTAGTTTCTAGTTGAAAACTGCCTTGAAGAAATAACGACGACAATTAAACGTGTGATAACTTGTTTTCTATGTTATTACATCTGAGAACTCAGCATTGGCCAATTAAATAAAGTTGTCGCGTATTGATGAGCCATGTAGAAAGCGACCCGAAGTTAACAAACTTTATATTTATAGCAATATTCTTTGTTTGCTACGGATGTTTTTGTTATTGTTATATTTTTATCGATTTTATGTATTTTAAAGTAGAATGCTCTTAGTAGCCACGAAAAGCTCAAGAGTGTCAACAAATGCCATATGTACTACTCCATGAAGAAAAAATATTTTGGCTTTCCCAAACAAATTATTGTACATCATGTTGGGATATACAAGTAATTCTAAAAAGAATGTAGGCGATTTATAAAAACAGTATTTATTATCTGACAGTTAAAATAGATAGCGCACGTATTCCTTTCTTGTTAATGACGTGAACTATATTTTTGGTTTCAAGACTTAAGCGAAATATGTTTCCATTTTATTAATCATCCGGTACCGAGTGAACGTTTGTTAACAAACACAACATACATAGTATGCATACAAAGTATTTGGTACGAATACAATCAGCACAAAAATCAAATATTGATCAATCAGATGCAATGCAAGTAATGTTTAAAGAAGAAATTGCATAATTTTATATATTATATAAACTCCAGCTGAAGTAATCAAAGCCACATGTAAAAGTCATGAATGTAGGATAACATTGGTGCTAACGTTCGGAAGCCTGCTGTTTAACTAGACAACGACACAAATACTAAAGAGGTAACTATGAGATCAAAGATCCTGATTGGGCTAGCAAGATCACGTTAGGTTGACGATGGGATATTTTTCCCTAGTCAATCCTTAATTACGGCAATTCTAGTCCAGTATGATTGCTATACAGATGTCTTGCAGAGTCCCCAGGACCGCTTAAAAATAAAAAAGGTAGTGAAGATTTCTAGATATTTGTGGCGCAACTAACTAGATCGAACATTTAGTTTACAGAATTTAATGCACGGTTATTAATATTATCATAATAATCTTTTTCCTCTTCCTCTTCATTATTATTATTATTATTATTATTATTATTATTATTATTATTATTATTATTATTATTATTATTATTATTATTATTATTATTATTATCTCTACGAGATTTCTTACCGACAACAACCGGTGATGTACCCTGGAGTGTGAGTGATTACACATCTCCCCAGATTTCCAGTACTCTCTACATCTTTTCGATCACCACCGCAAGTGATCTTGCGGTATCGCAACAGTGGCCTGTCGTTGATTTCCTGCTGGCAGCGACCGTTTGTATCCCCTGGAATTTGTGTGGTAATAAGCCTCCCCAAAGTTCCAGTACTTTTCCAGTGGAGGTCTGATTAGTGCTCTTGCTCCTCGGTCTTCCCATCCTCATTGAGTCACTACGACTATTTCATGTGATGTCAGTCGAGGCCGATGCCATTCTTTTTTTTGGGGGGGGCAGCTGTTATTTCTTGCAGTTTCTGTTCCTTGGTTAGTGCGATATGTTTTACCTGTGGTTTTGTTTTCTTCCTATTGTAACGTCTATGTGACAAGTTATCATTCATAGCTTATATTGGTTGGTTTCCTCATTCGACATTTTTTACTAAGATTGCGGCTGTTTTGATCATTTCCGTCATGTGTATGGTCTCAGTGATCCCTTTGATTCCAATCCTTTCCACTTTTTTCTCCAAGTTTTTGGGACTGTTTCTAGTGCTCCTATGATTATTGTAATTATATTGACTTTCTTCAAGCTTTATATTTCTTTCAGTTCTCTGGCAAGTTCCGTGTATTTGCCTTGTGTTTCCGTCTCTTGGATCTTCACTCTGTCGTCTTCTGGGACAGCAAATTCTACAATTTTGCAGGTGTTTTCCTTCTTGTCGATTATTATAGGGTATATTTGCTTGTATGAGTTTATCTGTTTGTATCTCAATATCCTAGAGGATTTTGTGCTTTTCGTTTTCCAGTACTGACTCTGGCTTATGATTGTATTATTTGGCTGTATATCTGAAATTCAATCGTTTGAAAAGTTCCGAGTGTACTGCTTTCCCCACACAGCCCTATCTGTTCTTGTATTCTTTATTATTATTATTATTATTATTATTATTATTATTATTATTATTATTATTATTATTATTATTATTATTATTATTATTATTATTATTATTATTATCATCATCATCATTGAACATAATCATATTTATTTGTGTATTCTAAGCAGTGTCTAGTTACTAGTAGTTGTAATGTGTTTATACGCTTCATTTTGCGTGTAGTCGAGAAACGATATAAAACCAGTTAGATATCACTGAAGAATCAATATAAGAATAGTGTAATGTACCGCTGTGAATAGTATAGAAGACAGCATCGGCACCAACAGTGAAACTACTTAACTAACTAATTTACACCATAGCCGTAGTATTGTTTTAATCAGTTTAGAAACATATAACAAATCAAATACTGTAGGAGTATTAATCTGAAACTAGCAAGACGCCAGCGCGTCTTCTCATTTCAATTAATAATTTTGAACCGTCCGAGTTTTATGAAATGTAACCTTATCACATGGTAGTTTATGTTATAGTCATTCAATTTAGTTCCATGTAACATTATTAGTGTCGGCTTAGTTTTTACATATGTTCATTCTAAAGATATTGATTAATAACTTTTCTTATTCTAATTGTTTATGAGTAATAACTTTCTAAGCAATACATTTGTAATTAAATTAACTCGATGAAAATATGTTTCCTGATTACATATATAAATAGTGCTTTATTATTACGCTTTTTGCGTCGAGTCTGAATTAATTACATCCTTTTGATTTAGCGCATACTACTTGGGAGAATAGAGGGACAAGCTAAATGATATATATATTTATATATATATATATTTATATATATATATACATATATATATATATATATATATATACATATATATATATATATATATATATATATATATATATATATATATATATATATATATATATATATATATATATATATATAAGGTAATCCAACAAAAGATACAGCGTCAACTAATATATTATGATTAGTGAAACATCCGGATAAAAACTGAACTTCGATATACTGGATAGAGCATTAATATTATAATATAACATGAAATAATAAAATAAGGTGTTAATCAAATAGTATTATAATTCAAAGTTCAAGCAAAGTATTTTAACGTCCTTAGCTCATGAGTTTTCAAAGATAATTCTTCTCCTCAGAGGACCATTACCGTAGTGGTATTACTACCGGTAAGAATATTACACTTTGAAAATATATAAAAATATATACAAAAATACATTAAGATATATAACATCAAATATATCAACCCAAAAACATACTTTTTTTTTAATCTATCCAAGTCATATAATTTTTAAAAAACATAATAAGGAAAGATATCTAGAATGTTGACTGAAGATTGATCCAAATACGAGGAATTAAAGTATGTTTTTGGGTTGATATATTTGATGTTATATATCTTTATGTATTTTTGTATATATATTTATATATTTTCAAAGTGTAATCTTATTACCGGTAGTAATACCACTACGGTAATAGTCCTCTGAGGAGAAGAATTATATTTGTAAAACTCATGAGCTAAGGACGTTAAGATACTTTGTTTTAACTTTGAATTATAATGAAATTTGATTATTTCATATTATATTATAATATATATATATATATATATATATATATATATATATATATATATATATATATATATATATATATATATATATATATATATAAATCTTTACAATGTAAGTTTGTACCGCCACAACTCGTTCTGGTAATAACTATGAATCAAAGAATTATGGTGTATTAGATGGTAATATATTGTACCCTGTACCCGAAATGTTCGAAAATCTCTTTCTTTCGTCCGGCTGACAACAACGATTAGAAAGTGAAAAGTAAAATATGGAAGGTTTTTGTGCCAGATGAGGTTGGTCCGAAATTAGTAAGAGCATCTCTTTAAAATGAGCGACACACAACTGATTTTAATAACTGCAAGGGCAATTGCAAATCACGTATTATATTATAAAGGTCTGATCTTGAAGATTCTGACGAGAGTTAGATTAATGATATACGAAGCGACTTTCTCTGAATTGATACGAATAGAACAAATTATTTAATTTTTAATAGTGTTTTGTAATTATTTCGCAATCTCCGATGAAGTAAAAAAATGCTTCAATTGAAACCATTTTTAATATTAATTATGGTTACAATGGTATATAACTGACGGAAGACTTAAATAATGTTGATCCTTATACTTATATTATATATCATATGTAGTTTCAAAACAAACTTATTAAGTGCTGACAGTACAATTTATGAAATAAAACAGGTATACTAAACAGGTTTTATTAGATTCTCTAACCCCTTTCTTCCTTCTGTAGACTTCTTAATTGTCTAACGTGGTGCATCCGTTCTCTAGTAATAACATGACTTCGATACGACAACGAAGGAACTCAGCAGACATGTGAGAGGGTAAGGAAAAGTAGTTCATTGATCTTTCCTAATGACGCCTGGGAGCGAGTCACTGTTTTCATGTTGTTTGTTTTTCGTTTTTTTACTTAACTATTCTTCTGACGAGATGGAGTGGGAGATAAATGGAGTCGCTCATTCTCGTCTGATTTTGAGACCTCAAGTTAAAGTTTCAGACCATTATTTTTAGACGTCCACACGCTTCGAGTACAATCGTGTACTAGCTTGAACATCTCGCTTCGACTTCCATCGCGGTTTGATCTCGACTCGTCTCCACAACAACAAGTGACGTCACATACCCTTTTTTCGTCATCCAATTACACAGGCGCATTCACGCTCGCTCTGTGCCTGACATCCTTGATCCCAAATCTTTCATATCAGATAAATGTTATTTATGTATTATTACTTTGAGAACTTATCATCCAACAAAATACCGGGCAACACAACACTGTATTTTAATCTCTGACCTCCCTCAGTTATAGGGAATGAATCACTCGTGGGAACATATTTATTTATTTATTTATTTACAATAAACGTCAGCTGAACTCTGCATTCAATCTAACAATTACACCCAGGTAAGAATCCATACATGCTAACTTACACACTTTCAGAAATACAGGGCCCCTCATAATCCAACACTAACATGCTTTATTTTGTATATTGCATTTTTCTTTTGTTTTAAATTTTAATTTTATGTTATATTCTTTTTTTTTATATTATTTTATATTCTTTTAAAATATTTTTTTTTGACTTTTGATATAATTTCATTTTGTATGTTTTTCTTTATTTTTGTTAAACATCAGAATCTATGTTTCCTTATTACTTATACATCAAAATAAGTAACTTCTTTATTATAATTATTATTATTATTATTATTATTATTATTATTATTATTATTATTATTATTATTATTATTATTTTATTAATTAATATTCGGTCTTAAGTGTATATCTACTTCATTATGACACATTGAATTAACACATATAAAGGTTATTTAAAAATATGAGTGTGTGTAGTGTTTTTATCAAATATGGATATATATATAATATATATATATATATATATATATATATATAGCGAAAGAGAGAGAGATTGATCTGTTGGCTATCAAACATATGATTTCAGAGATGTATTTCTAAAATAGTAGATGGTATTTAAAGTATAAGCACGATGTAGATTTAGGAGTTTTTATTCAATATTGCAAATGCCTTGCATTTTTCTTCATGAATGAAAATAAAAAAGGAAAGAAAAGGAAAAAAAACACAGAAACCAGATCGCCCCTGTTTGGAGTATTGATGTGTTAGAATTTGTACAGTCAAAGGATGTTATGTGATTAGCAAGAATCGGTATTGCTTAATTGTCTATATGTTGTTAAAAATATTTAAATGCTGTCATTATGTTTTAAATTTTCATCATAAAAAGTGAATTATGTTATAATGTAAGTATAATTATCGTGTGTTTGTAATCTGAGAGGTAATAACTTTACTTCGGAACTTCCGCTATGTTAGTGATTACTGAGTTATGTAAATAAACGGTCATTATCCAAATAGCTTGTAATAGAAGACAATTTGTGTTTTAAGTTATGCATTTTAAAATCCGGCTAAGTGTTCTTAAGCTGTGTCGAGAGGATGTTACTGTTATTGTTAAAAATATATTAATATGATTAATATTGCATGGTAATAGATACTACACTTCCTTTTTAGGATCGATATCTAAATCAGTTTTTAGCCAGATTTTAATCTGATTACTATATAGATACTTTTATCAATAGTGGGATCATATTTTCACCAATCAAATCCTTTAAAGGTACACAAGCACAAAAGATACAGTTTATACTCAATAAATAGTGATCGTCAAACTGAACTTCCCTAGATGTAGACACATAGACTAATTTGACTAATTTGAACAATAGTTGAATTATATGTTTATGCTGTTAAGTAAATGATCGATCCTTATTAGGGGATACACAACCAACATATATTAATAGTTCAGCTAAATATTTAAAATAGACGGAAATGAATATAAAATAAATTAGTGTAAAATTTTAAAAAGAAGAGAACAGAATATAATAAATGGGAATGCAAATACTTTAGAATAAAACATGTAATTGAGGAACATGTTCATCTATCAGATTGTAATGATACATTTAATCTAATAGTCAATGTGTGTTTCCTTTGTCAGAAACAAATAAACTGATTGTTTATACAATTTTTATATTCTTCGTTATTTTCTCTTTGTTATTTTTATATTATTTCACGGAATAAAAATGTTATTTAAAGAATATATGATACGTTAATACAACCTCTTTAGGAATATAGCTTTTTATCTTAACCATCACTAGTTTGACATCAGAATCCGGATAAAAATAATGTAATTTGAAAAAACATGCACATAAAAGTGGAACACTTATAAAGAATAATTCTAATTATCCAATTTGGTCTGAATACTTAAGTTTAAGTACTTTACCAAGGACCGAACTAAATAGGCATTTCATTGGGACTTTTTAAATCCCGTGATTAGTTTATATGGGAATTTTTTTACCATTGACCTTGGCGTTTATGGGCAATAAGGATTTACAAACCTAAATTTACTACACAATGAGATTGTTTTCATAAATATACGTTTTGGAAAAATGACTCATCTAATTAATATAGGTCTAGCGATAAACATTGATTTAAAAATATATTTAAGAGGCATTTTGGTGTCGATATAATTGAATATTTTGGAAGGTTTTATTAAGTGTACATGTAACCATTAATTGAAACAAAACATTCATAAATAGAAAATAATGAATAAAAGACAAAATAAAATAATATGACCGTTATTTTAGACTTATCTGTATAATAACACGAAGATACACTGAGTGGAACACACAATTTTGTTGCTTAATAAATATCTAAGTCTATGTGTATATTCCATGATAAATGCCAGTATACTGAAATCATATACCCTTAATAGGGTTAAGATGAAAATTTATATACACTAAATTTACAAAAGCAAGGAAATTCCCAATTTTTTACACTTGTATTGTCATTAAGGGTATGCGAGCACAACAGGGCTATGTATTTTACTGGTAGGAATTTTTCTTCAGCGCACCTCACACACTTCATCCACTCATGCATACATATTTATACTGTAGTGATGTGATAATGAAATTGTTTGGTTGATATGTAGTCATACCCTTAATGACAATAAAAGTGAAAAATTTGGGAATTTCCTTGCTTTTGTACATTTAGTGTATATGAATTTTCATCTTAAACCTATTGAGGGCATACGCTTTCAGTATACTGGCATTTATCATGGAATGTCACTACTTTTGTAAAGGCTATGCCTCAAGACAATGGTAATTTTTAAGGTTTTTTTTTAATTTTCTTGAAAACTAAGGTATATGGTAAACTGAAATTAAAATACCACCAACTAGACCCTAGAACCTCTATCTCTGCCAAAAATCAGCTGAATCCATCATATAGTTGGTGAGATACACGTACGTACGTACACACGGATAACACAAAATCACCCCTGACCTTTCTGCATCTCTGCGTTTCCTTGACTAATGATGCTGAATTTCTACACACTTATAGAGCCTATCAAATGAAAATTTTGTGCAGAGTTTTAACTAATTTTGTTTATTGGTTTTTGAGTTATGACTGATCAAAGAAATGACATTTCTAGCATAAGTCGTTTTTGAAGTCTATTTAGGAATAGAGCATTATCGCGCCTCCCTTGATTCTATAACTTCTGTATTATTAAAGATAACGTCGGTGTGACTGTCCTTTCATAGTGCCCAGCGAGGAAGTATTACACTGTACACATCGAGTTTGCGGGTTCGATTCTGCACTCCGATTACTTTTACATAAAATTATATGAAATCAAAACATAGATTTGTCTTTTTTATATCAAAATCTAAGTCATGAATGTTGTCATATTTAGACCTATCTGTATCTATGTCAGTCACTCTACCTCTCCCCTCTTTCTATATTACTATATACAGAGATTCATATAAATATAATATAGGAAGACAGATCTCTATATTTGTACGTGCTTGTTCTTAAATACGAAAAGATACAACTAAGTTTGTAAAATTTGCATGTGCAATATAATGTTAATATATCTGCGTCTATAACTTTCCATTAAAGGAGCTTATGACACTTTTCTTAACATGTTAACAATGAAATTCATGTATTCATAAGCGTTAGTTTAAGAGTACAACATAATCTGAATAGCTCTGTGGATGAAATATCAGGCTGACAGCATAAACGTTGCTGCTAAAGTATATTCACCTTACTATGAAGTTGCATTTGATGCTATCTAACACTCTAACCGCAGAAAATCTTGGGAATCCCTTCAAGTTTATTTATAAAATTGTTTCATGTAAATAGCATCCGAAATATTTAAACTTTTCATACATATTCTCTAGGAAATTTTAAGCCAGAAATAACTTTCTATTCGACAGTTTAAATGCTTACTTATTCGTTTTAAATTTCGAAGGCTCACGAACTATTTTTAAAAACTTTTAACAAAAGATTAACATGTTAGACTCGTTCATGATTAAACCGAAATTCATCCCGGTAGAATTAATTTTGTAATATATATTAAGTAGGTTTAACGATGACGGTATATTTTACGCTATTGGAATTATGATTAGCAGAACTTGCGATTCATAAATATATTTTTAAAAATATGTGTAAGTCACGTTGAAGTGAGAAAACCACACGCGTACACACGAGAAGTGATTACACAACATTATTAATATGAAGATTACGTATTATTATAAATTAACCCGACCTGTAAGAAAGTGACCATTTTACAAAGAATTAAGGTAACCTTCCTGTAATGAAAGTTTCTTAAAAAACTGATAATCGTCAAGATTAGTGTATAATCAAAATTACAATCTGAGATCTTCTTACTGCATTTATTTATTCTAAATATTTATTTCGAACGTGCTTCTTATTAGGAAGTGTTAGATACAAGTTATCTGTGAGACCTTACCCTCATGAGAGACAAATACAATGGAATGAAAAAAAAAAATCGGTCACAGTGATTTCAAAGAGTTCAGGATTGTAAAAGTTTTGTTGAACGCATACGAATAAAATACCACAAAAATGAAAAACCAGATTGAATTTAGAGAATAAGCTAATGTCATTGCAACATGGATATCATGTGAATTGAATAAAAAATCCAACTATTTTGCTTCAAATAAAAAAATGTATAAAAAGGTCGCACTACTAACAATTTCGTATATTAATTGAGTTTAATTTATTTTTATAGTTATCGTGAATTACATATAAAAACTTTAACATTATTTTTTTTAATTTTCGATAATGAATGGGCTCGGTAGATTTTTATATTTAAATAATTTAAATAAAACATACAATACTAGCTGAACCGCGCCCGGCGTTGTACGCGAAAAAAATATCCGCCACGAACACAGGCTCAACAATGTTATAAGCAGATCACTCTAATTATGCTATGCTTGTACGGGAAAAAAGCTATTTATAGCCGTATAATTGTTTCGAAGTTTATTTTGTGTTGTGTTAATTAAATGTTAAACGGATCTGCAGATGATCTCTTTGCTGTACTGATCTATGGTGGTAACTTGAACTGGAGAACAGTCACTTATTAGATTTGTAACGCGATCTTAATCAGACTTACCGATAGTATATCTATGACGCCTCACCACCAAACAATCTAAAAAATGTAAGTTTGTTCACCGCATAATGAATCAGTTGGGCATAATGTGTTAACCAACAGATTTCTATTATTGTCTACCAACTCAAATTCTTGCTATGCTCTTGTTCCTGGTTTACCAACTTCGGAAAGTGCTACTTGTTGACTTGCTGATTTTTTAATGATCCAGTAGTCTCATCTATATCTGAGGAAAAGAACTCTGGCTTGGCAAACATAACCAAACATTTAGATTGAGACATTACTGACTGAGTTACAAAAAATCAATTACGTATTAAGGTGATGCATAATTGGTTACATCAACATTTTTTGTAAAAGGGGCACCGATTCGAGTCCGTGTTTTCAAAAATAGCCAGTAATACAGGATATAGAACGATATGAAGGAATGTCTTAGTGAAAATACATGTTGCTTGTGAGAGGTTGTGTTTATGACATGTGTGTGCTATTCTATATTTCGCCAAGTTATTATTTAATGGGGATGCTCTGCATTTTTCCTGTTAAGGTATTTTTATGGTAGTCTTAGCTGTAAATATAAAGCTTTCCAAATAACTATTATAGTTTTGATGTATTGTGGCATGCTTATCCCTTTTGTTTTGACCAAATGTTTTTTTTATTGAAGAAATACAACTGTAACTCATTATGGGCCCACTAGTTAAAGAATGTTACGGATGTTAATACCATATGTTAGAACCCATTATAGATGATTTTATATCAAAAAGTTCCGGATTGTGAAATTAGAAGTCAATTTTTCATACATTTCTTTGTTATTTCTATTTTCTATTTTCACAGAAAGCTGGTTTGCATCAAATACGTAAAAGATAATACATAAATAAGTCAATAAAATTAAATGACCCGTGCAATTGCTTAATTTGCATGATGACTTGTGAAAACAGGTTTAAAAGCAGTAGTGGATCAAGTGAGTATATATATATATATATATATATATATATATATATATATATATATATATATATATATATATATGTGTGTGTATATATATATATATATATATATATATATATATATATATATATATATATATCATAAATAAACATATTTACATGAAAGACTTAAGCGCACGCGTCTATCTATCGCAGTAAGGATAACTATATCCCCTAGAAGAATCGATAATTCTCAAAACCGAGTGTCAGTTTAGTCTTTCTCAAAACCGGTTCAATACCGATTGAGGCGGACAAAGAGCAGAGTCCCCTAGCTTTTTTGAATTGTTTTCTTTATTTCATGCATGGATATGTTCCAGACATCAAACTGTTAGATTATCGAGGAATGATACAGGAAAACGTATTATTTAAATTTTTCAAGCCAAGACAATTAGTAGCGATGTCAGCGCTAGCTCTTTTTCTCAATAATAAGTACGGTCTTCTATCTTCGTTATATAGTAATTTATTACCATATTCTTGGCTCTTTTGCGGATGTTGGTGCTAAATGTAAAAGTTATGTGCATGGATTTTTTTCTGGCTATTGAATTGAAATACATTTTTATCTACGGCAGAAAAGATAGAATGAAATTTTTGCATATATTTCTTTGTTAAATATATTCCATTGTTCTTTCTATTTTCATAGAAAGCTGGTTTGCATCAAATACGTAAAGAATAATACATAAATAAGTCAATAAAATTAAATGAACCGTGCAATTGCTTAATTTGCATAATGACTTATTAAAACAGGTTTCAAAGCAGTAGTGGATCAAGTGATCATATATATATATATATATATATATATATATATATATATATATATATATATATATGCGTCTTGGAAGAATTTAATAATATGCAGTCATACTATGGCTTAAATGCGAAGTTCCGACCCATTGTTGTTGTTGAACACTGTTCGACTATTTACTGTATGCGTTCGCTGATTCAGCATATAGATAATTTAATTTCTCTAAATTTCCGTGCGAGTCAGTTGTGACCGGGTGCGTCCCCTGAGACCGGCAAGAATTAACATATCTTACATTAAACATTGAATAAGCATAAAACTTCGATGGCTGTAGGTAATAATAATAAATATTTATTTAAAAAATGCGGTATATACATATATATATAAATATATATATATATATATATATATATATTGCATTTTTATGTCATTAATTTTATTGGTGATTGCAGCGTTCGTTGTTTTTTTCTATTCACTACTACTTCGATTGTCTTACTTCATAAGTTATTAAGATGCAGAAAATTGAATTATTAGTCGCCCTTAACTTTATTTGACGTATTTATCGTTAATATATATATATTCATAGTGATCGGATAGTTTGCTTAGGAGAGAATTATGTACATATAATTATATAACAATATAAACATACCTACATAAGTTTATTTTTGGTTGATATGTTTTGATGTTATGTATTTTTGTGTATTTGTGTATATAATTTTAAATATTTTCAAAGCGTAATTTTATTACCTGTAGTAGTATAACTGCGGTAATGGTCCTCATAAGAGAAGAATTATCTTTGAAAACTCATGAGCTAAGGACTTAAGAATACTTTGCTTGAACTTTGAATTCTAATAAAATTTGATTGACACCTTATTTTATTACCTCATTTTATATTATAATATTAATTCTCTATCCAGTATATTGAGCTTCAGTTTTTATCCGGATGTTTCACTAATTATAAGATATTAGTTGACGCTTATATCTTTTGTTGGATTACTTTATATATATATATATATATATATATATATATATATATATATATATATATATATATATATGAGAGAGTTTCTTGTTGTTTCTAGTTCTTATTGGATTCTAGCGCAAGCATATGTCTAGCCTGGTGGAGTATAAAGCTAAGTGTTATTACTTGATGGAACATTACTATGATAATGTGTGGCATTTCATTGTATGAACCAGTGAATAGCCGTGTCGATAGGATATTATTTGGGCTTCGAATACAATGTTATTTTGAATATTTGGCCAGGGTTTACTTGTTGAATGAACCCCTTTTATATCAAGTTGTACACCGAGACCGACAACACTCGATGATGATGTCTCTTATGTAATTCAAACTCTCCATGTTTATAAATATATACATATGTATATATATATATATATATATATATATATATATATATATATATATGCATAGTTTTTTGTTTCATTTTACTTCAGTTGAATTCTCAGATTCAAGGAGCCTCTCTCTTAGGCTAACACTTAATCTGTTTTTGAGATACATAATTATATAAATATGGCATTAAAATCCTATTCAAGTGTTCGTACAAAAATAAGAACATTAAGTTTGCTCCCCCAAATTGACCAGTTTACTATGTTATAGTATATTTGTCTTTTAGTCTCTTGGTCTGATCGGATACCAGGACAATTACTAATCTAGTCTGGTGGAGTATCTACTTGAGGTAATAGTATTGGGAGAGGGTGCCTTATTACTCTATGCGCCAGTGTATAGGCGTGTCGAGGAGATCTAATTGGGTCATCGAATACTATGTTATTCTGAATATTATTCAGGGTGTATTTGTAGGTGGAGTATCCTGATACCAAGTTGTTCTAACAAATCCTTGTACAGAGAGACCTTAGACACTCGATGGTAGTGTGTAGTCGGCATTCTTGTTCTCTCACGTGTGTTGTAATCTGTTATTTATAATTTGAGATCGAAACCTGTTTAGCCATCTACCATGTATATTTAATAAATAAACATATATATATATATATATATATATATATATATATATATTGCTACAAGGAAATTAATATCTTGTTGTGTGACATTTTAACATGACTGCATAAAATATTCATATATCAAAGAAAATTGTTCACATCGCACACTTTTTAAGTCACAAAGTTTCGTGCACTAAATAAACTCATTCAAATACATTATTGCTAAATACTCACCGCTTCTACAGAACTATAGTTAGTATTTATTATATTTTTCAGACTTCCTGTATAATATCAAAAATTCAGTTGATACAGAGGATTTACTAGAAAGAGTCTTCCTATATGTTAAAATAATCTTCAAAACTTAGTAAAAGTACAGACTGTTAAATTTGCTGAATTATTTATTTGTCTGCCGCATATTACGCTGTAAAACACCGCCTACTCTTCCACCTCCTAAAAATATCTTGGAACTGACATAAGACTTGCCATTCACTGACCTCATCGGAGCCATCTTTAAATACAGGCTCTTTATGTTGCTCTAAACAATAAGCAAATGTGTTGGTGCCGATAAAAAAAATAGCTTAGCTTAAGGTAGTGGGCTGGCTCCATTATAGTATGACATCGACACTAATGATCACGTAATGGGCAAGAATACTGAGTAGTTACTATCTTCTGATGATCTCTGTGTAACATTCCAATAGGTTATGTTTAAAGCTATAGAAACAAACTCACCCCTTGATGAGCTACTCCTTTAGTATAAGAATAACCATCTGCATGCAAGCACTGAATAAATCTAAATCTATTTCTTCCATCTCAGGAATCGGAAGACCAACCGACCCCTTAACATCACGTTTTCTGGACAAACACTTGAGACCCATATAAACCCTGTTTACCAATACATAACACTTGACCGCACCCTCTATATCAAAAACAATAGAAAGAGACAATAATGAAAGTCAGCTCTGCCGACTAAAGAGAACAGAACTGGATCCACCGAAATCAAAAAGGAATAATGTTTTTAGGGTGTGTGTGAAGGAGCAGAATATTTAAGATGATCTATGAAACTTTTGAAACATTTTTCTGCCCAGGAAGCCAGGTTTAGAAGGCAGATATGAACTTTTCCACATAGCGCCTTTCAATAGACAATCTTCACCTCGGATTTGCCGAATTGGATATTTAAAATACCAGTCCAGGAATTTTACTTGTAACTCTACGGAACTATACACATAACGGGTACGAATCAATACGGACCAAGTGAGATTATTTTGAACCCTCCACCTTTTACTTGAAACCCTGTAAAATTGTTAAAAAACTTTCTACAATTCTATACAATGTTGCTATTTTGCTTTCTGCACCATAGCGCCCCGTTTTGTCTTCGAAAATGGCTACTCAATACTGCTATTTTTTCCTTCCCGGCCATTTATTTCTTCATTCCACACCCTTTTTAGTTTGATTCTTCAATTTTTCAAAGTGAAATGGAACTAGGTAATATTTATTTATTATAAATACCACATTACCAAATGGTATCCTCTGACGAGAGGAGTTTTATCTTTGAAAAAGCATGGTTTAAGGATTAATGTAACTCTTTGCATCTGAACTTTCGATGTAATACGATTTGTATTAATTTTATGCAACTTTATGTAATTTATGCAATTTGTTACCTTCACTTTTCTTTCTTTAAATATATATATATATACATATAAATATATGAAATATATATATATATATATATTATATATATAGTATATATATTATATATATATATATATATATATAATATGTATATGAACAATATATGTATATAATATATATATATATATACTATAAATATATATATTAAAAATATATGTATAATATATCTATATAATATATATATATTTAAAATATATATAATATATAAATATGTATATATATATATAAATATATATATATAAATATATATATATATATATTTATATATATAAATATATATATATATATAAATATATATATATATTTATATATATATAAAAATATGTATATATAAATGTATATATATAAATAAATAAATATATATATATATATATATATATGTATATATAGTATAATGAAGCCTTGAGTCAGTAAAAACAAAGATAGAAAATGCAGTTTAGATTCCCAGAGGTACTAACTAAATCCAAAATATCGAAGATTAGCACTTTCATAAGCTGACTTACCCCTGGAAAATTCACAAATAAAATAGGGAAGTCAAGTACCTACCAGTGAAAAAAGCAGGGGACTTTAACTTGAGCGTGAAATATGAAACGGGGTTCATCAGCTGTTTACCATGTAACTGTGTCGGAGATTTAAAAACTGGACAGAAATAAAACATCAGCATAACATCGAATCAACGGTGAATTGTTATATCTCTATAAAATATGACCTCCTTTGTTTTCTCACGCTAAATTTTGAAAAATAACTGTATCTTCTGGCATCATTATTACAATTTTCTGTCGTCGTTTCTGCATACAACAGTTGGCGTATTTCTATGTGATTCGCCAGTTGTCCGTTTGTTTGTCACGCTTGTGATTAAAATAATGTTCATCGCAAAAAGCGGGGATTGTATTACCACAGCTTAAGAATATCCGCCATTTTTTATGAGAGGACTTAACTAAAGAGATGCTTATTTGAACATTCAAAACTGATGAATACATTCTCAGCTGTTATTGAACTTTTCTATGTGACTGATAAAAGAAACACATATGTAACTAAATTTACTAATAAAGACGCCGAGAATTTTATCACCTAGTTTGGTATAATTGCACCATTGGGAAACAAGATAAGATCTACAAATGCATGCTATATTATTAGCCAGACGTTTCAGAGGTCGAACCATGAATAATTCATGAAACTTTTCCTCGTAATCTTTCTTCTAAAACGAAGATAAAAAGGTATGTCTATAAGATATTATCAAACTTATGATATTAGTCGTTTCTTTGATCATCGATGCTTGTACTATATATATATATATATATATATATATATATATATATATATACTGGAATAAATTACAATAATCGATCGGCATCGAAAGATAATTATCATGTCCTATTTTACTTTAATACATACGAAACATACGTACTAGAAGAGTAATAACTATACACATATATACACACACACATATATATATATGCATATATATACATATATATAAGTATATAAATATGTATATATATATTAATGTCTACATATATACATACGTATATATGTATATATAACTATATATATATATATATCTATATATATGTATACATATGTATACATATATATATGCATATATATATATATATATGTATATATATATGTATCTATATATATACATATATATATATGTATACATACATATATATGTGTATATGTGTATATGTATATATATATATAGATAAATGTGTGTGTGTGTATGTGTGTATAGTTATCACTTTTCACGTACGTGTGTTGTATTTCGTCTGTATTAAAGTAAAATAGGACATGGCTGGCCTGACTATTCTGATAATTATCCTTCGATGCCGATCGATTATTGTAATTTATTTCAGTATATATATATATATATAGGTTTGGTATGGTATGGTAGTTTTGTTTTACGGCATATCAACCCTTTTTGGGTTATTTAATGCCGAATTTGGTCATTATAGTAAAAGTTTTTATGCTTCAAGTTCTTTATATCTTCAAATGTTTAATCATCGTTTTTGGTTTGGTAGTTTTGTTTTACGGCATATCAACCCTTTTTGGGTTATTTAATGCCGAATCTGGTCATTATAGTAAAAGATGTATGCTTCAAGTTCTAAAAATAAAATTTAAAAAAGGAGGGAGAAAGGGAGAGGGGCTGTTGTTTTTGTTTTTGGTTTTGTAGAACATAATTAAGTTTTACAAAAAAAAAAAAAACAAAAAAAAACGTCAATGTAGGTGAATTTCGTCTCAGGGAGCCACCGGGCAGCCTGATCTGGTATCACCAGTATATATATATATATATATATATATATATATATATATATATATATATATATATATATATATATGGTATGCATAGTATTTTAAGTAGTCGAACACTTTGACGACCGATGCCTTTAAATAGGTTTAATATCTCGCTTATTTACCGGGTTGTTGATAGCAGCCGTTTTATCGAAGACTTTGGAATTTGAGTCTGAAACGTGACTCTGGTTCCTGTGTGCGAGTCCGGCAACCGGTAGGCTTAATGATCGATTTCTACGCTGACGATTGCTGAGAAGATGAAACTTATACGTATGTAGATGAAAACAATTATTCATAATTATATATATATATATATATATATATATATATATATATATATATATATATATATATATATATATATATATATGTATAACTTATTTGTCTTGTGCATCATATAATTATTATTAAAATTATTTTTAAAAATATATTTTACTTTAGCTTATAAAACGAAACACAAATAAAATAAAAAATATCTTAATTAAGAAGGCATTTTGAAAAAGCTTTAACTATTTAAATAATTATGGCATTTTTATTTTTAAGATTTAAAATAATTGAATAAAAACTAAGTAGCCAGTATTCGTCAGAAAATAGCAGAGAACGGCTATACCACGCTGACTGTTTTTTGATTACTTGATTTCATGTTGTAAATATTTCTTTCTGTCAATGCAACAATTGTAAACATGGCTATATTTGAAATTAAAGTTTCTAGAACAAATGTTTCGACCACCAATAGATCTCTACAAGGCATACAAAAAAATTAAAAGCATATGTTTCTCCTGCATTCTATCAGCCGACAAATTGGCCTGGATGACAATGGCCTTTCATTTGTCAAGGTCGGTGGTTGCTAAACGTTAAAGGTTCGTGGCCTAAGGTTAAAGCGTTTCATATTTACATGTATCCATATATATATATATATATATATATATATATATATATATATATATATATATATATATATATATATATATATATATATATATATATGTATATATATATATATGTATATATATATATATATATATATATATATATATATATATATTCAGAGCTAATTTGAAATGAAAACTCTCAAGATACCATGTTACTTAAAAGTAATAATTTATTTCCTCTACATTGAGTAAGATTCACAGACTAAATACATTATCTACCTTGCAGTTTAAAACTATTTTCCAAAACGCATAGCTTTTGGTAATTTCGTTTTGAATTCCCACGTTTTGAATACCAACGCAATATACCATCTTCTTTGGTTAAGCTCTGGAAAGCTGATAACGTAGAAATCTTTTTGTAAACAATGGATCTCAAGCAATTGACACTGTTTATCATTGATATTTCGTTTATTCTAGGCAGCTAGCAGCTAATATCCTTGTAGTTTAAAGCATCGACTGTCGACAAGATGGTCGATTTCTGATCCTGCCTTGAGTAACTTGCTTATGTCTAAATATCTTAGTGCGTATCCTTTTCAATGTATTTACCTAATGTCTCTGAAGATGTACTATGATGGACTCGAAGGTTCCTGGGACACCAACAATTATGAAAGATTACTCGCCCATTTCCCCATTGAAACAAATACTCTGATTTGGTTATTGGAAAAATCCTCAGATATAAGTTGTATGTCATATTCATCTATATATATATATATATATATATATATATATATATATATATATATATATATATATATATATATATATATAGTATACATCTTTTTATTCATACAAACATTTTTGGCTACACATCTGCAGACATGTTTTAGGTCAAGCTGGGAGTCACCTGAACTTTTTCAAACAACGTACTTCGCATGTAGTGTAAGATGAAATGAAAATACTTTCGTTTTTAGATATTACAAGTGACAGAGGCCACACAAATGTGGCTTTAGCTTGCATATTCCTTTTAAGTATAATGGTGTATAGTTGTTTATTTATTGTAGGAGAAAGACGAAGCCACAACGATAGAAAATACTCAACCTCAATTCCCCCGGCTTTTAAATAGGCTAGCGTGATCAGGAGGGAGATTTAGAGGCCTACTGACGTATTTATCATTCAGTCAGATCTGTACACCTAAGTTATTTGAATTATGTTGCTCATATTCCAACCAGAGAATATACCGTGATGACAAAAACTTTCAATACTTACACATGACTACCGTATAGTTTCCGACCTACAGTTTCTACGCCGTATGAATACGCACATATTCGCCTGCCATACGGATTGTATATTAATATATATGACTATTTCAATATTTAATGTAAAATCCGAGACAAAATATAGTAAGTAGCAAAGAGCAGGGGGTTTGCCTACGAGTACTGACTGACTCATGGATAAAATAAACATATTAGAGTCTGGTACATAATAACTTAATATCTATGTATGTATATATTACATATAATATGTGTATATATTACATGTAATGCATAAACCCATACACACAGACTCACAGAAACACACGGACATATCAGCAAAATGTAGCGTTGATTTATTGGCTATTAAAGCGCCATGAATTGTTGTATTCCACAACACGACCGAATTAAGCACTTATCGTAAAGAAAAAATTATGTAAAACAAATAATTAGATATGTCATTTAGTTTTTTAAATTTTGATTTCGATACATTTGAACAAATTCAATTATTTATACGAAAACACATTTTACCGTATAATGTTTCCTTCACCAAATATGCTTCTCCATATATATATATATATATATATATATATATATATATATATATATATATATATATATATATAGTTTTTTTAAATACTGTATATTACATATTTCAGCAATGTACCGCGGTTTCATCCAAAAGGGCAGATTTAGACATCTTTAGTAAATCTCTGTGCTCAGTGAAATCATCGACAAGCTAGAACGATTATAGTAACGGCCCGAGAGGGAATGGTGTCACAAATGACAGAAAAAAACGGTGTATCTCTGAGGGGGTCCTCGAAAAATCCGGTGTGGGATAGTGATTAACTAAGACTTAAGAGAGTTCGATGTTAGTTCGTGTTTGAAAGACCCTCATGTTAATCTCTAGCAAGTTTTATTTATTTATTTATTAATCTGTTCTTTTGTGAATTTGTAATATTATTGTTTTACATAGCCTGAAAAAATACGAAAGGAGCAGCTATGAATTTTGCCGTTTAGGTTTGTAAAATTAGTGTGCATTTTTGTTGTCGTTTCTGAGAATGAATTCATGTATCGGATTGATTGTTCGATATAGTGCTGCAAAAAGATGATATAAGCTCTCTAATATGATCGAGCCCGTTATTTGATTTCTTTTCATATACAACCTGACACACACACACACTATATATATATATATATATATATATATATATATATATATATATATATATATATATATATATACATATATATATATATATATATATATACATATATACATATATATATATTAGTTCCTGTTTAGGTTGTTAGTTAAATTTAATAAACTTGTATCGGGTTTTCGGATAGACTGTTATGATTATTTTCATTCTGAAACTACATTATACACGGCACATTGATAAGTATATTTCATTTTGATCAAAGGAGGCACAATAATATCGTAGCGTGCACGCGCGCGCGTGTGTGTGTGTGTGTGTGTGTGTGTGTGTAAGGGTGTGTGAGAGAGAAACCGGGAATTTTACTTGTATCGTATTGCTTACGTGAAACGAGGTCAAACTTCGTAGGATGTGTGTTCGCACTTAAACATCTATGAATAGAAATCCAACATTTTACTTCACTCATTTTGTAGTTATTACGTTTAAATTAGATGAATTAAAAAGTAAATATATAAATGTTGAGGGATTGGAGCAGATGTGCATTGCGGTTTTAAATCATTTTAGTTAAACGATGGTATCTCTTGACGGGCTTTTAAATAAATACATTTTTTTAAACAAATACAATAAATTTCACTGTAGTAACACTTTCTCCCAAAATGTAATTTAGAAAATGTAAACTATTAGAAAAGAAAGGTAATGTGATGTTGTAGACTGGGCACAACATGAGATGAGGTTGCTAGCGTGTATATAATGCAGTGTAACCCAGATATAAGAGAAATTTCATCTAGTCCCAAATTAGAGCCTGTGTTAATGTATATAAATTAGACCCGCATGTAAGACATATTTTCTCTGGTCTCGTCCTCCCCGATATAAGAGAGTTCGTGTTGAGTAGCAGTGTGATGTCGTAAATCAGACACCCTCTACCCTATGATTTTGCTTTGTGTTTCTAAGGCTAGCGTCACCCACTTTCTGCCGACTTTGCTTGTTGTTGCATTTGTCTGGACAATCCTTTCACTTTACCCACTGTTCTGTTGAGTCAGAAGTTTGTTTGTTTGTTAATTTTGGCACTGAAAACCGTTTACTTGCGATCATCGCAATTAGTGATGTCGGCATAGGCGTTTCAACGAAAAACTCAATTAGAGCTCATCAACGATGTCAAAGTGAAGAAACTACAACTGGCCGCTGCGGCCAAAACGTACGAAATCGATTATTTGTAACAAAGTATCCGGGGCTCCATGGGAATCGGGTACCCTGGTGACGCGCTAGTATGCATCTGGGTTGTTATGCTATTCCGACGTAGGCCCCTGCGTTGAGACGAAGTGGAGATATAAAACTAGTATATATTTGACGTAGAAACGAACTTATTCAAACGACAGAACGAGACGCCATATAGTCTCGCGGAATCGTGTAAGATAATCAGAATCTATTACCTCCGAAGGGGATGAAACACTTGCAGATGGAAGGTAGAGATTAGAGAATTCCATATCGTAAATTGGATTCCGAAATGTTGTATTTACTTATTTATTTGTAGTTTTGTATTTTAATTCAAAGTTTTGTGTTTGGAAAATCTTTTGTAAATCGTAGGAGAATTTTCGATGTGTTGAAAAATGAGAAGAAAAACAAAGGCGATATGGGGTTTTATTTTATGTATCGGATTTTTAATTATTTTATTTATAGCTTTTTGTTTTAAAGGTTGTATCTTGTTAAGTGTTTTATTTACTTATTTATTCATAATTTTGTATTTTAATGATCGTCCCGAAAAAAAAACGAAAGCAAAGGGGGTGGCGTCTGAATATGTCGTTTAAAAACGAGACATTATTTATGTGCACCTCTTGAAGTAAGTATTGGGTCTGGGTGAAATATAATATTTAGGTCCTAATCGTAATTACGCTGAATTAAAATTAATTTAATTATTAATCATAGGTGTTGTCTTTTTTACTGCTTCAAAAGTGTGTTTACGTTCAGGCATAACTGAGTGGCATACTTTATTGGTTAGACTCTGGGTAGGATTTATTAAAATGTTGATATATCTGTTTATTATTTATTATTTGTTTATTATTTAGTATTTTCCCAAAAGTTTACTTTTATAAAATATTTGTATGATGTTTTATATATTTGGCGGGTTCTATTTGAGTGGGTTAATTTTTATGTATTGGCTGGGTGTTGACGGGGAATATATTTTGCTAGTGAATGGGTTTATCCAAGGGGTGTCTAATATTTTAACTATCATTACTATATGCATTTATGTTGGGTGTATGTACTTAGTTAATGATGTTGGCTTTATCTAATGAGGTGTTTGAATATGTTATAAGGTTTGTGTGAGACGGATGAGGCTTCGGTCTAAAGCATATATAATTCGTTGTGGGGTTTTATAGTTATGATTCTATGTCTTTAATTAGGGGGATTATGTAATTACACTGAGAAAAATATTAAAAGAAGATGGAGTATCTACTGATTTTTTTTTTTAACATAGTTCACACCAAACAAGGCAGGACGCCACTGTAGACGTAAGGGGCTACTGAAAAAAAGAAGAGGGGAGAAGGTAGGGGGCAGTCAACCTAGATTGGGATCTGTGCAGCGAGATGTCTGTTTACATTAGTTTTAAACTTCTGTATGTCTGTACTGTCGGGGAAACAGGGGGCAGGAAGGGAAATCATGAGGCCAGCAACACGAAGAAAAAAGCTATTTGAGTAGAAGGCTCTCCGACATCTGGGGACCTCCACAGTGAATGAATGAGATTTAGTTGATTGTCGAGTTAGTCTAGTGAATTTACGTCGAGGGGGCACCAGAGTACCCAATTCATCGGAACATAATCCATTGAAGTATTTGTAAAACAAGCACAAGGATGCTACATTGCGGCGATGGGACAGAGGCTGAAGCTTGGTTGATAGTGAGGGACCTATTAGGTTGGCGATTTTTTTTTGGACCTTGTCAAGGAGGGAGAGACTAGTAGATGATGCACCAGCCCAGATGTGACAACAATACTCCATGCATAGGCGGATGGTGGCTTTGTACAGATACAGGATAATATCAGGTGAGAGGAGTTTAATAGCACGGTAAAGGGAGCAAACCTTCTTTGCGGCAGCCTTGGCAATGTCTTCGATGTATTTGTTCCAATTCATGTTATCTGTGAAGGTTATGCCGAGGAGTTTGAATGATGAACTCTCAGGTAGGATGTTATTAGCCATGACAATCGGTGGTTGGAGAGGTTCTTTGTAGTTATTGAAGGAAAGGAGCTTTGTCTTAGCAGCATTAAAAGTTACAAACCATTTGTGACCCCAATCCACTACAGCCTGGAGGTCATTTTCTAAGGATTCAGCCAATGCCTCGGATATGATTGTGTCGGTTTTGCCAACATGGCGAGAGTAAAGCGTGGTGTCGTCAGCAAATACACCAATCTCAGACACTGTGTCATCAGGGAGATCGTTTATATAGATAAGGAACAACAGAGGTCCAAGGATAGATCCCTGAGCTACACCAACATTTATGTCATGTTGCTTAGATGAACGGCCATCAAGGACAACCTGGATTTTTCTTTTGTCTAGGAAGGATCTGATTATATTAAGTAATTGCCCAGTAATACCGTATGAGCGTATTTCCAGGAGAAGCCATTTATGCCATACCTTGTCAAAGGCCTTGGATATATCAAGCGCCACTGCTCTAACTTCTCCTGCCTTGTCAAGTCTATGATACATGCGTTCAGAGATGACCGTTAGGATGTCCGCAGTAGATCGTGCTTTTCTAAATCCATACTGGCGGTCAGATAGAAGTTTAGCATCATCTAAGTACCTTACTATCGCTAGATTGATTAAGGATGCGAAGATTTTAGCAAAGATCGGCAGCAGACTGATTGGGCGATAGTTGTGATGGTCGGTTCTATTCCCAGAACTCTTGTAGACTGGTACCACAGAGGCAATTTTCCAGCTATCAGAGAAGCAAGATTCAGCTAGGCATTTATTGTAGAGTTTGGAGAGGACAGGGGCCAGTTCAGCTGATTGACGTTATATTTGTGGTGGATTAGGTTAGGCTGTATTGAGATTGGTATGGGTGATATTATTGTAGTTGTGGTATGTTCAATATATCCAGGGAGTGTTATATTGTATATAAAATTAAATAACATTTTGGAAAAGTCTCGGGGAGGGTAGTTATTTTATATGTTTATTTTATTTTTTTAATCTTATTTCATGATATAGAGTTCATTGGTCTTATGGGGTTGTTAGTGAGTTATGTATTATCATTATCAGTCCATTAGGGCAGTAGGAATCTTCTTTTGTGAAGACATGTTTTGAAGACTTCGGTGTTGTGTCCATGCCATTCATGGAAGGGTTGTTGATTGCTTGTAGAATCCTGAATTTTTCAGTTGTATGTAAGGAGCAAATCCTGGAGGTAGGGCTATATGAGTTTTGTTTGTCGGTGATCCTTCATTCTATAGGGAGTATTGGAACCTCTTGAGTTCTCATATAGTGGTTGATAGGATGGTGACCTGGTCTTTATTGGGTATCAACATTTTCAGATAAGTAAACCTATCCGGATGAAACTGCAGTACTATTCTGAAATATGTAATATAGAGTTTTCAGATAAATATATATATATATATATATATATATATATATATATATATATATATATATATTCGTATTTCATGTATCTACATGACATTTTATAAGGAGATATGATTTTTTATGTATCAATTTTCAGTATTTTGGAGGGGGCCTCTGTGTAGCTTAATTGCCATGAATATATTTTCATAGCTTACTATATATATATATATATATATATATATATATATATATATATATATATATATATATATTAGTTCGCACCATTCTTATTTCGAATAACAATAACATTAAATCATTTATGGGATTTGAATTTAAAACACTTCGTTCGACATCCAATCGATTCTATTGAAAACAATTAATTTTACGTTATATACAGTGTGTTGCAGCCAAATCCGAGGCTAAACAAAAAGTAAACACAATAGCAGGAGGTGCTGAGAAGCGTGGCCAAGCCCAATGTGGATCGCATTCTATCGTACTAGGCCAGTACTATCTAGGCGTTGTTGCTCAAAAATGTTCTTCATCAGTGGTCGTCGGACTTATGACCGCCCATAATCACCCTACTGCAATTTTTTGAACTATTTCTTCTGGGGCGTGATCGAGGCCAAGACCAAAAAGTACGCCCACAAGACGGTCGACGCTCCGAATGCTTCCATTGTGGAAGCGTGCCCTACTATAGACGAAGCCAAAACGTATGATCTATTTCAGGCCGATTTGAGATTGTCGTCTGCGCCAGCGGCGGTTACATTGAAAAATAATGTAGTGTGTAACCTTAGTCTTTGCTAAGTAATTTGTCGAATCTCTTCATATGCAACTTTTTTATTGCCTATTTTGTTCTCTTTATATCAAGTATAGGATTTTACCGCAATACATTGTAGAAAGTGAGGTCAATGAAAGTAAACAAAAACTAAAGTTGAAATAAAAACTCCTGTGCAACGTTGCGCAGATACCGCCAGTAATTATATCAGATGAAAAAGTTACAAATATCTCAACGTAGATATGAAACTTTTTAGGGAAAGTTTATTTTCTACTTGTATCTATTAAATTGCGATGTAATGCACAATGAAGTAAGCTTGGTTACTTATCAATCGGACACACTGCCAAGAAAGTGATGTTGGTGGTCAGACGTACGAATATATATGCCTTTAACCAATCAGCCTCTTGGGCGACATTCAGGGACAGTATGTTTTCTGAAAAAGTGAAAAAAGAAAGCTTTTATAAATCAATGCTCTTGAATTGATTCAATTGATGTACATAAAAAGGTGTAAGAAATACAAAAAACCCTTTATAATGCCGATGGCAGACGAAAGATTTTTTGTTAGCGTCTGTGTATTTGCCATAAATAATCGCATTGCTGTAACCAGACGACGCCGGTTTGTCTTTGAACATTTTATTGATTGAATACGTGTGATTTGTCGACATCTTTCCTTTTTCTACAAACCCAATGAATGTCGAGGTCTATTCAAAGACAGCTATTGCTAGCAGATATAAAACTTAAAAAATAGAATTCATAACTTCTAGAAAAAAAAAGTGTTATTATATTGTCGTTAAACTTTTAACCTTACTGTCACGTATGCATGCGCTATACATTCAGGATGCAATAGCTTCCACTTTGAATTATACGATGTTTCTTATAGATTACGTGTCGGGTTTAACGCACACGAACACCATGCAAAAACGCGTGTAAATCAGTAAGTTGCGATATTATGAGTAGCATCTGTTTGTTTATCTTGCATGTGTTTCGCTGATAAATGAGATACAGGTGTAACAATAGGGAAGATATTAACATCCTCAATAAAACTTGTAATATAGACACGACATACCGAGTAAGCGTAGATACAAATTGATTCTTTATTGTGTTTATTTCATGTAACGTTTCTAGTCCAGACTAATTTCCATCACAAATACCGTATAATCGCATGCTATGTCTATTATGACGCCATTCAGCAAAGACTGTATTGATGAAAAAAGAAAATAAGAAATCGCCCTACTGTACATAACATAATGAATTTGACTTTAGTGTTTTGTCTTCAGATGTGGCCAAAATAAACATTAGAAGATGGCACTTTTGTGTTATAACATACCAGCATAGAAAATGCCTAATCCGTCGGGTATTTTCTGGGTATATAGCGGACAAACAGACAGACATACTAGTATTTAATTTTGTTTATGTAATAAATTGCGAATAAATATATTTTTCAACCATGCGTACTATTAAATGATTGTATGACTGACGTCTCTGCTTTGAAACATATTAGAACACAATTGGCTTCATTTTTAAATAAACGTAATATGGAAAATTTGAAATTCAAATTGGAGTAGGCTAAAGATTCATTTACTTTTTATAAACGAGTTCACTTGATTTAATAAATTATCTAAAGCATTTTTATGTCTGTAATTGTGAAAATCCTCTTCAGTCAATTATTAGGAAATTACGAGATAAATATTCGGGGGAAAATATATAGTTACTATTATATACATGCAAATTTACAATGTGTCATACTGAGAGCTATATGATTTGTTGATTGATTAAAGTTAGGATTTAAATATAATAAAATATGGAGTCTAATAAGTAAATATATTTTGGAATTAACAATAAAATCTAGCTCAACAAGTAAAAAAGCATTAAGGTATAAAGAGTGTTTTTTCGGGTACGTCTCGCGTTGTGGAGTTTCGTGGACCTTTGCCATGTTTCGTTTCAAAATGAACAGAGAATTTTGATTTTACAAAGATGTTATATATCTAATAAAATAATGTTTAATATAGAATAATATATTATACTAAAATTAATGAGAATAATTAAACTTTATATATATATATATATATATATATATATATATATATATATATGTATGTATGTATGTATGTATCAAAAATAACGTGAAAGGTATATATTTCAATTATCTTTTATTTATTTTCTATATTTTGACGTATAGGAATATCAATTGTTCCTTATATAACTATAACAAGAGAGTTTTACTTAAAAAGTGAACAACATTTTCGGCCGCGATGTTTAGGCCTTCGTCAGTGTATATAGATTTCATATATATATATATATATATATATATATATATATATATATATATATATATATATATATATATATATATAAATATATAAAACAATATTTATAAATATATTTATCAATTTATTACCTACAGCCGCTAGCGTTTACAGCTTTTGGCTCAATGTAGAAAGTGAAAATTTTAGCCGGTCGGAAGGCGCGAACTCAGTTCATAGAACAAGCCGAGACTAAGGCCAAATTAAATTATATTTGTTTCACAGAAAGCGGGCAGCCAACAGAAGATTATCAAGAGGGTTCAACAAACGTATTCCAAAATGTACTTTAAAGCCGAGTCACAGTCTAATTTCTACATCCAGGCGAGTGCTCAACTTTAATTTCTTAAAAGGGATTTTCATAACAATATTAAGAAATAGATATTAAATTATTTTTAACTACGTTTCAAGCTTATTACTAGCGTTTGTAGCTTATTGCTCTCATCACTATAGGAAGTTGCCGTTCTATCCACACGGTCACTTAGAACAATCACGTGATAAAAGAAAATGTTTTCTTGGAGACATATTTCTCTAAATATGAAGGCAAACGTGTGTCTTTTGATCCATTCTAAGTTCCTTGTTAGTTTTCGGGTGTTTTGCTGGAACGTGCCAGTGTATTTGCTGTAAATGTGTTGGTCCCTAACACATCTAAATCAATGTTGATCTATCTTCAATGGTAAACAAAATACCATCATATTTAGATGTACCACTAACAATCAAAAACTACATATCTTAGAAGCTTTTCACATTAAAACGAAAACATACCCATTAAGAAAATTAATTTCAATAATAGCGAAAATATTTAAAAATTCTTATTATACTAATACTAATGCATTACGAATACTACACACATCCCACGTTTCCCGAAAAAAGTATGAATAAATACTTGAAAAACTACGTGCTTTACTTGATAACATCCCCTTAAGATGGATCCAGATGGATCTGAAAGTACTAGGTTCCAAAACGAGTACGGCAAATACATCGACAAATCTAAAGCTCGAAACATTAAAGCTATTAAGGAACTTAGAACGGATCAAAAGAATAATATGCTGACACACGCTGTGCGTAATATTTAACCAAATAAATATATATATATATATACATACATACATACATACATACATACATACATACATACATACATACATACATATTCTTTCTGTCGTGGAAACATGTCCGCAGCTTAATTGTAACGTTATGGTTTTTTGTAATATATATATATATATATATATATATATATATATATATATATATATATATATATATATGGTAAGTGTTGCTAAAAGAATGTGGCTTTGATTTTCATTAAATTATAAAGTAAAATCGAGGTTTTGTTTGTCGTTTTATAGAATTGCATTTCATTCTAGCCGATATTGATACAAACTTTGGTGCGTTAGACGAGCACAGTCTCTTTAACGGAAATTTCTTTCATAGATATTACTTACAGTCGTCGCCAGCATAAGAGTTCGAACTAAAATACTAACTAATATTATATTTAACGCCGATCTTATTTGTATAGATGAAGAATACCTTTCTACCGTTGTATTATGCTCAATTAACTGCTTCAGTGCATGTTCAACTCTCTATCCATATTAAGTATTAATTCCTTTTTCAAATCTTTTCTCATGTATCATTTTATAAATTACTGTTAATGTTTAGAAGCATGGAACACGTATATTGTCTTGTTCGCGATTCTTTTCATTGTATTTAATCTGAAATCATTAACGCTCTTCGTCAGGCGATCTAACCGTATAAAATGCCTCGATATCCTGTCGCGCAAATAGCCAATAAAACAATAACGTCTTTTCTGGGTTATATTTATTGCGCCATATGAAAGATTTAACTATACTTCCTGGTTAATATTAGGGATAAAAGTCACCTTTCAATATTTCAATATATTTCTTTATTTAAAAATAGAGAAACTTGTTTATAATATTTACAAACTTTTTTTTAAATTTTAAATAAAGTGGCATTGATAAAGTCCGTTATAACGACGGAGTTTAACAAAATTCAACAGTGTGAATATTTCCCATTATTAATAAAATGAGATGTTCCTGCTTGTTTTGTCTAGTCAATTGTACATAAATATGACTGTTTTTAAGAACCAGTTTGTCTTAGTAGACTCATACAATCTATTTTTATGGCATTACCCACCACATTCGCCTTTCATGTACGTAATTCCCCTTATCTTATTCGCAGCTGAATGTTCAGACACAACGAAAAAATCTTCGAGTAATTTACTCCTCTCCATGAGTGAGGCACAAGGCAAGTTTTTATCCTACTCCCACAAGAAAGATGTGACCCAAGGTCGGGTCGGAAAGTGGGGGTTGAAAAGCCAGCGCCCGAGAGGTGAGCACTCTGACCATCAAAAATTGCCTGGGCAGCCCCGTCGGCATTCCCCGGTAGCAGTAAGCAATTAACTTACTCCTCCCCAAAGATGGGAGGCAAAGCCTGGGAGGGTGGACCTCCTAAAACTGCACAGGACAATCCCATAGACAGGCGTAAATCAAGCCCCGAAGGCCAAGACAATACCAGTCTATAGGGTGCAGTATCCATCGGAACAGATACTACACTTTGATCTCGATCAAAAATGTTCAGTCTTTTAGTATTAGGTAAAATGTGTAGGAGTTTAGACGGGCCAAGTATATGGGTTACGTTTCGTCATGAAGAATCTCTACCTTCCCTCCTCTCTCTCTCCCTCTCTCTCTTGTTTGATCGATAACGTCGTAATTTTGTGACGTTATGAATGTGGACGGGAATTCCACATTTCATTGTTTTAAGATATACCATTTTCATAGTGACATCATCAACTGTGCACGGTAAACATCACCTCCATTTTAATGAATAATATTACATAATGGTAACATAGGAAATACAAACAAACAAGCAAGATCTACATAGATTTAGTAGAATATAGATAAATGTATGAATATCATCCTTTTTTTTTCCTTCATATTTCAATTGCATTATAAATTAGTATTATTTCATATTATAATCGGGGTAAGATTATCCGTAAGCGCAAGCATTGTCAACCACGAACAAAGAATGTATAAAATACATTACGTGAGCTCAAGAGAACAGAAACTGTCAGAAATCTCATCAACGAACATGCCCACCCAAAAACGAAAACAAATTGGCATCCGTAAAATACACACACAAATAATTGGTTGCACGAGCTTTGAACTGTTACAAAACTAAATTGTTGTGAAGTTCAAGGGAGAATATCCGAAGCATCAAAACAACGGACAGACCTCCACTGGAGAAATGCATCTTTAAATGGGATCTTGGAGATGATTGGTGCCAGATGCTAATTCCAGAGTATATCAACGATTGGTAACAGCTAGAAAAACTAAAAATTATGTGCAACATTTTTCGAAAGAGACGGACATCTGGAGTTACTTGTTGTCACATAGATTCAAGGGAGCATCACTAGTTATTTATAGTGATAAGTTACTGATGCTGACGTGTTACCATTTCTAGTGAGTTACTGGTATTAAGAATACACTTAATAATAAAATAAAAAAGAACTATTGACAGAATTGCATCGAATTTAATTTCGCGTGATCGTTCATTCAAAAGGTTGGCGGAAACAGGGGCATAATTCCCTATTTCCCGAATGATGTTAAACTTCCGTTCGCCTAGTGAGATTATTTTTTACCCATGTTCTTTCAATCATTTCAATTGCTCGACAGCTCATTCCCTCCACCTAATACAACACGATAACTACTACTACTATAATATTATCAATATTATTATTACTACTACTACTACTACTAATAATAATAATAATACTACTACTACTACTAATAATAATAATAATAATAATGGCAAATAACATATGTAATACATTTTACGAAAGTATGCATATTTGCTATGTCTACATGGGTTAAAAATAATGACAGTTAGGGCAAACCCTTTACCTTTCAGTCATATTAATGTATTCCGAATCTATATATTTTTATTTTCTGATACATTAATTGGCGATTTCGTTATAACCAAATACCTTCCTTTTTGATACTTATGAGAAATTAGTGTATTTATTGGAAATGACAGTATTTTCGAGAATAACTTCGTGGTCAATGGCCCGGAAGAGAATGTGCTTACAGGATGACCGACGGTAATTTGGGTTTGTAGAGAAAAGCGAGTGTAGCAATTAAAACCAGTGATCGTCTGATGTTTATAGTTTTCATTATGTCAACTCTTGCTGAGAATTAAGCTGATCAATATCGATCTTCAATACAGGAGAAGGAATTTATGTCATATTAGTCTTTGTGGATCTTCGTTCAAAAGGATAATCTTGGATTACTTAAAAAGCACCTTTTTTCTCTGTCAGAAAATCAATCTCATTACCGTTGCTAGATGTCGGTGAATAAGAATAGATTATATTACCGAAATGTTAGGAACATTGTTGAAAATAGAAAAAAGGATCCGAAATATTATTGATTTGATGTCTAAACAAAGCCCGAAACAGAATCGGTACTTATCATTATAAATGGCCAATAGATTATTTTCAACACATTGAAAGTGGTTTAAATTAATAAAAAGGAATCAATTCTAGTGACGAAATTGAGAATAGAGTATTTGTCGATAACTATACGTGATTGTCATCTGTTGCGTTATAAACCCTATTGTAATAAAAATAGTGACCCTTTTGTTGGATCTAAGGTTTTCCACATTGATTAGCATTGCGCCAGACTTCTATTTCCCTCGTAGGGAGGCAAGTAACATCGAAAACACCGCACTTCAAATGCCACTACGGAAAAGGTTTGCGTCATACAGCTGACTCAAATGAACCTGTCACCCGAGAATTGTGAATTAAGAGCTTCAGTGACTTTCTCTTTACCTCCCTTTCATATTCATGGAGATGGAAAGACAGAGAAGGAAAATACACAGTATACATATACTGTGTATTTTCCTTCTCTGTCTTTCGATATCTCTCTCTCTCTTTATCAATCTATTTATTTCAATAATAATAGCGAGAGAGATATTAGCAGTTTGGGTTTTGAATTCACATGCAACGTGAACGAGTCAATGCAAAGCTTTCATAAAAAAAAATGTAGCACTTTCTTCTTCTTCTTCTTCCGTTTTGCGCTCACTTCCCAACGAATCACACCAATCACGTTGTGTTCGTGCTTCTTGTAGTAGCGACATCTTACATATGCAAATGAGTACGTCAAAGCCGCCCGCCGCCGTTTTTTCTTTAAAAAAAATTAAATTCAACTTTTCTTGAACGGTCGTTTCCGGGTTCGCTCCCGTAGCCCTCCTTCGCATAAGCAGCAAACCAACCGTATTCTCTTCGACCGCCCCGGACAAGCGTCTTGGTCCACAGTAGTCGGCGGCCTCTCCTGCTCTGCGCCAACCCAACCCAGCCGTGCTTTGAGTTTAAATGTTTATTTGGAAGCTGAATTTTTTTTGTGTGTGTCTTAAATAACTAATATAAGTTAGCAAAACATTTATATGGATCAAAACGTAGATTTAGTATAAGGAACGTTTATGTTTTTGTCTTTTAAGGGAAGTGGGGTCTGATCAACTCTGCTGGGAAGCCATGAAATTAAATACTGTTTTGTTTTTAAATTCCCGAAACAGTTTTTCATGGTAAACAACTGATGATCCCTTAAAATAGTGTTAGAAATAAACTAATATAATAACTGTAAAAAATAAAATGACTTACATGAGTGATTTTCCACTGGAAGACTTGGGACTATAAGTTTTTTTTTGTTTTTGTTTTTTTAATATAGTTTTAATGGTCTAGAAACTTTCGAGACTATATATATATATATATATATATATATATATATATATATATATATATATATATATATATATATATATATATATATATAGTATGCCTGTTTTGTTCACTCTTCATCTCCAGTGATGGTTCAAGCCAGATAAGTAATTCTCAGGAGAGTTTTAATGAGACCGAATGACGCTTATAATCGCCGCCGAAATTCCCGACTAAGTTCTCAACCGTGTATAAATACTTCCCTATTAAAAGAATGTAACGATCGTTTAGTCCGAAGAGCTGGTGTAGTGCCGTGACCAAGATGTAAGAGCCATTCAAGGGGTGTCTTCACGGCGCACACACACCAAGTTACTTTCCCGGGCAAACGGTCCAGTCACTATTTTTATTTATTATTCTTTGATTTTATTCGTAAATTCATAAAGTCTGACTTATCTTTTTGAACATTCGTCTGTTCACTTGTATATTATTATTATTATTATTATTATTATTATTATTATTATTATTATTATTATTATTATTATTATTATTATTATTATACAACTATTATTATTCTATATTATTTCCATATAACATAAGACTTATTATTGTGCCATGTAATTTACATACGTGTTTGTGGTATGCACAGATACACGTATATAAGTTAAATGACTACTGAGGAAAAACACAACACATTCTCTAAATGCTCACAGTGACATAACAGTATTAGAGAGTGATTGGGTGAACATAGAATTAGAGGGGGAGTTGAAATACGTAGATAGATATGAGAGAGACGAGTACTTGTCTGTGGTGGGAAAATAGTTGTATGGACAGAATTTAACTACAAATACCCTTTGCTTACAATGGTACCAGTTTAATTTGGAGCATGTACACCAAAGACACCTGAAAATAGTTTTTAAAAATATGCTGCTATCTTTGTTTATGTAATCTAGAAAAATAATATATAAGAAAACAGCCATTTACTTCTACACAGGTGTATTTATAAATGCAGTGCGGTGATTTATATCAATTAATTGTCTGGTTAAACAGTGAGGGTTACATTAACGGACACGTTTTATGAGTGCAGGATGTGTATTTTGTGAAGAATGCACGTGATAAAAGATGAAAAACGTCAGCACTATCTTTCTCGTTTAGGATACGATTGCATGATTTTAAAACATAATGAGGCTTAAGCTAACTATATAGGATGTGTTTTTGGGAAGGGTAGAATCGAACCGTCCCAAATGTAATTTCTTGGTTTGCGGTTGGATTAGCTGCAATAATCTTATTGTGACACAGTCGCCAGAGTTAACAGTCGAACATTTACAGCCGATATCTTAATTGATTCCCGTTCTAATTACAATGAAATAGTAAAATATATTACCGCTACCTAGAAATGCCTAAACACCGTTGGAACTAGTTATTAAAAAGATTGCCAGCAATGATCGAGTTGTCAGTATTTTCAGGATTGCGGCTGGAGATAAGAATGTACACAAAAAAGTCAGGGGAGACAGTGCATTCCCAACATCAGAACATGGTATTAGTAAAAAGTGTTATTTAATGAAGAAGAAATCAAAAAAATCATCACCAATGAGAAAGATATATATATATATATATATATATATATATATATATATATATATATATATATATAAATATATATATATATAGAGAGAGAGAGAGGGGGAGAGAGAGAGAGAGAGATTTTTTCACTTATAAAATAGATCATTCAGTGAAGACCGGGGTTGTTCCAATAAAAACAAGCTCGATGATACTCGATTACAGAGTGCAGAGCATTTATATGCGATTTTATGAAGGCTTACCAAAGCATTCCTTTCAGGACACCAATTATCACCATTAAAGATATGTTTTCTTACAAATATTATTTATTCAAATTCAATGTTTTTATCCTACACGTGTTTCACTACCAAGCAGGTACTTGCTTGGCAGATCATCAGGGAAATTAAATGTCTGGAATAAGTGTTTCAACTGCCGACAATACACAATGTGGCGTTGCAATAGTTGAGATCACTTAAGAAGAGAAGGGACGACGCTTTATTCTTTGTCAACACAAGTATCAGGAATCTTGAAACTAAGAAAGAAAAAACTCAATACATTTTTCAGCTCAATACAACTTAGCATAACTATAGATATAAACTACCGGACGGTCAATTTTTTTTATATTACGGTTGATCTATGCAACAACACATATGAATCTTATCACAAGCCCGACCACACACTCTAATAGGGCAATGGGCAAGGCTAGATATAGGAGACCTAGTGTATCCCACGGTAATGTAAACCAGGTAGGGAGGGAACCGGTTGATAATAATATTCGTGAAGTTATAAGTAACGAATTGAACACGCATGCTACCCAAATCGAGGGGGGTGTAAGAATAAAAACAGGAGAATGGCCACTATTACAGTTGTTGTTCCAATAGGAAATGACAACTTACCAAGATATGCGTGATAGATGGAACTAGTTGTTGACACCTTTGCCAGAAATGATCCTGTGGGATGTATTGTAAGATTGGGTTGAAGATAAGACGTCACAAAAAGAAAGGTAGGAGAAACAGATCAGTACTTACATTGGAACGGCCACTTCATAAACTTGTTTTATGTGATGAAGCAGAAACCGAAAACGTCAAAACAAAAAATCCATATATGTTGCGTTAATTTTTTTTTCATATTAAACAGTTTTTGCAAAATAATAATCTTTATCTAAGTGTGTACTACTTATCATCTTTTTTAGATTGTTGATATAGTATCTAAAGAACTTTACACCGTATTTATGTAGAGGGCCATTCGTTATTGTAACAATATTCCAATTTTAAAAAAGACGGGTAAATTTGAGGCTAACATTTGTAAGAACGAGTAAAAGTCTCACTCTACTCATTTATGTAATTTCTTTGTGTATGTCATGTTTTATAAGAGATATTTTATGATTTATCTTAGTTTAACGTAAGAGAATCTATTATTACGTATTTGCGAATAAACACAAATTCTGCACCAGTCAATCACATCTCTCTTCTTGGAACGTAGCTACCGTTACACTGTGATGTGTATTCTACTTTTGTTTGGTCAAACATTTTTTTAGATCAATGATGCTCGCTCTTATCGCGCAACTCGGTTCATGGATTACATAGGATTATTTCAACTGAGAGATAAAATATTACCAGATACGTTTCGAATTTGCCTCATAAGTAAATTTTTGGAATATAGTGTTTTCACTGCGTATTAAGAATTCATTTCTCGTATACTTCCTAGATTTTGTTTCATTAGAAAATGTACGCACAGACGTCGGTTTTATACCGTAGCGTCGAAAATGTGTCTGAAAGCGAAACTATTTATAATCCGACTGAAAAAAACTTTAGAATTATTAATCTATGATATTAAATGGAGATTGTCTGTTTGGGTGTGTATTTAGATTAAAGTAAAATTAAAAGAACAACACAATGAACAGCCAAAGAGCTGTTATATTCTTTTTCACTATTGCTTTGGACTAAATATAGGCACATTTTTGAAATATTAATTGTTATGGTGCAAAACAGGCACATAATTTGGCAAAAGGGTTTTAATTAAGAGCGAATTTTTTATTATGTATAATTCGTTTATGATGTATTTCAATTGCCAGAGAAAGTAAGAGAGAAGGTCATACAGAGAGGAGAGAGCCTGATAGGAGGGGAGAGATAAGAGATAAGAGAATGAGAAAAATAGATATAAAGAGATAAGAAAGGGGATGGAAATAACTAGAGAAAGAGAGAGAGGGCAGATTTAAATCAAATATGCTACATATAGGTTCTAACTCTTTGTATTTTGTTGCTTATGCCTCCAAGCAACGGCTGGTAATGATGCTAGTATTACATAAATCGGAAATCATACACCAAATATGTTATGAAACATCCCCGAATGTATGTGTTGACATCCCTGTAAAGCTTATTAATTGAATATTATATTGCCAGAGAAACGAACTGTAAGATCGTTTTATTACAGTAATCGCCTATTTAATATTAATGGCATCTACTTACAATCAATGTTTGCAATATTTAAACAGTAAAGGATAAAATGAAAAATGGCCGAGAAGATTTATTAGTTTGACGAGAAAAAGTGAAGGTAACATATATTTTACAAGACTAATAAGCATCAATTAGATGTCCTGTGAATTATTACTCGTTTACTTATTAAGGTTAAATCTAACATTCTAAATTATTATTTCAAGTAACAGAGAATAAATAACATTGTATTTGCCTATTTTCGACATATTGATATGTGTTAGAGTCATTCATTTCGTATGAATCAGATTATTCTATTGTTGGCATGCGTTTCCTCGATTGCTTTCTAGTAACCATTCTATCTAGAAAAACATCAAGTACGTACAAAGGGTACAAACATCCTAATTGAAAGTGGTTCTGATGAACGAACTGGATTTGAACTTGGCACACCCAGGTTGTAAGTCTGTGTCATTCACAACTTAGCAACCATCTACCTTTTAGATAATTTCATGCTAAAACATAATATCTATTGTTAATATAGATAATTCATTAAAACACGGTGATATTTTGCTAATAGCTGGGACGGGACAGAAATAAGTCGTGCATAATCTCCCCAACGGTAATACTGCGTAAACAAATACGAGAATATACGCATTACCACAAAAATGCATCAGCGAGTGAGTAAATAAATTCTGGAGAAACTGAAATAGTAAGGTAAATGTGTTTATACTGCCTTTGGGCAACATGTTGTAAGCGCTTCTCAGAATAACTCTAATGGGATCGTAGAATGTTTCGGGCTTTGTTGACTTCCTACCTCATTGGACCCAGCCGATAGCAATTGTAATTCCGGCTAGCATTCGATGTAATATATAGAGCTACATATGTCAGCATATTATTTACAGCAAATATTTTGCTGAGTACACGAATCTGTTTGAAAATAGAAGATAGGTGAAATTCAATATTGGGTATATGTAGTATCAAAGGTAATTGATACCCATCTCACCCCTTTGTTTATAATGGAATATGCTACATGTGTGTAGTATATGAGTGGATATTTTATTCTATCTGTATCCTATGTATGTCCTATTTGAAACATTAAGCAGCGAAAAGTTAAATAAAGGTTATCAATAATTATTCTAGCTTCCGGTTTTTATTACAATTTATTTGAGTTCGTTATAAAACGTTACCTGAAACCCGATCGTCTAGACGTCGATACGTCCGACTCGGATTCTACTGACAAATGGCGGCACTGGAGATTAATGTGTGACGGGTTCCTTACAGCGCTGCAGTTATCTTTAAACACGACTTTAACAAGTACTGAAAAATATGTGAATTATAAAACTGCCGTGGACATTTTAGAAGCCATGTTTGTCAAGAAAAATACTATTCTTCTTAGACATTTACTTGCTACCCGGAGTAAACAACTATAAGAAAGCCTTGAATAATACCTTCAGATTTTAAAGACATAAAGTCACGAGTGTGAATTTACAACCTTTACCTGCAAACCAAGCGTAATATGTTATTTTTTTTATCAGGGACGCATTTATTAATGGAATACAGTCCAATTTAATGAGAAAAAGAATACTAGAGAATAAAGACCTAGACTTGCAAACAGTTTATGAAAAAGCGTTGGGCATGGCACAAAAAAATGTCTGTCTTTTATTAACAACCCGAGGTTCGGGAGCTGCTACTGTAGCCCATCCTCTGCATATTCAAAATTATTTTATTGTTCAAGATACTCCCACACCCCCTCTAACGATCAGGAACAACTTATCACTGCAGCCTCAGCTGAATCCATATGCTATATTTCTGACATCCGTATACATTCTCGTTCGTCCTGCCCGGGTTGAGACGTTTGATGTCACAAGTGTGGTTAGCAGGGACAGTTTTTGAAAGTTTGCCGGTCAGCTTCTTCACAAAAACAAACGTTCACCTACTCTTGCTACTGTATCGCCAATTATAGTATCAGCTGCGTTCCGTGGCTGCCTCTCAAAAAAAATATTGAGTGTTAAAATAAATAAATTGACTATCCATGCCCTTATTGATACAGACAGTTCCAATACTTTTATTAATGCCAGTATCGTAAAAGCGAATAAATGGTAAATATTCCCTTGTTCTAACAATATATCTATGGTAAATTCAGCTTTATGATCCCATGTAATTGGATACTTCATGGTTTATCTGAAACTCTTATCAAGAAATCAAATTATCAGTAATGAAAAACCTCTGCTGCGATGTGATTTTGGGTCACAATTTTCAAAAACAACATTCATGTGTTGAAATCTCCTTGAGTGTCCCAATCATTTTTTAGTTTTATAAAAGTAATCTCTTACCAATAAATTTGTCCGAAACTGAAGCACGGTTTAAGAGGCAGACTCCTCTCTGTTTACTATTAAATTTAACTGAAGTCAGTTTTCTTTGTTGCTATTTTTTTCTGATGTAGGCCACTCCAGACACAACAACCTTCGAAGACTGACGCATGCTTATAAACTGTTAGCAATGATCAGCTGTTTTCTAGAGTATTAGATCTGGATCATTTTCAAGTTTGCTAAGAATTTGTGTTCGACACCAATCCTTGTGCAAACATGAGACATTTAAAGTTATTAACACTTACTTCCACCTCTTGGTAAAGATGATTTTGGACTAAATAATTTCGTTTACAAATGCATTGCTTCACTAAATCGAAGTACACATTCTGTATGTCCGACTTGCCTAATTTCTTAAACCGTAACTGAACCTTTTTCGAATCTGTCCAGTTTTCACAGTTAGAATTGTATATGTCTTCATAATGCCTTAAATAAGATGCAAAAGTAACCTCATTGTTTCTTTCGTATTTGAAAATCTCCATGGTATTCCAAATTGTGGTCTGAGAGAATGCACTGTCGTCTGTACCAAGTTTCCGCCCATTTTACAATTCAAATAATTACTGCCGCTGTTTTTAGGTTTGAATTAACATCTCCTCGAATCTTATATTTATTGTGAGCTGTTCCTTCTGTAACTTGTATTTTATTGTTTCAATGTTATTACAGTAAGGCCCTTGCTCATCCTGAAACTGTAGTTGTTAATTTTGCTGACGCTTATAAAGCTCTACGATTGCCTTTAAAAAATCGCCTATGTTCTATGATTACTGACAGTAACGTACTTCCCGTATATATATATATATATATATATATATATATATATATATATATATATATATATATATATATAATTAAAAAGTTCGTAGTTTTTCCTTACGAAACAAATTTCAAGCCACTTAGTGAAAAGAAAACAAATAAGCTCACACAAAACTTGTTTACTTGTTTCTGGTTAACGAGAAAAAATGGGGAACTTTTTTGTATCTTGTTTATTTCCGTCGTGGTTAAACATTTTCTAAAACTTTCCTTGTAAAATGTATCCTTCAAAACTTTTTTAATTATTTTTCGTGATGTTGGAATTTTCTTTTTTAATAAACAATTTGCTTGTTAAAATTAAATAATTGAACTTATAAAACAAACAACTCGAAAATCTTATTTTATTCGAAATCAAACAATGCTAATTTTAGAGAAAAACCTTAGTTTCTATTGCAAACGTTTGAATGTGACTTATTTTTGTGTTTCAAATCAATTCAAATCGTACGAAAGAAAAGTGTACGAGTAAATAAATATAAATACCTTGTTTCCAGATTTGTGGAATGTAGTTTCGAAACCTTTGCTTTAAATGTTCGTGATATAAGTTTGGGTAATGTTCGAATTAATCCTTAACGTTAGTGTTTGGAGATGTAATTCTTTAATTTTTACCGCTAGTATTGTGGCCGACAATAATAAAGGCAAACACATTGGTATACTAAACAAAAGTGTATTACCATAAATATGTTACATCAGCACGCTTCATGTGCTTGGGCCACAACTGTTACACATCGCCCAACTGACGCTTATATGCTACTTTATCTATTGTGTATGGGTAAGTTCATTACTTTCTAAAATAGTTGGATCAGTTCACCCTATAACAGCTTCCCACTTGAAATAGTTTCGTCCTGGGGCAAAGAAAGACATGTGTGTTACTACATTTCCGTCACAAGATCGACGTATATATATATATATATATATATATATATATATATATATATATATATATAACAAAACAAACGTGTCATTACAGAAAAATCAAATAAAACCTAAACCACACACAAAAAACACCTTCGCCTCAGCCCTTGAGCCTCGCATTCACAAATATCCGGGGACTTAGAGCCAATATCAACGACGTAGAAACTTCTCTCCTGACAAACTCCCCGGATATCCTAGCAGTAAGTGAAACAAACCTTTAATTCTCAATCTCCGCTCACCACTTTGATATGACTGATTACTTCGCACTCTACCGTAAAGATTCTGACAAACATGTGAACGGGCTAGGAGTTTATGTTCGGAACACCCCCCTAACTAGAGAACATAGGTTAGAATCGGATGACCAAGACTACATGTGCTTTAGATTGACTTTACATCACAGCGTTACTTACTTATATTTCTTATACAGTTCCCCTTCGACCCAGGACTGTACCCTGATCAACGCTGTCTCTGAAAGCATAGATAGAGCACTCGCACTTGACTCGAATGCGCAGATACATGTATTTCGAAATGTTAATGCCCACCACCATGACTAGTTGGGATTCACCAGCCTTACTGACGCAGTCGGCAACTCTACGTATAATCTTTCTTTAGCTCACTCCTTCTCTTAGACTGTCGAATTGCCGACCCGAATCCCTGATCGAGTAAACCAGCAAGCCTTACTTCTAGACCTTTTCTTTACCTCAATGTCTGAGGCCTGTGTTAGAAAAGCTCAAAGCTTACTCGGGAATTCTGATCACATTGTGCTAATGATGCATATTAGTCTAAAAAGTCTTCCAAAAGCTGATGAGCCGTTACTCAAAATAACGAGATACTACGAGCAGGCTAATTTTGAGTCAATTAGAAATCACATCAGCGACGCCCCATGGAGGAAAACCTTCTCACTCTAATCTGATTAGCGCGCAAATGAGTTAATTGTATGAGTCAAAACAGGCATTGAAGCCTATGTCCCTATGTGAAAATTTTTAAGCAAGCCCCAATGATTCACCTAGGAATAGGAAGCTATCATTGCTGAGAGGCAGCAAGCATTCCGAAAATTCGGCCGGCATAAGTCACCAAATATACAGAAATTGATACAGAACTAATTTTAACGCCGGGATAGGTGAAGCAAAGAGAAGATATACTGACTTAACAAAAACACGCATTCAGTCACAGAAACTAGGTAATCGCGATTTCTCGAAAATCTAGAATAGTGTGGTGAACAATGGTCAACCAACGATTCCCCCACTATCAAACCACAATGATGTTGTTTGCACGGCAACTGACAAGGCTGAAATATTTGCCCAGCGTTTCGCCCTTAACTCCACTTTGCACTCAGAAAACCACTCCTCCCTGAATTCCCATTGCAGACAGAAGCCACACCTGATAACCTAGTCATCACCCGATCCCAGGTAAGAGACATCATAAAAGAACTTTAACCCCTCCAAAGTTTGTGCGCTTAATCTTATACATGTAATAGTAATAAAGAAATGCTCTGCTTATCTGGCCCCTGTCGTCTACAAACTCTACAATAAATGTCTATATTTCTTTTCCGATAGCTGGAAAATTGCCTCTGTGATACCAGTCTAAAAGAATTCTGGGAATAGAACCGATCTTCAGAACTACCGCCCAATCAGTCTACTTCCGATCTTTGCTAAAATATTTGAATCCTTAATCAATCTAGCGACAGTCCGGCACTTAATGCTAAACTTCTTTCTGACCGTCAGTATGGATTTAGACAATCACGAACTACTGCAGACATCCTAACGGTCATCTCTGAACGCATGTATCATAGACTCGAGAAGACAGGTGAATCTAGGGCAGTAGCGCTTGATATATCCAAGGCCTTTGACAAGGTATGGCATAAAGGGCTTCTTCTGAAAATACGCTCACTCGGTATTACTGGGCAATTACTTAATATAATTAGATCCTTCCTAACCAAAAGAAAGATACAGGTTGTCCTCGATGGCCGTTCATCCTAGCAACATGACATAAATGCGGGTGTACCCCAGTGATCTATCGTTGGACCTTTATTGTTCGTGATCTTCAAAAACGATATCCGTTATGACATTGAGTCTGACATTGGTTTATTTGCTGACAACACCACACTTTACTTTTGTCATATTGGCAAAACGAAAGCGATCATATCCGAGACAGTAGCTGCATCCTTAGAAAATGACCTGCACACTGTGGTAAATTGGCGTCATAAATGGTTGGTAACTTTAAATGCCGCATAGACAAAGCTCTTTTCCTTCTATAACTACATGAAACCTCTCAAACCAACGACTGTCATGCCAAATAACACCCTACCTGAGAGTTCAACATTCAAACTCCTCGGCCTAACCTTCAGCGGTTACATGAATTGGAACACATACATTCAAGACATTGCCTACGCTAGAGCAACGAAGGTGGGATCCCTTTACCGTGCTAGTTAACTCCTCACACCTGACATTATCCTGTATCTCTACAAAGCCATCATCCGCCCATGCTTGGAGTATTGTGGCCACATATGGGCTAGTGTATCATCTACTAGTCTCTCTCCTTGACAAAGTAAAAAAAGAGTCGCCAACTTAATAGGTCCCGCACTGTCAAATTATCTCCAGTCTCTGTCCCATCACCGCAATGTAACATATTTGTTCTTGTTTTAAAAATACTTCAATGGATTGTGCTCCGATGAACTGGCTACTCTGGTCCCTCCTTGACGTAAATTCACTAGACAGTCGACAATCAGCTAAATACCATCCATTCACTCTGAAGGTCCCCAGATGCCGGAGAGCCTTCTACTCTAATAGCTTCTTTCGCGTCTGCTGGCCTCTGAGACTCCCTCCCTGTTCCCTGTTTTCCCGACAGTACCAACATGTAAAGGTTTAGAACTAATGTAAACAGACATATTGCTGCAGAGCTCTCAACTTAGAATGACACCCTAAACCTACTCCCTAATTATAAGTAGCCCCTTACGTCTACAGTGGCATCCTGCTTTGTTTGGGGTGAAATATCATCATCATATATATATATATATATATATATATATATATATATATATATTTATATATATATATATGAAGTAAATATTAAATTATTTTTACCGGCGTTTCAAGCTTTTGCTATCATCAATGTAAGGAGTTGATAAATTAAGACGTTCGCTGGATTCGAACCCAGTTACAGAATCAGCTTGGACTCAAACCTCACAGCAATGGGGAATTACAATGTAAAGAAAAGAAAGTAAGTTATATTTGTGCTTAAGAGACATGACAAAAATTAGTAGACAGTCAAGAATGTTCAAAGAACGTTTTCGGAACATTACGTACAGTTGCGTGGCAGGCTATTCTTAACTCCTCGAACAGGCTTGAACTCTAATTTCTTATAACCGCTTATAACAATATTTATTAAGTTAATAATTCATCATTTGTACTTACAAGCTTCGGCGTTTTAAGATTTCTCGATCATCAATGTATGCGTTGATAATGTCAGATGGTTGAAGGATTCGTACTAAGTTACAAGGTCACTAAGACATCGCAAGCCTCTCATTCTCTCTCTCCCTATCTCTCTCTATCTATCTATCTCTCTCTCTCTATATATATATATATATATATATATATACATATATATATATACATATATATATATATATATATATTAAATAGTAACTGTGTGTGAATGTGTTCGCCTGATGTTTATGTATTATGTTCACCCAGACCGTTGGACAAAATTGCTTGAAAATTGGCATGTGGACTACTGATTCATCGACGAAGGTCATAGGCTATATAAAAAATATATCACTTCAACACTGGGGGTTCCATGGCGTTCATCACTTTAAAACGGTTTTCCATTAATTCAAATAAAATTAAAACCATAGGAAAATGACACACAAATATATTTATACCAAAGATTTCGCCAAATTTTGATAATATTAAGTGGTCTCTCCTCATTGAGAATTGCTTTCTATTTGATTACAAGTAAATTACACTATAAGTAAATAACCAAAAAGTATGTATATTCTCAGAATTTCAGCCAATTTTGATAATATTACCCCTGCCCACACACACACTCTGAAATTTAAACCATATCGTCCACCGAAAATTTAAATACTTTAGATTTCAATGAAAGGTATTCCTTATTTAATACATATTAAATTAGGATAATTTATATTTATATATATATATATATATATATATATATATATATATATATAAGTATAAATATATATATATAAATATATATAAATGTATATATATATATATATATATATATATATATATATATATATATATATATATATATATATATATATATAGATTGATTAATGATTCAAAGATTTTAGCAAAGATCGGGAATAGACTGATTGGACTGTAGTTTAGAGAATCAGTTCTATCTATAGAATTCTTGAATACTGCTAACACAGCGGCTATTTTCCAACTATCAGGGAAACAAGATTCAGTGAGGCATTTGTTGCATAGTTTGGAGAGGACAGGGTCCAGCTCAGCAGATTATTTATTTATTACTATTAGTGCTATAAGGTCAGGCCCACAGGCTTTGGAGGTGTCAAGGTTTTTTTATAATGATTTTGACCTGAGATGGGCTCATGACAAGGTTTTCAACTGTGGCTTCAGTCCGGAATGGCAATTTAGGGACAGGATGGCTTGCTAAGTCCAAAGTATAGTTCAAGGCGAAACGCTTCGCCAGTAGTTAATCCTTATAAGTTGTCTTCGTGCAAACAACATCGTTGTGATTTGATAGCGGAGGAATTGTCGATTGTCCATTGTTCATCACACTATTGTAGATGTTCAAGAAATCACGAGTACCTAGTTTATGTGACTGAATGCGTTTGTTGGTTATCTCTGTATACCTTCTCGTTGCTTCATCTATTACTACTTTGAAATCATTTCTTGCCTCTACAATTTTTTGTCTATTCGAACTTAACTTATGGCGGAATGCCTTCTGCCTCTTAGCAATAGCAGCTGCACATTCTGAGGTGAATCATTGAGGAGAGTAGAGTTTGCTGAATAATTTTCGCGTGAAGGCTTAAGAATCAATGCTTGCTTTGACCAATTCGGTTAGCTCATTTGCACATTGATCAGCAGGGATTGAGAAACTTTCACCCCATAGTGCATCGCTGCTGTGATCTCCGAGGGATTCAAAATCAGCCTGCTCATAGTTACTTGTTTTTAAAGTGATAATTATCATTACCACCACGTGATCAGAGTTTCCGAGCAGGCTATGGGCATTCGCCACACAAGCATCGAGTAGTGAGGTCAAGAACAGGTCGAGATGTGAGGCTTACCAGTCTGCACGATCAGGAAGGCGGATAGGAAAAGTGACAGCCTGTTAGAGGTTGTGGGCTGAGGAGAAATTAAAGGTAGAGTTCTCAGCTGCATCAGTAACTCTGGAAAATCCCAACCAGTCAAAGTGATGTGCATTAAAATCCCCAAATACATGTATTTGCGCATTCGAGTTGAGTGAGAGGGCTCTAGGTAAGATTTAGGAGACAGAGTCAAGCAGGATACAGTCCTGGGTCGGAGGAGAACGATATAAGAAATATAAGTAACTAACACTGTAATGTAGGGTCAATCTAAAGTACATGTAGGCTAGCTCATCTGATTTTAACCTATGTTCTCTCGTCAGAGGGGAGAGTGTTCCGAACATAAACTCATAGCCCATGCATATGTTTGTCCTTACGGTAGAGTGGAAGGTAATCAGTCATGTCAAAGTGGTAAGAGGGAATTGAGGGTTGATGGTTCGTTTCACTTAGTGCTAGGATATCCGTGGATTTTATCAAAAGAAAAGTTTCTACGTCGTTAATGTTGGTGCTAAGTCTCCGGATATTTGTGATGCGAGCCTCAAGGACAGAGGCAAATATGTTTTTGTTGGGTATTTGGTCTAGGTTTGTTTTTTTATTTTGTAAATTCATGTTCGTTTAGAGTTAGAATGGGAAGGAAAAAGTGGGTGCTTGTTTGGTGCCAATAAGCTCACAACCAATCTATTAGTCGTGACTTGGTCCATGGTTGTTGTGGCATCGGGAAAGCCCACATGGGATAACTGTAGGGCCCCTTTTTTATGCGGAGAATGGCACATGCTGTTACCCACGATATTATTGACAGAGCAGACGTTCTTAGCGCTCCTAAGAGTTCGGGCTCGTAACTACCAGTAGGAAACAGCAGCCAGACAAGGTGTCTAACCTGTACCCATAACCTGTCAGAACAAGAGCGACCCGGACTAGTCATGTAGGACTTCGTGACAACAAACTTTTCCCAAGTTACACAGATAGAGGGAAAGAGAGATGGCGTTCATTGCCTTAGTTTGGAAACAAGGCCAAGCACTAGGTGTCTTTAGAGGCGTTTCAGTGCTTGTACTTCTAAGCTGGCTAATAGACAGAAAAGGAGTGCGAAGGCTGGGCGATACGCAGAGCCAATCTACTCCTTAAGCAATTATGTGTTGGCCAACCGGATACTTTGTTCGAAATTCTAGCTCTAGGAAGGTTGTCAATCAAGACTACGGAGGCCGCCCTCCCCCAACGGTTTGCTGGCAAGACGTAAGTAATTAGTAGCAAGGTTTTATTATCAGAGTTTTTCTTCTGTTAGGTGGATGACCTGACAAGGTCTACGGGTTCAACACTCCAAGAAAGGATAGCATGCGCCCGTGTATTAGTCAGATATTTCCGAGCCCCCGCAGTTTAAATTGAAAACAACAAATTGAATCAAATTAAAAGGAAAAAACAAATATATTATTAAAAATTATACATGTACATATGTAGATAGAATAAGTTCACTGTACACTTAACAGAGGGAAGAGACAATTAAAGATATGTTTCTCTGTCACAAGTTAGTACAGAAAAGTTATCGACAGACAGTAGGTAGCAACTGGGAAAAACTAGTTAACTATTTATACAATGAAGGCTTCCAAGAAAAAGGGTTAACATTGAAACTCAAAATTAAATTTAAAAAAAAGTTTAAATGCAAGTAAATTTTGTAGCATGATTAGAAATTAGTAAATAAAATTGTAAATACTTCTTAGCAATTGACCCCTTCAAGAAAATCATATTGTGTACATCTCAGAGCAAGCTAAGGAAGGTGAGAAGTTGGGGAGGGGGTTGTATATTAAGGGTGGTTTGAACTTTTTTCTAACATGTTTGGCTATCCATTTTTCCATATATCTTTAACATTTAGCTACAAGAACATCGAATTTTACAGCCAGTATAAAGATACTAGTTTACTATTTATAAAATTAAACTGTACAGAGGAGATAGTATGAATTGAAGCTCAAAATTAAAAAAAGACAAATAATGTTGTTTTTAAGAAAACACAGGGCAAATGCAAGTAAATTTTGTAGCATGATTAGGAATTAGCAAAAACTGCCAAATACATCTAAGATAGTTAAAAGAACAGAAAACTCAACTGAAAACTTTCGGGGTTTTTCACTTCGGCAGCTAAGTGGCTGGCATAAATTGAAGTCGGGCTACTTTGCATATATATATATATATATATATATATATATATATATATAAATATATATATATATATAGATATAAGTATATATATATATACATATATATATATATATATATATATATATATATGTAAGCAAGAGAGGCGCGAGAGCGCTCCATCCCTTAATAGACTTAACGAATGGCCTATGCACGAAATCTCATTACTTTGATCAATCATAACTCAAAAACCAATAAACCAAATTAGTTAAAACTTTGCACAAAATTTGTATTTGATATGTTCTATAAGTGTGTAGAATTTCAGCATCATTAGTCAAGGCAACCGGAGATCCACAAAGTTCAATCATGTAATCATGTTATCTGTGTGTACGTACGTACGTATGTGCCACCCTGTATCTCATCAACTAATTAATGGATTCAGCTGATTTGGGGCAGAGACAGAGGTTCTAGCGTCTAGTTGATGGCATTTTAATTTCAGTTTACCATATGCTTTCGTTTTTCTGAAGATTCCAAAAAACTTTTAAAATGACCAGCATTCAAACACATTATTCTATATCTTATCGACCATTAGATGATTTTGGGCAAAGCTAGAGGTTCTAGTGTCTAGTTGATGACATTTTAATTTCAGTTCACCATATACCTTGATTAGTCCAACTACCAACTATATCAGTTATGAGCAGGCATTGTATTAAGGCATAGCCTTTACAAAAGTATTGACATTCCATGAAAATGCCAGTATACTGAAATCATATGACCTTAATAGGCGTAAGATGAACATTCATATACACCAAATGTACAAAAGCAAGGAAATTCTTCAATTTGTAAACTTTTATTGTCATTAATTGTATGCGAGCACAACAGGGCTATGTATTTTACTGGTATGAATTTTTCTTCAGCGCACCTCACGTGCTTCATCCACTCATGGATAGAGATGTATACTGTAATGATGTGATAGTGAAATAGTTTAGGTTGATATGTAGTCATACCCTTAATGACAATAAAAGTGTACACATTTGGGAATGTCCTTGCTTTTGTACATTTAGTGTATATGAATGTTCATGTTAACCCTATTAAGGGCATATGATTTCAGTATACTACCATTTTTCATGGAATATTATATATATAAATATAAATATATATATGTATATATATAGAGAGAGATAGAGAAATAGAAATATATATATATATATATAAATATATATATATATATATATATATATATATATATATATATATAAATATGTATGTCGCATTGTCAATGTAAATGGAGGAATCGAAGATTAGTATTAATTATTTATTAATAATTGGTTTAATTTAAATCTAAAAAAATGTATTAATTCTTCTATCGGTTCTTTTGTCAAAGATATAAAGTGTATAAACAAAAGTTTAACAAGTCCTTGAACTGGACAGTATTGCACTACATTTGTCGTCTAATGTAGCTTCATTCATATATATATACATGTATATATATATATATATATATATATATATATATATATATATATATATATATATAAACTAAATGTTATCTCTATAATTCTTATTTCAATTTTTATTTTATCAAACTCTATTAAGTCATTTTAATATTAAAAAAGTATTTAAAAAGAAATTTAAGCATATCTTTTCATTTTCAAATGGGTGGATGTCCTCATAGCATACCTAGTAAAACATTTTTTAAATTCCCCGAAAAATGAAGTTTTGAGAATATTAATTTAATGATATCTAAAATTAGTTTGTTATATTGATTGTGAACAATCTTAAAAAATATAAACAAATGTGTATACGCATGCGAATTCAATCAATGCAGATTATAATCATTTACGATTCTAACATATAAGTTGTGTAGAAAATGTTGTGGTTATTTAAAAACGGTTTGTTCCCAAAACAGTTTCCGAATGTTTTCAAATATTTGTGCCTACCTTGCCATGTCGACGTGTTGTTGAGAATTATCGATAAATACATCAAACCCTTTTAAGATACAGTTATTGCCCTATGAAAAACAAAGTAAATGTAAAACATGAATATGTAAGTATTAAGAGGCCTTCTGTAACACTCAAAGAGATTTTTAAAAATGTAAGCAGATTGAAATAACGACTTTGTAAAAAACGTAACATAAAATAAAAAGCAAATACCGACAAATATCGGAAGTTTATTCGGAAGTTTATTCAATTTGTAATGAAGTAATCATATATGGGGATCAAATAATTATACCCACAGAAGATAATGCTAATAGAATCGCATGTCGGGAACCTAGTATTTCACGAATAAAAAGTCTCACAAGAAGCTATGTATACTGGACGAATATGGGCAGACACATTGAAAATACAGTAGCAGTATATAAAGCTTATGTTTCGGCAACAAAGAAACTTCCAATAAACATCAACCCATGCCGCAAAACTGAGCAACCGTGGTTTAAGATTCACATTGACTTATCCTGCCTACTGGATGGTTTCCACTACCTGATTGTGGTAGACAGTTTCTGCAAATGGCCACAAATCTTGATGTGTTAAAAAAGATACTACCAACTTAACCACATGTTTTTACATTACTTATTCGCCCGGCTTTGAGTCGTTGACTGCAATATGAGAGACAATGGAACGTAAATCACGTTCAGTGAATTCAGAGTATTTTGTAAAAATATTTTGTGTGGAGAATATCACGATGGCGACGGATCATGTGAAATGTTAAGGACAGCATGAACGTTTCGTGGATAGCCTTAATAGAGCTTTTAGGAAGGGAGGGGTACTTCTACCAAAAAAACGCCATTCTTGCAGGTCTGTAGAACGACTCCAAATGACAATTCCCTATCTTCTATGACGCCAGCAGCGGTAATGTATGATAAGAAGGTAAAAACAGTTTTATATAGAAATCTGGACGGTCAAATAAAGTGACAAAGTGTCGTTTTAAAGTTGTTGAAAAAGTTTGTGTTTCGCATGTTTAAAAAGAAGCAGATCCTACTGGGAAACACGTAAAGTAGAATAAACAGATTGGGAACGTAATATACATGCGAAAAAACACCTGCACCAAATAAGGAAACTGTATTCAGATGGCGTGGACAACAATACCCCAGTGAAATACTAGATGGATTTCGTATTCTACACGATACCACAAACGGCTTCGAAACATAGAAGATGAAAAACACAAGATCACGGACTGCATAACGATAAATCCCTGTATGAATTAACAGAACGCTACGAACACCATGGAATATTTAACATATTAACTCAATCGCGCTATTAAACATTGACACGTTTCATTTCATAATTTCAATGACTTAAAACTGTTCATCGTATTTTTTAGGAATCGATACAAAAAAGCCTCTTATAATGAAAACTGTCTAATTAACGTTTAAATGTATCTTCTCTCTAACGTCACGTGACCAATCACGGTGTTGTATTCCAGGTCGCTATACAATGCGACATTTGACATACTTGTAATATAGTCATCCTCAACAATCTACATGTTATATTAAACTGTCAGAACATTACTGAGACGAGTGTTTGCACTTATATCGTGGATATGAGGAGTTTACGTGTTGGTAACAGGGGCAATAATGTATTGTATACGAATGTCTCATAATTTAAGAATTGTGATTTCAATCAATTTACAAGCAGTATATTTTCACATTTTGTAATCAAAACTAAACAATAATTATAGTACCGTATTTAAATTGCATCGATAGCAATAAGGAAGGCAAAATGATAAAGATTTACTAAAAGTGCAAAACGTGTAATATTATTTAAAATCACATGTTTTGCAATTAGTTATAGTCGTTTATTGAATGTAATACATGTTCTACCAGAACATACGTCAGTTGCGAAACTATACCTCCGACTGACATCGTAAGAACGGACCAATATCTTATATAGAGCTTATCACCTCATATTTGATGAAATGTGTTTTGGAAATGTCTATGATTAAAACACTATTTAACTTAAGGCTGAATTATCAAAGAGCATCAGATGCATACATAACATGTAGAAAACATCGATAATAAAAAAATATTTAAAGGTTGGACTTTATTGGCTATAATATGGGTCACATAGCGAGTATCTATGATAAACAGAATTGAGGTTGTCACCAAAAGTGTGACTTTCACATTTTCCGTAAACATGACCATTACCTTTGAGGTAAGTATCCCAGAATTAAATTATTTCAAAGTAAGATAATAACTGATATTTTGACTAAGTTTGTTGACAATTTGTCAAGCGATGCAGACGCTTTGCTGTACACAAACAAAGACACCAATGAGAAACTATACCGAAAACATATATTTATTTAGCATGGGTAATAATCTAAATAACATAAAAGTGTGTGTAAAATATCTATTTACCTACACAATCGGTTTAGAACAGTAAATGTGTACACTTTATTCTATAGTTGTTTCATCACGTAAAGTAAAATGAGCAATCTTAATTCACAAATCAGAACTATGAAGTCACGGCTCGTCTAGTACCAAATAAAACTTATAGGTCATTGAAACATGCAAAAAGGTTAAGATATCTTTCTTATTTCATTTTCATTCTCATAAATTGTTATCGTAAAATAATTACTGCATTTCCATAGTTGACATATTTGCAGTTAATACCAATTTAACATGAAGACCGTTTATTTTATGAATGGTAAGCTTCGACTCATATTGCTCAGTTTAGTGCCTTATCTTTTATTTTCTTGTATATTATTAAAAAAGTACTTAAACAATCTACAAGAAAAATACAGTGTGTTTGCTTCATTTAATTCAAAATTGATATCTCTCTATCGATCTATCTTTCTAACTAGCATTATACTAACGCTGGATAGATCAAGATTTGTTTCCCTAAGGCATATTTTCCGATATCTTTTAACCACACAAAACACATGTAAGAAACCTTAAATTTTAGGCAAGAGTTATGTCTGGAAAAATGCTCAGTTTTAATTCGTTATGATTTCTAAATAACTAATCAAGTCACCTATGTGTTATTAACTGTAGCAATTATATATATATATATCTTTTACCTTATCACTGTATTTTAGGTTCCCTCAACTATTATTTTCTATCGCCCCTCTTCTCTCTTATTTTTAGTTTCTGTTCATGAGCAGTCAAAGGTGATCAGAAAAAGAAAGAAAAAAGATTGGACGAGTCCATGGGAAACGAAAAGAAATATCACAATGTACAGTAATATTATTTGACTCGTAGTTGTCGAAGGAAACAGGGAGAGAGAGAATTATAGAAATATATATAACGAGCAGAAAGCCGCTGATTTTTATCTTTTGTATTATTTGTATCTGCTAACTCACTTTTCCCTGATTCACACACTAAAGCCCGATAATAATTTGTAACCAACTGATAACATTTTATTCTAGTATATATATATATATATATATATATATATATATATATATATATATATATATATTATTATTATTATTATTATTATTATTATTATATATATATATATATATATATATGTATGTATATATATATATATATATATATATGCATGTATGTATATATATATGTATACATACATATATATATATATATATATATATATAAATATATATATATAAGTATTTAGGTCAATTGCAATAACAACAAGTCAGTTGTTAATACTAATATTTATTTTGCATGCCATAATTATCGATACCCTTACAATAATTTCGTAACGACAAAGATTCTACATTCAAAAGCAATTGCTTCTAAATTTAGAATTTTTGTCGTTAGGAAATTACGTTGCTCATCAGAAACCTCAATAAATAACATGTATAATAATGTTATATAAACATGTGTTCATAGATAAAATGGGAAAAAAGTCAATACTCACGCTAAGCCGCTCTCGTTAATAGAATTACAAAATTCAGATCAAGCCGCCATTTTTATTATACCGTGCAGAAGTAAGCTTTTAGATAATCATGAGAAAACAATAACAAAGACAAAAAGACAATAAAATTGTAACAACTAGTAGTTATATAGAGTTTAAAATTAAGTTGAGTAATTTTTATCATTATAAGTGGGATCATTGCGTTGTGAATCACACGCGCATATTATTCATCTTATATAAGTAAGGAGATTTTAATCAGCCGAGTATCCATATCCGTATATTCTGATGCTACACATTATACAATGATTTTTTTAAAATTATACTAACTGTTATAATATCACTTAATTGATTACTAATTATAAAATCAGATGAGTAGCAGAAATACAAATTAAAAATAAAAAGTATACTTAACTTAATTACTATTCATAAACTTAGATATAAATTATAAAAGTTAAAAAAAAATGAAAATAAACACGCTTCGCCGTATTTACATGCGAACTTGTTTAAGAAAGGTTACTCCGTATTTATGAGGCCAGAAAAGTTAGTTCCCCCTAATCTATCAATAATGAATATCATTTTCGTAATACTGCAAATCGACTGATTTTTAGGTAATAATCGCAAAGTTACAATGGTTTTCATTTAACCCCTAAATAACAACTCCTCGAGTTACTAAGATGAACTAATACTTCGAACGTGTATAAAATGCAATGCTTATTAGCTTAGTAGGTACCCTATCTAATTCCTGCTTAGAATGTGTATTCATTTATTAATCTATTAACTTAAGTTAATGGATAGAAACACTATTATTTTATCAATTATTTTTATATCCTTAGCTTTGAAATGGCTAACATTATTCTCAGGCACGATATTCAGAAGAATTTTACTATATTACCTACTAAGTGAAAATAGTTATTATAATACATGTCTATTGTAAATTTATTGGCAGGACTGGATAACTAATTTGATGTTACACATCATTTAATATATACATTTTATGGTGATTATTTACTTAGTATATATATATATATATGCAATATTCGTTTATTCCTGGCTTTTTCACAGATTTTCGAAATAAATGTCTATCAAGAGAATTTTATGTTTAAACAAACAATAATGGATTGTCTTTCGATGAAAACGTTTTACTAAATGGTACGGGCAATTTTGAAATGTTCTTGATAATTTCTTCTATAATGCTGTATTATTTTTTAGATGCGTCCACGGATCTTTCTCCGGATTTCAAGTTATTCGATCTGTCAGGCGTAAGTGTAAAATGGTATTTACATCGCTAAATGCGCCTAGTCACACGATTGTCTATTCTATTAATTACTTTCTTCAAAAATAAATTTGCATTATAAACAGATTATTAAAAATTTAAATTTGAAATAAAATAGATCAGACTTTAGCCTTATGACAAACTATAATAATACCCGTCCCAAAATGAGTAAAATTAATTGTCCAACAAGTTTATGTCCACTTACAAAAATTACAATCTAGATAGAAAGATACTAAATCATGTCTAGAATCCTTATTTCAATTTTCAGAAAGATTCATTTCAATAGTTTGATTCTAGAAAATATCTAAAGACTCCTCACTCTTAAGCCGTACATTTAAAAAGAATTTGGAAATCACGGAATGTTGCTTGATATGTGTCTAATGACAATGGATAAGTTTCTATGGAAACCTGAAGTATTCTAACCTTTAAATGTGAGGTTTTAGCTATATTATGCCCCTTAAATATCTTTAAATTACTGCAAAGAAACTAAAATGGTTGTAATAATATTAATGTTTAATAGTTATTGTAAACACTACAATTAAATTGGAAGTATTTAAATATTTTAAAATGAGCTGTAGTCCATTTTTATTCCATTGCATAACAGTAAATGACAGTAAATATAGCCCAAATTACCACCCCGTACGCCTAAAATTCATAAGGATTGATTAATTAATTAAGGACCTCCTACAACTTTTGTAAAAACTAGCAGTTTCTTAATGTCGCTTAATTCTTTTATTGTGGTTCTTTCATCCGTTTCTTCTGCTAATAAAATTGTTATGAAAAAGGCACAAGGCATAGAAACCATTCTTAGCTTTTATTCATCAGAATTCAAGCAGTTAGTAAAAACAGGAATATATAATAAAAGATACAGTCATTCCCGATCCCATCGGCGAATATCACAAACGCAGAAGCAAGGTACCAACTCCATGTTTGGCATCATCATTTTAATTTATGGACTGTCCATTATTACATAATAGACAGAAGGAACGTATGTTCACAATAATACTTAATTCTATGTAGATATAGATGTGAAGATCAGAGCAAATTTACGAAACCAACAATGCAGAAGATCTGTGCGTTGATTATGTGTAAAATACATAGAGGGTTAAAATGGGCACATGCCGATTTGTGGATGGTGAGAAAATGGGTAGAGAGTTAATACTAATTAAGGATTCGCTCTCTCTCTCTCTCTCTTCCCCTCTCTCCTCCTCTCCCCATCCCTCACACTCTCGTGCTCTCTTGTTATGCGGTAGTAAACATTTTATCTCGACCCATTTCACTACGTTAAATTATATTTCCAATGCGGTTTAGTAAAGTTTGTTTTAGTACATTACGCTATTTAATTTTTTTATTTTGATAAATAATCTATTAATAGAAATCAAAAATATTATAGTGAGTAAATCTCGCAGTCGCGTGGAACACACACATACATAGACACACGTGAAGTTGTCACGTAATTTTATAATTATAAATATTAATATATAAAAATAATGTGTATATTTGTGTTATCTCCTCACTAGATTATAGGATGTGATTGCCAAAGAATTGGATGAGACAGACGTAGAGACAGCCGAGGTATAAACGAATCAAATGCGGACAGGGAAGAGCACAATCGTTGACAATAGACGGCGGTTCAGCCAAAAAGGTCGAGTGTTTTTTATAAAGCAAATTAATACAACCAAGGAAATCCATGAATGGTCTTTCTGAAACGTTCTTTACCATTTTTCTTTTCTTTTGTAAAACAATTCATATTTTTGTCTATTTTCGAATACATTTTTGTTTGTTTCCGACAGAAGTGTTTCCACTTCAGCGATTTTCTTAAAAGGTTTGTTTCCTGTTTTTTTATGAATTGACAGTAGAGCGGAAAGCTGAAGACGACAATAGATTCGGTGTGAAGAGGCCGCCATTTTCTGACGCTAAAGCTATGCAGAGCCTAATAAGGCTTTTTTATATTAGAACTGGTAATACTATTATCAATACCCTATTAGTTGACGATATTTCTGAGATGATATATTGTCTTTATTTGCCTTGTTTATTGTTTTACACGTATTGACTATTAACATCGTCACAACGTTTTGACTGGTTTTCTTTGGGAGCTTTATGCCTTGGAACACTTCATTCGGAAATAGATTACATCGGCAATTTTGAAATACAGCGACATTAGATAATTTTCAAATGATATTTTTCTATTTAGTATTTAGCATTCAATGGATGTCTTATGTTTAATACTTATGGAAGCTGATACTGTACGTACAAACACATATACAAGCGTATTATCTTTTAGATAAACGAACTAATGAGAAACCAATATATGCAAATAAAATCTATAAAATATGAGTAAACATTCCTAAGGAATTTAACTTTTTTCTATTAAAAGTACTCATTATTAAAACACACATTCTAGAAAAAGAGCCTTCGCTTGTTTGACAATCCTTGACATCTTAGAAAATAATTAATTTACAATTTCGTGGCCTGAAACGCACGCGTTGGTATAAGGAAGCGCAAAGGCAGAAAACTGAAACCATAGATTAACACGAGGAAAGCAGACATAGAGTGGGTACTTTGTCTCTACGTTTTTGGTATTTTCTGTTGGACCCGGCAATGGCTGAAATATGTCGAAGACTCAGTTGTCGATCGGCGTGGGTAGACTGCCTTATCTGAGGACAAACTGAATTTATTTAGAGCCGGCTTATAAGTCAGACGTATCTATCTGTCGCCACTTTTACCTACAAGACAACCCCTGACACTTAATTTCAGCTAGTTTGGAATGTTTTTCAATCGAATCATTATTTTTTATGAATGGTTTAATATATAAAGACAGAGATGATGTGGTAATAGTTTATTCGCATAAATATTTTTTAATTTTAAGTTTAATAAATGATTTTTTTTTTATTTGTTGTATTTATATTGTTAATATGTATATATGATTTAAAGTTGTGGTTAATGTGAGATATGGGAAAATATAAAGTATTAATTGAATAAAAAACTCATTTACAACTGAAGAAATAATTGCTTTTTACTTTAGATGTACTTATAGGGAACGGTGCGAGACCTCTAATCTAAAATGTTTGCTGTCCGGAAAAAATGCAATAGTTATAACTCACTATCGCAATCTCTTTGAGGCAAGGGAGATAACCTTTAGGCAAAGAGTTATTTTTTTTTTAAATATATTTTCTAGATAAAAAATCTGCTGATTCTAGCACTTAATGTTTGAGATGTATGTTATTGGTGCCCTGAGCTGCATTGGATTTGCAGGATTTGCACGGTTTCGGATTCAAACCTACCTCCTTGGTGACATATTCCTGGGTTTAGTGATGTATGAAAATAAAATGAATCCAACAATATCTCCAGTGGAAGAGTATCATCTTGCGTGCCTTGCATATGTGCTCCTGTGATACCAGACAGTTGCAATTTGCCATGTCGTTCGATTGAGGTGAAATAAATACGTGCGTATATGGTTGATGTAAAAGTATCACTGAAGTTAAAGCAGTATCATTTCTGGGACTCCAAATCGGCTAAAACTGTGTTGTAATTTTGAAATAGTTTCCTACAATCTAATGAAACTCATTGAGTAAAGGCCCAACAATTACCATTTATTCTCCATTTTCAACTGAAAGAAAAACCACTTCTAAGCTTAGACGTCTTACTTGAAATGAACTGTGCGACATGTTTTAATGCAACATGTTTGCCGTTCAGAAAAATTCTAAGGGACATAACTTACTGTCGCGATATTTTAAGACAAAAGAAGCTACCTTTAGGCAAACAGTTACCTCTTTTTTAGATATATTTTCTAGATAAAATAATATTTCCAATATCTAATAATATACAAGCAATATTTCCGTATCAGTATAATTTTAAGTTGTGTTTAATGAAAACTGTCATTATGTTTTATTCTTGAAATAGCATAATATTAGTTACTTAATATCACCCAACAATATTAGCGTATTTACATTTTTTTTTTAATGTATTTCAACTCCCGTATGTAACATTGAATTACACAAAACGTACATTGAGAAAATACTTAAAAAGCCCGATATATATATATATATATATATATATATATATGTATATATATATATATGTGTGTGTGTGTGTGTGTGTGTGTGTGTGGAGAGAGAGTGAAGGAGAGAGAAAGAGATATGGTATAATTATCAACCATTTGTTTATATCAGGGTCGTAGACTTCTTACAGTTTAATATTAATTATTTATTGAAAATTAATTAAAAGTGAAACTCTACGAGATTACATTAAAGATAGTAAACGTCTTTGAATTATTAAACAAAATACAAGTACTGTTTAATATAATTTTACTATTATTATTAACCACTACTAAAATATTTTAATAAATAAGACAAGTATGTGAATTAATTAAATGTTGAAATTATTTAAAACAATTAAACAAACTTTATTAAACTATTCAATTTTCTTAACTTGACATCATTTTATTTTATATTATAATATAGCGTTGGTAGACATGTATTCTAATTAGACACTGATGCCTGGAGATTATTACCAATACATATTTTAGAATAAGTTAAGTTTATGCTTATTGTTGTGATCCTATTTGGATGAAACCGACGGGCAATAAAGCAATAGTCATTGTTTGAAAGCACTGTTATATATTGAATGTAGGCCTGTCTGTTATATAATTGGACGCATGGCTGATGGACGTACAGCGAGATCGCTTAACTTGCGCGATTTGTAACGGAGTCATCTCGTGCAATGTTGGTGCGATGTGTTCTCACGATTCGCGGGGACAGTTGATGAGACCTCGGGGTCGGGGGGTTAGGTCACACCTGTGCGTCGATCACGAGATTTCGTAGCGTCACAGTTTTCCAGGTGAGAAAACGGCAGTGAGATTCTGAGTTCTTGACTGGAAGCCGATGAGTCAAGATGAATTAGTCCTGTAGCGATCAAATAAGAGGGCAACACGGATCCCCCAAAATGAGAGCCAGACGATGTCCCCCTCTTCCTTCCCTTACAAGTGATTAAGGGATTAATTCGTAAATTAACTAGCGTAAGCTTCTCTCTCTCCACTACGACATAACTGCTTCAGTGTCGACAAGCTAATACAAATAAATGGCTCAAAGTAAAAAGAAAGGATAGTTATAAATTATCGCGTGTAAAAGATTTGATTTCAGCTTGCGAGGAAACAGCAAGGGACAGTAGACGATGGAGATTATGACCACGGACAATGCGGCCGAAAAAAGACAGATAGCAGCCCGACACAAGCTGCAGGCGACAACGACGACGCACGGTTAGTACAAATAGTTCCCCCCAGCTGGGATTCTCGAATAGAAACGACACATCGTCCCGTTCGCGGGATCAACGGGGGAACTGTTCTACGACGCCAGAGATTCCGACATTACAATTTTATAAACCTGTTATTCAACATGCCTATGACAAATTGCATTCAGTGATAAAGCACCATTTTAGAGCTTCAGGGACTGGGGTTACCCATTACCTCTGATATTATTCTGGACTGTAATGATAGTACCTGTTCGTGTATGCTCTATGGTTTAAATTGTATGTGACCTGGACACGACAAAAAAACTGCTCCAAAGGTATTTAGACGAGGTTTTTAACCTTTTTCTACCATCCAGTCGATCAATGTCTTTTATAGGCTTTTCTAGTTTCTTATCTGCTTATTGTACATCTAGACGATTTCAACTACTCAGTCTCTCCATACGTTCTGAAAATGACCCTAAATCGTATTGAGTTGTGAACTATCGATTTGGGATGTTTGGTGAATGTAGAGTAGTCCCTTAGTTTATAATAATTCCAGTTTTTTCTGACTCGGATATTAGTAACTGTTAGGGCCCTATATATATATATATATATATATATATATATATATATATATATATATATATATATATATAAACTATCGTTTGCAGACTATTTTATACAAAATATACGCTTACAAAAGATTAATCTACAAACCAATCTTAGTAAAAACATATGTACGGTTTCGGCATAATATGACCCAATGACAGTTAACGTGTATTATCCTATCGGATATTATACTTAACTCTTTCTGTCCTAAGTACGTACAAAGGAAATCTCTCCAGACTCTGTTAATTTTTATTTTCATCCCAATAAAGGGTTTCCCTTTTTGGAGAACTGAATTTTCTCCACATCAAAAACGGATCTAGTGTCTAACTCTGCTATCGTTGCAAAGTGAAGTGGATGAGAACAGGTGATACACCGTAAGCATAAATCCAAACCACAAACGAACCACTATGTTGAATGTGTAAAGAGGAGTCCTTCGATTAGGTGACATTGTGACAGGCTGCAACAAAATCTGTCTATACTCAGGTGAATATAACAGGTTGTTTTCAATTGGTAAAACAGTACCCGATTGTCTTAATTTGTTTTTCCGGCATCTACACACGTTTCGGGTGACTTACTTCGAAATAAAGTCATTGTTATAAACTACGTGATGATTTTAAGTTCTAACTACCTTATAATTAGTATTATTGGCGTTTGTTTTAACTATTCATTTGTACTACAAATATACGCCTATCTAATCAGTTGCAGTTTAATACTATGATTTAGAAGGATTCTATTTTACCCATTGACGAAACTGCATTTTCTATTCAGTGTCTATTCCCCGTAAGGTGGGAAGTCGTAAAAAAGTCTCCGTTCTCTTTAATCCCAAACTCTTTAGAGGCAGGAACTCATTGGTATGTTTCTGTCATGATGTAACTACTAGAACATGCCAACGTAACTTCTAACTTGATCTATAATGGCGAATTCCATGTTCTTGCTTTACTAACGTTACGTGATATACACGATATAATCTTGTTGTACAATGTAATAAAGCTTAACTAAAATATATTGATGTTGTGACTAATATGAGATATGTTGTTCTACATGTGTCGAACGGATAAATGGAGATAATTTTTAGATTCTAGCGGTTGCATGAAAGTAATTTTATTCACTGGCACAATTTCAACCTTTTTCATAGCATATAAAATAGAGTCAGACTTGTCCCCGATTTTATATACGATAGCCTTTTTTCGACAACACCAATATTTTATTCTAGTTCCTCACTTTTACTTGTGGATCGTTTCAGCATATAGTTAGAAAGAATAAAATATAATTTGGTTAAATAAAAAATACCCTCTATATATAAGGAACGACATAGAGTGGGTGTGAATAAAGGGGGTTATAGGGTGAACACACACTCCTCAAACATGTCAAACTCGTCTATTAGCCTAATTTCACATCATACAAGTACATCAAGTACCCTAAATGTTACGAGTCCAGGTCAACATCATAAAATACATGCATGCGTGTGAACCCTAATAATATGGCAACTGTACTACAACGGTGCGTTGAATCAATTAATTATTCCTAAACTCCCTGATTCAGACACTGATCTCAATAAGAAAAGTAGAGAATATATCAAACCGGTAATTTTCTTGTGAATTCTGGTCACGTGCTTATTTATTAAAGTCGAGCAGTACTATTCAACACGTAGTAGCACATTAGTAATGGTTTGTCAAACTAGTATTCACTGAAAACCACAAGGACAGGTCAGCGTGCTTTGTCTTTCTCTCTTACATCAGAATTTGTGAAAAGCCAGCTCTGTTCTGCTTAAAGGCAATCAATAAAGGTTGAGATCTTACCAACGCCAAAGGCACTCAACTGCGAAAGGAAGTGACGACACAGCTTGTCAAAGATAAATGACCCGAGTTCCGCCAACACCTTTTAAGCGGTCATCTAACAAAGCCTTTACCCAACCATCGACCAAGATCAGCCTACAGATAAAAAGAAGAAATCTCAAGAGATATTTATAGAATCACAGAGACAGTTAACCAACTCACTTAAACTAATGTTAAACCAAACAGCCTTTATTCTACATTAATATGTCCACTCTTTCGATCTCAATAGAGAGAGAGAGATATATTTAGAGAAAGAGAGAGATATATTCTATAATCTAAATTCATTCATATTTTTTATTTATATTTATTAAATTAATCGTATCTCATAATAACACATTTTAGAATTACAGCTGTCGATATCCCAATCGACAAAATGTACAACAAATACAAATATTCGTAAACATTACTTCATTATCGAAATGATTGAACCAAAAATTACATTTAAAACAAACTTATTTTAAAACACAGAATAAAACAATATCTAATTTAATTTGAAAATCTAACTTAAGTTTACACTGTTAAAAAGAATTACACTTTTTATGAATGTTTAACTCTTGAGTTAAAATACAATCGGACCTATACCAAACCATGAACATCGTTTCAGAAACTATTAAGCTATGAGTTTTAACTAAATAAATGTTTAACTAAAAAACATTGTGTTTAATAAATCCATTTCAAAGGAAATTAAGTAAGAAATAAAAACGTATTCATATTAAATAAACTACACTTAATCTAATATTCTAAGCTGACCATGCCTTAAAAATGAATCAACAGTAAACATAGTATAATCACAAATTCTAAATAATATGAAGTGTTCGAAATTAAGTAAATGTATTATTCAAGATATAATGTTAAAAGGTCAAAAACGTTGAATAAACTATTAGCATATATGAAATGTGTTGAGTCTTGATGCATATTTTCTTGGTAACGTGTGTAGAATTACATTAAAGTTATTCTTTTTAGTTAAACACATTTTAGAAACATGTTTCACAATAATTAGTCTGGGATATTATATATTATATCTTACTGGATATCCTATAAAGTTTCAGAATTCAATAGTTATTAAAAATTCATATATAAAAGTATATATGAGTAAACTGACCATAAAAGCAGAAACGTTGGTTTTACAAGCAGTTACAAGTTCCCGTAGAATAGGGTCAGACAGAACACTAGTGTTTATATGAAGTAATACAGCCTATTGATAATGAATACTTCTTATATTTATAATTTTATATATCAAAGCTAATATACCTATGCATTAAGTTCTCAATGTTTGCAAATATGTATTAATCGTGTTTGCCTTTGCTAGCACGTCATGTTGTAAATGTTGGCATATCATCGGGTGCAGTTTCGTGTCATAAGCATAACATATTCAATTCAAACCCTAGATAGTGTATTTATATGATGGTAAATATGTATATATATATATATATATATATATATATATATATATATATATACGTTTCATATTTCTCAATGAGCTACGTTTTTTTAACACACTTTTCTCTTGTTTCTGTTTTTCTTACGTCGTTTTGTATGTTTTCTTACTGTTACATGCTTTTAGTGGTACCATTCTTAATTTGGCATTTTACAACAAACGTTATTGCAGCCAGAGTTATAGAAATTCTAAAATCATCCTGAAAACTATTAGACCTCATTTCATAAATTATGCAGACTTATGAGTCGCCCTGTAAAGTTGTCAACTCCATTTCACTGATGTATAAGTTAAATTCGTGAACTTATTTCTGCAAAAACGTTCTTCGGTTAATTATCTATATGCGGATCATTATGCTCTATCTAATATGAGAACTTTCAGATTCTCTCGCGACGCATGCGTTAAATCCGTCTTTATCTGCTCATTTCTATCTTAAAGAAATATTAGCATGATAAAAATGTACTTTCATACGAATGGGTAGAGTAGCAAAGTTACTGGATGAGAAATAATATGGGTTGTGTGAAAAGAATGTTGTAATGATTATTTATTAAAGACAATGGTTAGTTTAGTGCATATTCCGCAGTTTCTTATATACTGTGGATACAATTTATTTGTTTAGTATGCATCTATTAGTATTTAAAAAAAAACATATTTAACCCCAAACAAGTCAAGATGCCAGTGTAGACGTAAGAGGTTACTGAGCATTAGAGTGTAGGATTTGAGTGTAATCCTAAGCTGGGAGCTGTGTAGCAATATCTCTTTTTACATTAGTTTTAAATCTCTGCATGTCGGTACAGTCGAGGAAAAAGAAGCGGGAAGGGTGTTCCAAAAGCCACCATTACGAGGACAGAAGCTATTGAAGTAGAAGGCTCTCCGGCATCTGATATTCTCAATTCAACCCTTTAAATATATCTGCATTAATATTTAGATTAGTAATATAATATAAACATACAGATCAGATTTTGTCAACTATTTCAACCGATAATTCTTATAATGCTTTTTTTATTGCTTTTTATCATTATTTCTTAATTCATCGAATTCCGTTTGCAAATGCATTACTGTATTGCTTTTCTTAATCTGATATGACAAATTGTTCAGAAAGTCATTATTATTTTATTAGGAAACACATCCAATCGGCTTATATGTTTATTTTTTATTAGATCAAAATGAAATAATCAAAATGTCAACTATAGTTGCAAATGACATTTATCATTTTCAAAATATCAATTTAATCAGCTCTCATTTTTCTCTCTCGTAGTTTATTCCAACTTGTTTATGTAACTGTAAACGTTTACGTTTTTGATTAATTGTGTAAGTATTCCTTGCATGCACTCTAATTCTAGTATCACATTCTATGTCCAATGTCGAGACATTGGAGCGAATAGCTGAGTAGAATACTTAATCATTAGTTTCATTAGAGATGCATAACATGGGAAATCAACAGAAAAGGGTTAGTTACCTGATTGTCCTGAAGTGTATTGGATACGAGTCTTGCTATAGTCAGAGTTTCTTTCGTTTTCTCTCTGCTTGATAATTTAAATTTTAAATACAGTTTTATGTATCAAATAAGTTTTCTTTAGATCGGAATGAAACAAAACTTCAATCTGAAATAAAGTGTCAAATAAATGAAAGCAATAATCGCAAGTTCCTACATCGTAAAGAGAAAGTTCAAATACTGGTGATTGTTAGTCGAAACATAAGATCTTTCCGCGCCATTAAGTGTATTAACGCAATATATTTTTTTAATTATTTCTTAATTTTTAGTTAACTGAGAGGAATAGACACATTGAGCATAATTATGAAAGTCAAATATTTTTAGGCAACGAGCTTTGGAAGGAAAGAAGATGAAAAGAAATACCACGTATCTATAAAAGATACGTGGTATTTCTCTTAGTATCCTGGAGCGGCCCTCCTTATTGTTAAAAAGCGCCAGAGTGGGTATCAGGTATTTTCTACTCGGCAAACAAGCTGGAAGATTATATTTTTTTGCAGCCTTGTCGCCATTAGAAAGCTCGCAATATATTGTCTAAAATCGCAATATTTTGCAACACAAAAAATACATAGTAACAAATATGATAATTGAGATCAGCTTGTTAGGTTTGACAAAAAGATAATTTGGCTTGGGTTTAATGCCTCGTAATTTGTTTTGAACTATGGTTTAAAGCATCACACTTTACACTACCCTGGCGACAAGTGTATCTATATGCTCATCAATTATTTTGATGTGGTTAAACTTGTTAAGGCCTGTACAATTACCCAGGTGCTAAAATCCCTTAATTCTCTCTCAGGTCAGGTCAGAGGTTGTGTAAAAGTAATTTTAAACTCTTTCCCTGTAACGCCAACTGTTGTGATGTGGTAGAGAAAATTTTTAAAAAGCGTACTTTTAGAAGCATTCATCTATGTGTAAAAAAAATATGGGGCCATGAATACAATCTTTACCTAGATATATTTATCCCCTACCTTTGCACTTTCCTGTAACTATTAGAGTCTGTATTCTTATTAGCGATCTTTTGAAGTTGAATTTGGGTCGAGATCACCGTATTGCCATGATCTACTAATGATCTGGAAGATATTGTCTAAGTATTTATCGTAGCCCGACAAAACTTAAATACATGTTAAATAGTTAAGAGCCAAAAGGCCCATCTCTCTGTGAGGAGCATACAAACCCAACTGGTCCTAGATTCTCAGATGGCCAACTCACTGTCAGAACCAAGAAAAGCAAACTGCCACTTAGATGTCCAGAGAACCAAGTATCACCACCCTCCTTGCTGAGGTATATGTATATCTCAGCGGAATCACACCAAAAATACCACTAGAGATTGTGGCTAGCCTGCACTCACTTGAAGAGGTTAACTTACTGCCAACCGATGAACATAAAATACTGTCTAGGTGGTCCCGTATCTGGACAGTCATTAAATTTGTAAGACTATGGGTAGGTCATAACCTCGTATGTTAAGAAACATGATTTTCTAAAGTGAGCAAATGGAATTCTGGATGACCAAGCTTTAGATCAGATATTTTTCCAATAACCTGTTTTTTCTTGTTAAATATTTCTCACTTGCAGCAAATCTATTATTCAGGCGAATCGCAACCATGAAACCTACTAGGTATGTGTACATTTCTCTGGTCGTTAAAAGTAGATGTTCGTTGAGTCAACCGCACTTCATGAAGCTCAATTAATTTAACAGTATATCTTTGCGATCAACATTTCTATTTTTTAAATAAAGAAAAACCCACAACTTTGAGACATTGCTTTTTCTCTATTCACAGCGTACATTTCACGAACAACGTCGGAGAGCACTTTAACACCTTTATTAAAAGTAATATGTAAATGGTTTTGAAAATGCTCAGTTTTTGGCAACGTGTCATCAAAGTGTTATGCTCTGAAAATACACAACATTCGAATGTGGTGCTCTGTCGGTCGTGGTGTGTTTCATGCTGAAGTTTCAAATATTAAAATCTGTCTAAAAATCTTTATTATACACTCTACCTGTTCGTTGACTTGTCATGTGTAAGATTCACTAGCGTACTCATTGCTAAACGCGCAGATTAGATGGATGTTACTTCACACTATCCGTTCTTCTTGTGTTACATATTGTCATGTGACTATCGGCGTTCGTTAACTCAAATCAATGTTCATGTTCACTAATTTTTATTTTTATTAGAAAGGCGTGTCACGTTATTCCAATTTTCAAATAAAAATGCAAAGAAAACGCATATGAAATATTATTTCTTTTTACTTCTTCCGTTTGCCTTCTACGTGCATTTTTAAATACAAAAACGACCAGGAATTATTCCTCAACCCAATATGCAGAATT
>OY744520.1:154981606-155044106 GCA_963556195.1 Sepiola atlantica | reverse complement strand
GCAATTACGATCTAATTAAGATCTTTTAAGTTGAAGCTTTAGATTTCAGACATTTTCATTAATCAAAATTATTTAATAGATTTTGATCAAAATTGGAATAAGGATTCTAGACATAAGGTTCAGTATAATGATATACTTATCTTTCTATTTGTGGTGCAAAACTGTTTATTTTATCAGTTCTTGAACGGGTATACTTCAGTTATAAATATATAACTGTTGATCTTTCTTGTGATATTGCTTGTGTCTGACCGTGCCCATAGGATGACGTTACAAAAGGCATCGTATATGCTGCATATTGTCACAAAATGAGAATGGAATAAGGAAAGAGCAATTGAAGAAGTGGAGGAGTTAGATAATTTAAATAATTTAAGGGGAGATATAAAAGAGGCAGAGATGAGTGAGAGGTAAAAAGAAGAGAATGATATGTCAACAGAAACGGTAAGATATAGATAGGGAAAAGGGGGATGGAGGGGAGAGAGGGATAATATAACAAAAATGTGTTTATATGTGCGTATATTTTTTCATATTTAATGACGCTTTATAAAATGCAGGTAATATTGTTTCCGTGTCTATTCAAGCGTCTAATTTTGTTTTGTTTGTGTACGGGTATTTTTTTTGTCTCTTAGCATTGTAAACACAACTGTCCGAAATTCTACTATAAAGTAAGGCATATTCACGCATCTTGTGTTTCTGGATGTCGTCTGCTAAGTTGTTATTATTCAAGATATATTTACTCAGCTATTATCCAGATATCGGGTGTATGTGACTCAATTCATTCCACTCTTTCTAAGATTCGGATCAGTATGAATTGAAAGATTTCGTAGATAATCCTAACATCGTGCGTGCCGCTACAGCCTTATTGAAGACATTTGTAGAATTAGGACAGTGTCAGAAAAACGTCAATACGACTCACACGACTCGATAGTTTTGAATTAGATTTATTTTCAACTTTTTCAGAAAATTACATCGATATATTTATTTTTAAATCCCAGGCAGTCTAGCAATAGAGTATATATATATATATATATATATATATATATATATATATATATATATATATATATATATATATATATATATATATATATATATTATCAGCGTTAAAACGTATTGAATCTCCAAATATAGAGTGCATAAATATCTCCATTATCTACTTTCTCGTTTTCAATTTTTTATTACATAAATCACAGAAAGGGACCGGAAAGATTTGTTTTGAATAATTTATGAGAGAGAATAGTTATCGGTCATTTAATTGAAACTTTCAAAATAATTAATGCGATTTTAATTGTGGTAGACATAATTTAAATATTCTACTTCATCTGATAGGTTATTGCCAATTATCTCGAAAACGAAAGCAGTTAAACTTGTTTTTTTTCTGATAGAATAATATATCTTATTTGCGCCTTAATTCTTCATCTTAATGAAGTATACTATGTGTGGTATACGCGACACTGCTGGCCGTACTTCCGCTTTCTATCCACTCCGAAACGAATTTCTGCAACGTTTTTCTTCACTCTCTACGGATCCGACTTTTCTCCTATGATCAAACTTCTCTGTTCGCAATCTAACTTCCCTCTGCCTCCTCCTCCAATCACTCCTCTTTTATCTCTTTCATTTCCAATCAGGAGCATCTCATTTGCATACCTCGTAGTCACCCTGTAGGCATTTAAAGAAACAAGTCGGCCATTCTTGTTTCCTTCTTCTTCACACGAGGTAAGCCACGCAAAAACGCGGTCGGTCGTTCTTGTTTTCTCTTTTTTCCTCATTTACACCACACGCCCCCCTTGATCTTCGAGATCAATAGGATACTTCGTAATCCTCCATCCAAGCAGGCCGCCTCCTCTCACGTCGAGGCCTCTGGGGAACAACTTCTTGGGGGTTAACATTTTCAGGTTCACTACAACGTGGGTCTAAGTCAGGTAGAGTCGCATCATTTGCTTCTCGGTGGCCCTCGATTTCCTCTTCTTTACTGCCCTCACTGCGTACCGGCAGTGTCATGCGACGCAGGTCTAGGATATGCCGGGGAACGCCGTTCACCATCACATTGTTCTTCGACCGCAATCCCGTTACGACCCCTTTTTTCCAACGAGTGGTACACTGTGCATTAGGGGGTTTCACCCACACCTCTTCACCTACTTTGATAGTGGCTTCCTCACTCTCGATTCCTGCTGTTTTGTTGCACGGGTGCCGCCACTTATATGTGAAAACGGCCCTATGAGGGACAGTTGTCTCGTCTTGTTTGGTTTTTGGCGAGATGTTGTACCAAAACACCGCCTCTATGGGTGATACGTTGCTTTTTTCCGCAGCGGCTTTAATGGTGCGATGATTCCTCTCCACTATTCCGTTGCCACTCGGCCGATACGCTGCTCTAAAAAATTGCCTTACTCCCCACTTATCGCATACCCCTTTAAAGGCTTCAGATCGGAAAGCGGGCCCATTGTCCATCAAGAGTTCCTCAACCGGCCCTCTCTCCAAAAATATCTCCTCGATGACCCCTCCGATCGCCCATGCCGCTTCTGCCCTGATTTCTCTCCAGATGGCAAACCTTCCCGGTCCACAGTCGACCATCGAGAGATACAATTTGTGGCGATAGTGCGTCACATCAATAGCCAATCGCTTCCAGTCCTCCGCAACGTGCAACTGTCATGTTTCGTGTCTGGACGGTCTAGGGTCAATTGATTGGCACTCTCGACAGTTCTCCACCACTTCCCTAACCTCCTCCTCGGTGGTCTCCGGGTAAACCTCTCTGGCTAGGAATAACGTTCGTTCCCGACCAAAGTGGTGCATTTCGTGTGACTCCTTGACTTCTTCCCCTGCATAGCATACCGAGGAGACCTCCTTTCCCTCCTGCAGCCAGGCCTTCTTCACGCGTGTCATCGAATCCGCCTTGTTTTTTTCTGATGGGACCAACACGACAGATACTCTTAACTGGAACTCCGCTATTAGATCGGCGAGCGCTCCGAGTCTGCGCTTGATCAGCATTTCCGCAGCACCTTTGGTCTTAACTCTCTTATCGCCAGTTACTGCCGACCGAGTCCACGATGCTGCCGTTGCCGAATCGGTTTTAATTTCAATTATTTTCAATCCCCACTTCAGGGCCAGATTGAGTCCTTTCATAACGGCATCTAGTTCTGCTACGTTGATATGGGAGAAGTCGTTGGTTTTTCTGAGCCATGCCGCATCCTCCACAGTTACGCCTCCCATCTCTAGTACGACGCCCAACGCCAGGTTACTGGCATCGCACCAAATCACACCCGCATCTCCGCTGCTGACATACCAGTCCCCTTTCACTGGGTCCTCATTCCTCACCCTCGCAATGATATCTTACAGCATGTTCATAACCTCCTTCGTTACACGGCCCTCCCAGCCAGCAGTGCCTGCTAGTCGTTTAATAAAACTACATGCTATCCTGAGCCAGCCAGCGATAGGATAGTGCCCGACCAGCCTCCCGCAGACTGAGAAGAGTTCTCGCTTCGTCAGCTCAGATCCGACTTCGGGTATTACACTCCCTCATTCGAAGACAAGGCTTTCTTTTCCATCTCGCCTTAGTTTCAACCCCAGCACCCGTCCTCCATCCAGGGCCTCCGCCGGTTTTGCAGTTAACCCATACTTCTCGACATGGCTTCTTACTTTCTCCGCTGTCACCTCTGCCTCCTCCACCAGAATGTCGTCAATGTACGAACTAGTGGCCTCCTCCACTGAACGGTCTTTGCTCAGCACTGTCTTCAGCACGGCAGTCATAATTTTGGGGGCTGAACTCAGCCCAAAGCCTAACCTCGTCAGACAATACACTCGCCCCTTGTACCGGACCAGCTGGTACTGCCAGAGTTTTTCATCTACATGGATCTGCAGATATGCCGATTTCAGATCGACAATTTTTGTGGCCCGTCCCATTCTTCTCCATTTCCTCATGACCTCCTCACATACGTCGATCCCCGTTCCAGTGTGGCAGGCTACGTGTCTGTTCAATTCTCTGAAGTCCAGTACGGGCCTAATCTTGTTTTTTGTAGGCTGAACAACCGCCAGTAGTGGCAACACTCCTTTTTCTTCCCCTGTCCACGGTTTCAGAATTCCTTCTTTTATCCACCTCTCCACTTCTTCCTCAAATCCTTTTCTTATTTCTCCTCGCAGGGTGTTTTCGTAGCAGCCCACTTTATTCTGTAGTTCCGGGGGTCCGGAGATCCATTTCCATTCCACCGTCCACCTCACGCCATCAAACTTTGCCAGGAAATCTTTGTCCTCAATGCAGCAAACCTCCGGTTTTGGTATTCTGATGGTTCTATCACCTTCCACTCCTGCCATCCCCACTGCGCCGAGACGTCCGAACGTCACTTGGCTCCCTCGTAACGTGGCGCCCCCCAGTCGGTTAATTGCACTCATACCTATAATCACGTCAACACCACCGACCAGATGATTCAACACTAAGGCTCGCAGTCCAATGGACACCCCTTGCATCATTACTTCCGCTGTCGTCTCACCTAGGCACTTCACATCCCTGCCATCCACGGTCCTAATAGTCCTGGTTCCGCTCCATGACCTAGCGACATTCCTCGCTAACAACGTTGTAGTACAGCCTGTGTCGACAAGGGCTATGGCTTTCTTCCCATTGACTACTACCGGTAACCGAGGCAACGTTCCATCATGCGCCATCTCCGCACAGAAGGGGTAACCACTGGCGCAATAGCTCCCCTTCACTCGTTTCCCTGGTGCCGTGCAGCAACACAATAGCGGCTAAGGTGCCCCACTTGTCCACATCGGTAGCACGTGATCCCCGGTCTCGGCTCTTTGCAGTCCTTGATCAGATGAGGGCCCTGGCACCGGAAGCACTTGATTGCAGGTCTCCCCTCCTGTCGCCTCGCCGGCTGCCTCTCATTCAAGTGAGGCCTCATGCACATATTTCCACCCACAGCTGCAGCCACGATTGGGCTTTTAACATTTTTCACTAGGACTCTGGCGTGAACCAAGAGATCGTCCACTTCCATAGTATGGATCCCAGTGATTCTCTGCATGTTCGTAGAGATTTCCTCTGGGAAGCCGTTAACTAGGTACAGCTTTACCGTCATCTCCAGGCTCCTCCCCACGTAACCAGCCAACCCTGCCAGTCTCCTGATCTCTGCCGCAAAGACGTCAACCGACTCGCCGGTCCACCTCAAACTGGAAAGCTTACCAAGTGCTTCGAATGGGCCCTCAGCGAAGGCCAATTTCAGCCTTTGCTCCACCGAGGCAAGGTCTTCCTTGTCTTCATCTCGCATCTGCTGGTAAATCGTGAGGGCTTCCCCCTCTAAGTATAGCGGCAGCAGGGTGACCACATCTTCTATCTTTTGCAGCTTCGCCACCATCTTTAATTTCTCCAGCCACTTAATCAGGTCACCCTCCCCAGTAAAGGGTCTCAGCATGTGAGTGCTCAGTCTCCACTCAGCCATGGTAATTTGCTCGATGCGCCGAAATAGCTTGTGGTATACGCGACACTGCTGGCCGTACTTCCGCTTTCTATCCACTCCGAAACGAATTTCTGCAACGTTTTTCTTCACTCTCTACGGATCCGACTTTTCTCCTATGATCAAACTTCTCTGTTCGCAATCTAACTTCCCTCTGCCTCCTCCCCCAATCACTCCTCTTTTATCTCTTTCATTTCCAATCAGGAGCATCTCATTTGCATACCTCGTAGTCACCCTGTAGGCATTTAAAGAAACAAGTCGGCCATTCTTGTTTCCTTCTTCTTCACACGAGGTAAGCCACGCAAAAACGCGGTCGGTCGTTCTTGTTTTCTCTTTTTTCCTCATTTACACCACACTATGACATGAAAATATTGATACAAAAAAACTATAACATTTGATCAATCTTTAATCATACATAATGGTTACTGAAAAAAGCGAAACTTTAAGTTCAGTCAAAATGTCGTCAGTGAGATGATATTTGAAGATCCAGATCATTACAGACGCGGAATTTCACTCGGCTTCAACATGGGTCAAGTAGCGAATACCTACAATGAACAAAAAGGTATGGTCTAAAGTATGACTTTCATCTTTTTGTATCTTTTACTTTGATCTTAAACATAGATATCTCAAAAGTTTTATCGTTTTCAAATAGAACATAACCTATAGTTTTACCAAGTTTAGTTACGATTAATTAAGCCATGTAAACGCTAGGAGATTAAACAAATAAACATGGTAAAAAAACGATTAAAAACAAAACGTCACGATTGCCGCTCATAACAAGTTGTTTTATATAACAAGAGAAAGTCACATGGTTCGGTTCGCTTTTAAATCTAATGGTATATAACCAAATAAACTGTTAGTTTAATTAAATAAGTTTATAGTGCATTCATTGTTCACCTTATTTGTTCTGGTTTACTAGGTTATGTTAATTTATCTCTAAGCCTTCGCTACTCACCTGTAACTGATATGTTCATTTGATAAATACAAACTCCTGTCTTTGATTATGTAATTCCTTCCCTGGTTTTATATTGCTATGTTCTCCATATCAACCCAAACCGTAACCCAGCAAAACAACCTGATTTTTTAATACTTCTCAGTGAATCTATGTTAAAATACGTGTGTTTTAATAGCTAAGTTACGCATATGCTATATATGTTAATAGAATTCTGGATCAGTACATATTATTTACCGAATTTCCTACAAACAACTAAATTTGGTAATATATGTAATGATATATACAAGTAAGGAAAGTACAAATAGTTAAAGATCTTGCTTTGTTTATATATATTATTAAATCAAATGTATTGTCTATGTTTCATGTAGCGATCACGATGAACGTGAAGTTAAGTATATAACTGAATATATACTGTATATTTATGTATTCCCAGTCCAGTAGAGTAATTAATAATTTCATTTAATATATAGCGTAAACACAGATGTCCACTATGAAGCAGAGTCATATATTACAGACATACACACATAATTATATATATATATATATATATATATATATATATATATATATATATACATAGTGATCGACATATTAACTGTTTTGCTGTATCACAGTTCTTCATTGGAGCTAGACTAGGACCAGCCTCATACCAAAATTTATCCATTTAACATCTAGTTTATAGTCGGTAATACTAACTACCCAGCTACGGGGCGAGCGCTGTTTACGAGTGACATATACATGCTTCTTATAAATACAGACAAATATTTGAGAGTGCTATATTTGTTTACAAAAAGCTTTCCAAACCAAGAAGCGTATAATATGTTTACTACTGTCATATATATATATATATATATATATATATATATATATATATATATATATATTCATAGAAACACCTACAAAAGCGATACTGGCATGATGATGTTTCGAACGGTAGCCATTTAAAATACAATCTGCTAGAAGCATAGGAACTTTGTTTTCTCTTTAGTGTTTCATCTTGAAGAAAGGAGAAGGAAAAATAAAATCATTAGATTAAAAACTGCAAAAACACATGATCAAATTTAAAATAATATTTTGAAGAAACCGAATACGTGTCGTCTGATTTGGAGTTGTTCAGCAGTCAGGTAATATATTAAAGCGGGTGATAGGCTAGATGATAAAATTCATAGGAATATGAGGGGAGTGATAAGGTGACACATACTACAAAAAAGAGAAGGAAGGTGGGTCTATATCGCAACTGAATAGACACAGGAAAAAAGCTAGACGTGTTTTAATATTTTCTGTGCGGAGTTACGCAATTTTCAAGGAAGAAAATTACTAAGGTGTGTTTACTTAAGATTGTATGGGAATTAAAATAAATTTAATTTCAATTGGATGATAATTAAAGAAAATAATAATAATAATAATAATAATAATAATAATAATAATAATGATAATAATAATAATAATAATAATAATAATAATAATAATAATAATAATAATAATGATTTTAAAACTAATGCCAATGATCATATTAAAAACTAGCATGTCCCGTGTCCCGACGTTTCCCGGCACAATATAAGATACTCATTTTAATTAAACGAAAATCGATAGTAGAGTATTACAAAGAAAACAATCTAGAAAAATATAAAATATTTCACTTTTTAAGGCTTAAGTAAAAGAGGCAAATTCGAGGAGAAGCCGGGTTGTATCATATTTGCAAAGAAAATGAAATAAATGCCTTTCGACCTACTATAATGGAAAGTATAGTACAATAGTGTTTATAAACCTCTTTTCAGTATTCCTATTGAGAAATTAAAACAGATGTTTCGTAAAACTGATTTGTCCAACTCACACAAACAAAAATATTCATAAGTTAGTAACCCCTACTATGCAAAGATTGGTCCGATTTTTTAATTAAATTACAAAACGATATTAATAAAGTGTTATATATACTTCTAATGAACAGGAACACAACAGTTTTAGTTATTTTACCTTGAACTAAGTTTTAGGTTGATTTCGGTAAAAATATGTTTAGTTTAGTTCGAACCACAAAGTTATATTAAAGTAAATATATATTTTTTTTTTAAATTGTTTGTTGTTGACAGTTTTTACTTGTTCGTTACAAAATAAATTAGGTAAAGTTATATTAAACTAAAGATATTCTTTTAAATTGTTCATTGAAAATGTTTAAAAAATTGTTTGTTGTTTGTTTTGTAATAAATGTATTGTACTTTTTTAGAATGGGTATCCGGTTTTAATTTATGTATAATTGCTCGTTTTTTTTACAAATAATAGTGAAAGATATTTATCAATACGCTATGGTAAAAATAGTGTAACTTGTTGTTTATAATTTGAACGAAATGTCTAAACCGGGGTGAAATGGGACACTCTTCTTTTTTTTTGACATTTGATATTTCCCCAATAATTACAAGGAAGAAATGTTATCCGGTAGCAAATGCGTAATCAGCATTCAGTTAAATAAAGACAATACATTGTAATGTACGCTATAGTGCTAAAATCTACCAAGTCCCAAAAGTGGTTAACGTGTTTTGAAAAGAATGTACAGGAGTTAATACGGACAACTATATTAAGAATCTAACATATCACCGTATAGGAGAGCATTAAGTATTTTTCCTCAACATATCTATATTTGATAAATTTAATTTACAATTGTATACATTTATTTACAATAAAAGTCATGTTAAACATCGGTATCACTTCCATAATTGAATCATCAAACTCTAGGAAAAACTAATTTGAAAGAAAATAGAGATATTTATTAGTGGTCCATTTCACCCGGTGGCTTTATTCACCGCGGGATATATTAGTCTAATACATTTGTATTAATACCGCTACGTATATAGTCTGTCTTGTATATATATGTAAATTATTTTTTGTACTGAAGAATGTCACTGCCACTGCTTTCATTTTTACTACAACTAAACAGATAAGCCCGTAAACACTTTTAAGAACGTTGATACTTACTAAATACAACATTAATCGTTTTTATAGTGTTAACGAATTGTTTTATAATGCCAGAAATGTCTGCTTCTGGTTACTTCTTACGAAACAAAAAATAATAACGTAATTGCTTTTTTCAGATATTTTCTTATACTATAAACAACCTGAAAACTGTTCACTTAGGTTTAACAGATATGTTTTATTTTTTATAAAATCGTAAAAACACTTACTTATTATGAAAACAGTTCCTTAAGAATAGCCTAGAAGTCCGACTAAAACGCTATTTTGAATAGTATGTGAGGTGTTCAGTAATTAAAGCAATCATTCTGAAGAATGATTAAAAGTAGCATGTAAATCAGGCCTGCACTGATGCAATAAAACCATTCCAATATTCCCTTATTCTGCGAATACATTAATGATGACAGGTAGAATGTAGGCACAATTTAGGGAGCGTGTATTATTTATTTTAATCTATCCAGTTCAGTATGTAGTAGACTGTATGAATTTAAAAATAAAACAATAAATGGTAACTTAGAAATAATTATGCCAATTAAAGTATACCTCGGTGCAAAGAGTTGCGTGTGATAAGTAAATAAATAGAGAGTGACACTCTTTGCCCTTTTTTACGTGGGATACGTAATTTACAGAAGCAGTTTATTCGGAATAAATGCAATAATTCAAGGGATGATATGTAGGTGTATTAGACAATGTGACTTACTATGCTTACAATTAATTGAACTTTCATGTATTTTATTAAGAAGTTTACCGGTATAAGTAAATCGGATTTTCTCAAGCTTTTCATGTTGCAGAAATAACTGTATGTATTTAGAGATCTGCAGATGCTAGTTTTTATAATAATACTTAATTTTTGATTCGTGTTGTATTGTTTGTAGTTAGGCCTCAGCAGTGTAAAAACGGTGAGTTTTTTTTCATATAATTGATATTAATAAATCAGCATTTATAGATGATGCACAATTCCTCAGTCTATTCCATGCGTATCTTATTATTTTTGTTGAATATATTTTCAACACATGACTGTTAATTCTTATTATCTCTTACTTAGTCCTCATAAGAATAAAGCCTGCAGCTTGTGGATTGACAAAGTTCTAATAACTATGACTTAGTTCTGTATTTAATCATAATCTGAGAACGTTCTCAGCTCTGGTTATTACCAATATGTTCTACACAACTGAACTTCCCGTTCAACACTTCTGCATCCTCTAGATTTCATATATTTACTTGAACCTGCCCCGTCATAACCTATAATCATAATTGAATCAATGTAAATCATATCTTAGATAATTAGGCTCCCTTAGATATGATATATTACATGATGTTATCATGTCATTAATTCATTAAATCTAGGAAAGGAAATGATTCGCACCCAATCTCTAAATTAATATCCTTATACGTAAATATAAATAAATAAGATGTGTGAAATGAAACCTAGACATTGCCTAACTGAAAGATGTGTACACTGTTATATTTGAAGAACTTTAAAAGTAATTTTAATTTTATATTTAGGATAATCATTAGTTCCAAGAACTTTCCATCAACTTTAACATTAATAATTTTTGTTTTAAATTATTTTATTTTAGTTTAATTAAATAATATGCTCTCTACAATTGACCTTTCGATTTTTAATATCATATCAGCGGAAATCTTTACCTAATTGTGTGTATTGTAAAACAACATGTATATGATAAATATACCCTAACTTTTCTCACATTCATTGTAAAGAATTTGTAATGTTTAACTTTAATTTTTAACGCAAATATAGATGTAAATGGACGTTTCATTTAAAAAATTAAAAAATATTTTCAAATTGAACTAAAATAATTCATAATTAAAATTTGATTTATATCAAGTTTTATAAAAGTAATGAAAAAAGATTACCTCCTCTTTATTACAACTAATTTATTGAATAATTTAAATTACCACCTTTTTATTTCATTTTTATTCTGAATTCTTTTTATTTTAATTATTCCAAATTCTAGTAACAGCAGAATTATTAGCGTCCATTATTATTTTTGTTTTGTTTTCTCTTCAAATATCTTACAGCTTTAGTTATCAGGCATCAAAAATGCATAATCGTATAACGACACACCATTTCTACTAGGCTTTTCGTTTTCAAAGGTTTGAGAGGATTTTTACAGCCTTTTCCACCATTCTTTCATGTTCACACTAAAGGATTGACTTTTATTCTACTTCCACGGCAATTACAATAATTTTACAGGAATAAATCAATGTTTGTGTATTATTAGAAAATATTTTTTTGCGGTGGATAACAATCAAAGACATTTTCTGTTTTATTTATATCGATTATATTCCTACTTATATTCTCTCTCTTTCTCCCTTTTTCTCTCTCTCGTTTATCTCCTTCTCTCTCTCTCTCTTTCTTTCTCTCTCTCTCACTCTCTCTCTCTCTCACTCTCTCTCTCTCTCTATATATATATATATATATATATATAAGGTACACTATAAAATAAAAATATAAACAAAATATTTACTCTAGTGTTACATATATCTGGGTATGTAATACTGTCTTGCATAGTCCTGGTCACTTTGGATGCCAATACTCTTAAAGTGACAGGATGATGTTTTACCTCTTGTGACGCATGCCATCTTTAGCCTTTGTTTGAGCGTGAAGGTGTCACGATACAATCACTGGTTTCTTATAAGCCACGCAACCAGTTTAGGGGGATAGTTTTTTGGTCATCCAGCTTAGAAACTTCTTCAACCCCTATTGTACTCTTGAAGGACGTATTCCTTTTTCAGCTAGCATGTTTAGAGTCCAGAAGAATTAATGATGATGGTTGGGTCTCTATAAATCTCTGCTTGTATTGAAGGGATTCTACCGTTGTCTCACTTTTTATTATTATGCCTTCTACAAATCCACACAAAAAACACTTTACACCGATCTACATGATGATGGTTATTTGTCTCTTCTCCGCTTAGACCCCTCCACGCATTGGCATTGTCTTGCTCTTTTTTCGCATATCTCTATGTATTGCACATGTTGCTCCGTAGCCTTGAATCTCATGGGTGTCCTTTTAACTGTCTGAGGTTCTCATTGCTACCCTCCACTTCCTATTTGTTCTATTTGTACCGTTCCTATTCTGACAATGACTGCTCTGTTGTTGATGCTATATCCAGCAGCATTGCAAATTCATCCGTCAAGCCCCATCTTTGTTTTTGGTACTTCAATGCTCATCATTCTGACTGGCTCCTTCACTCTAACCGCACAGATGTTGCTGGTGAAATATATCTTAGTTTTTTCTGTCTCATGATCTGTCCTAAATTGGCACCTTTTCTACAGGTTTCCTGATAATGATGTTCATCAACCATCATTACTTGATCTTTTTCTCTTTTCTGCTCCTGACTCATGTTATATCTTCTTGTTCTCCTCCATTTGGTTCTTCTGATCATGCGGTTGTTGATGTTCAGGTTAATTTTTCGGTTAAGTCTTCTATTGATCATCCCTTCCATAAGAAGACCTTCAATTAAAGGAGGGCTGATTGGGGTATGTTTCGCGTCTTTCTATGTGACGTGTTATGGTTTTCTATCTCTGAGGTGTCTCTGAACGATTCACCTAGAGAGATTACTGTTGGCTACTTCTTTGAATTAACACCTTCATTCCTCATCGTAAGTTTCAAACCTAACTTCATTCACCTCCATGTTGTTTTTTTCAATTTGTGCTTCTGTCATTGCCCATCGTAACCATTACTTTAATCAGTATCGTTAGGATGGTTCTGAGAATTCAATACAGTCCTACAGAAGAGCTAGTAATACTTGCAAGAGAGCAATCTCTGACACTAAGTCTAGATACTCTCAAAGGATTTATAACCCTGTCTCATTTAAAAGGGTTGGCTCTTGGGAGTTTTGGAGAATCCAGGATAGTGTAATTAATAGTGGCAATTCCGCTATTCCTCCTCTTGTTGATGGCCTTAAGGTTCTTTCATCTACTAAGGATAAGGCTGATGTCTTTGCTCGTTTTTTTGCTGACAATTTTTCTCTTAATTCTGGAGGCTGTTCTTCCTAATTTCCGTTTGAAAACTGATCAGTCTCATGATTATGTTATTGTCCCTCCGAAAATGGTTGTTAGGGTTCTTTCTTCCGTTGACCAGTCTAAGGCTTCCGGTTCTGATTCAATTCCTGTTGTTGTTCTCAGGCGGTGTGCTCCTGAACTTTCTTCTATCCTCTCTAAAGTATTCAATCTTGGTGTGTCTAAGTCCTATTTCCGTTCTTGTTTGAAAGAGTCCTCTGTTATCCGTATCTTAAAAATGCTAGTGACGGGTCTTACCCAACTAAGTATTGTCCGATTAGTCTCCTCTCTGTTATTATCAACATTTTTGAAAGGTTAATAAACGGCAAACTTGTTCATCTTTTTAGAAATTCTAGGCCTCTTTAGTGATGTTCAATATGGCTTTCGTGGTTTTCGTTCAATTGCTGATATGTTAACTGTTGTAACAGAGCGGATCTGTCAGTTTATGAATAAGTCATGAAAGAGTAAAGCAATTGCGCTTGACATTTCGAAGGCGTTTGACAGAGTGTGGCATTTTGGTCTCTTGCACAAACTTTACGGTTATGGTATTGATGCTGAGGTTCGTAACATTATTAGGTCTTTACTCTCTGATCGAAGCTTACAAGTAACTTTGGGCGGTGTCTCTTCCTTCTCTTTCCCTATCAATGCGGGTGTTCCTCAAGGCTATATTCTAAGACCAACACTGTTTCTTCTATATATAAATGATATTCCAGAGAATATTGTTCAGAAAATAAACGTTTATTCTGACTATACCACTCTCTATTCTGATGTTGCTTTTCGCCCACCTATCTTCGGATCAGTCGAAATCTAGAAGTTGCTTTGGGTTCAGTTGTGGATTGGGAAACAGAATCGCTTGCTTATATTTAATCCAGTTAAGACTCGGCTCTTGTCTTTATATCGTAAGCGCGTTTCTTTTCTTCTTTAGATCTCATGGATGGCTTTGCTTTTAGGGAGAATCGACTCTGAAACTTCTTGGTCTATCTCTCTCATCAAATCCCTCTTGGAGTTCATACATTAGGTCCATTGCTCTTTGCCCTTCTCGTAAAGTCTGTCCTCTCTATTGCTCCAAACACTTTCTCACACCTGAGGCTATCCTCTATCTCTACACATCCACAATCAGATCATGTATGGAGTACTGTTGTCATATATGGGCTAGAGAATTTTTGTCCTATTTGAGGGTTATTGAGAAGGTGAAGAAACATATCTACACAACTCTCTCTCTCACAGACGTTATATTACAAGTCTCAATCGTTTCTATAAATACTATTATAGCATGTGTTCTTCAGAATTATGTGATCTATTCCCCGCTTCTTTTTTCCAGTTCGTTTGACTCGTTGGTTTATTGGTCTGCATCAATTCGCTGTGTTGATACCTCATTTTAATACAGCTTCATATTTCAGTATCTTCTTTCCATGAACCGCAGGCTTGTGGAACTCTTCTTTCTAAGTGTGTTCCTCTTACCTATAATATTGGTCTTTTCAAGAAATAATGGCAATAAGTCTCTCCTGTCTTTGCGATAATCATATTTGTTCTTGTTAACTCCTTTGCATCAAGTGGATTCATGCTTTGTCTGGAGCAATTTCCATAATATATATATATATATACATATATATACATATATATATATATATATATATATATATATATATATATATATACATATATATATATATATATATATATATATACATAATATTGCAATAATAATTGAACATGCCTTTACTAAATTTTGCAACAACTTGAAAAATGTATATTGAGCAAGATTAAACTTTTTAGTAAATTACAAATATGTGTTTGTCATTTCCTTCTTTGAAGAAATATGTTATTATTCTGAAATTTCTGAGAATAAAGATACCTGACAAACTCCTAACTTAATCTCTGAATTAAACAAATGTATGTATATGTTTGGATAGTATTTTTCTTTATCTTATGTGTTTACTTGTTTATATATACATATATATATATATATATATATATATATATATATATATATATATATATAAATTAAGTTTAAATATATTGATAATATAAACTTTTAACTAATATTTTTCCGAAATAAAAAATATAATATCTATATACATATATATATATATATATATATATATATATATATATATATATATATATACATATATCCGGCGAGTTTTAAGCAGCAGTAAAAGTTTAAACTATCGATATTTTATACTAATTGACATGTGATATGTTTATACTAATTAGCATACTATATATGTATCTATAATATCGGTATAACACCGGCTTAAGAAGCATTAGAATTCTCAGAGTTTCAATGAAGCCATATTATTGGTTTATATGTAGGTTGGCTTAATAAGCGTCATATCGCCCTAAACCTCGAGATTAACCAAATTATTGTAAAATTTGTCGATATTAACGTGCCTATGCCCATAGGAACCCTTTCGTAGCACTCTTCATTACTAATGGTAATCAATGTGTCTATTTACCTCTGTCATGAATGTATATATATATATATATATATATATATATATATATATATAGAGAGAGAGAGAGAGAGAGAGAGAGAGAGAGAGAGAAAGAGAGAGATGGAGAGAGAGAAAGAAAGAAGAGACTAAATGAATACAGTGCACTGTTCCCATAAGCTTTGGCTTTCCAATAGTCTAGTTATATATTCAATAATTACTCTTTTTAAGATTCTGTTTACAAACAAATTGTCTGGCACTCAAATAATGGAACATGATTTTCAATATTTTAATTCGATCGCATCTAAAATCGATTCCTTCTTCAAACCTATAAAAGTGACGCAGCATCTTCCCTGCTAGAAATAGGAGAAACACTTCGAATAAATAAACGTATCAAATGACCTTATTTACTAATTATCACGTCTCTGTAAATTAACTGTCGTGACTTTCAGGTCGATTTTTCGCAATCAAGATTTTTGAGAGGCAAATCAGGAAATCGATTACGGGTAGAGGTGACTAGGCTACATTAAGAATTATTGACAAATATTCTTTATGAGAAATGAGCTTCTATGTATCTCTTTACTCTTCTCTTCTTCGTATAGTTCTCGATATTCTTCTCTAAGGTATGTGGATATGAGCGTAAATATAAGCATTTATTCATGACTAGCTGGGATATCTAGCGTTACCCACGAGCATGGATAACAAAATAAAGGAATAAAAATGTAAAAACATCTATCTCTTTTACCCTACTTGATGCACACATATCTCTCTTCGCCTTCGTCTATTTTCTATCTCTCTCTCTCTTTCTCTCTCTCTCTTTTTCTCTCTCTCTCTCTCTGTATATATATATATATATCATTCTCTCTAGTTATCTCTCTCTTTCTCTCTCTCTCTCTCTATATATATATATATATAAATATATATATATATATATATATATATATATATATATATATATATATACATATATATATATATATATATATATATATTTCAAGATTTATTATCATATTATTTTATAGTAATAAATACCAAAAGCCAGACATCGGATTTGCAATTGTTATAGTGAGCAGAATATATATGTAGTTTACTATAAAAACATTCTTATAATCTTAATCTTAGAACAATATAGAAACAGGGGGAATTAATGTCCGTCATGTGAGAATAACACTAGCATATTTATAAACGTAGTCATAATTTATTTCAAAATAATGTGATAATAGTCTAGAAGACATGCCTAAACGGCAAAAAATATTCAGAATGAAATTGAAAAAAAAACAATTTCGAAGGAAAAAGTAAAAATGGAAAAAGATTGATTATCGCTTCCATACAAATGCTACAATGCATATATATATATATATATATATATATATATATATATATATATATGTATATATATATGTATATATATATATATGTATATATGTATGTATATATATATGTATATATGTATATATGTATATGTGTATATATATATATATATATATATATATATATATATATATATATATATATGTATATATATATATATATATATATATATATATATATATATATATGTTTGATCTGTTTCTTTTGATAATGAAAGGTTCCACTGTCGAAAATTAAAGTTTAAAGTTTACCCCTTTTTCCGGACCTTTTAACTTGCTTGACAGTAATCTTTTTTTCTATTTACTGTACTAGTATATACACCGTGAAATATTAATGAATGTATTTGAGATTACATTCATATTTTCTCTTCTCATTTATTTTTGTTCATCTGTTCCACCTTCCGGTACCTATAACGCATTGCTCCCGCCTCGGATTACGAACTTACATTTATATAGATATATATATATTTGTATAATTGGGCAGCATTCTTTCTTTTATGCATGTTTGATTAAACAGGCGTGCCAACTTCGGCTTATTCAGCGTTTGATCCGTTATTTCTAGTCTTCGTACGCACAAAATACGGAAATTTGTACACTCTTTTGATTCTAACATCAAATCCGTCGTACGAAGACTAGAAACAACGGATAACACGCTTGATAAGCAGAAGTTGGCACTCCTGTCTAATCAAACATGCATATATATATATATATATATATATATATATATATATAACGTGTAAACCGTTACACCTTGTTCAATATAATAGAAAGAAAAAGCAACGAAAAAGGTTACGTAATCAGCAGTTGCTAGTTTTTTTACCTAGTATTATTCTTAAATTAATCATTTTCGAACTCCACCTGTGTATTAAATTCGTTCATTGTGACTCCAAAATAAGTAATATTGAAACATTATTTACCACAATAAGCCTGTTGCCATGCAGAATCGGAATATATAACGTTTGTAAGTGTATGTGCTTTACCTTCTGAGTTTTATCTAGATACACACAAACCTAAATACGACTTTCCTCTTGTATTACATATCTTAGGTTAACCTTTTCATATTCACGAGAGATGACACACATAATAGGCTATTTTCATCATCTGTAACAATACCAATAACAGTTGTGTTTCAATTAGTTAATTATTGTAGGAAGTCAAATATAAGTTTTTGTATATTTCCAGAGCAAATAAATAAATTACAACGTCAAAAGCTCTTTCTTATAGTCGTGTCGATTCATGAACATGATTAAAAAACTACTTACATAAAGCAAAAGGAACGATTATGAAGCACAACTAGAAATATAAAAATAAAGAAAAGATTGCAATATTAATAACGATACGAATGTAATATATCAGAATTTATTACAAAAGGGATGTCAACGGTAATTCGAAAGTTCAACGATCAAACTAATAACCCGAAGAAACTATAGACCGATAACTTGCCTATTGACCTTATGAAAATATACACGTCGCAAAATTACTAAAAGAACTCACGCTCCCTTATCAGCCGCGAGGCACAAATGACGCCGGAAAGAAGCAGGAGTTAAAGAAGTAGCAACAATTACAATCTAGATAGCTATAACAACGATATATTATAAGACGGAATAGGGTATAGTCCTTTAAACATAATACTGGAATACTTAAAACTGTTTGAAATATCAGATAAGTGTCGACATCATGAAGAAAGCAATGAGAAATTCAAACTTGAATTCATAACGCCTGGCAAAGTGAAAAATACAGCGAGTATTTTCTAGGAAAACTCCTATCTCCACTATTCTTTGTTATAGCGGTGATGACATTTACTAATATATTAATGGGGTGCAAGGTAGGATAGAAAATCACACAATCGAAGGAAATATAAATAACGTGTATATATAAATATATCAATATGTATATATATATATATAAATATGTATATATATATAAATATATGTATATACATGTATATATATATACATATATATATATATGTATATATATATGTATAAATATGTATATATTTCTATACAGAGAGAGAGAGAGAGAGAGAGAGAGAGAGAGAGAGAGATTTTAAAGTAAATTACCAGCAAATTAAATACGGATCTTGCAACACTAATACGTGCAAATAGAATGTCTAGTAATGATATAGTGTTTGATAATGGTCCTATGGGACTAGACGTATCTGTTGGGAATCGTTGGTTTGACTTGCGCGAATTAACGCGGGTGCAGTCGAGTGCAGATTAGGGCATGTTCTCACAGTCAGAGCTAACAGACGTGACAAGGTGATGAGACCCCAGATCAAGGGACAGTCTGCATCTGTGAGAGGCTCTGTGATGTCACGGGCCTTGCGTGGGAAACAGAGGATCCGTGACATCACTCGTTCTCGTGAGAAGCGAGTTTACGCCAGTCTTGGTTTTTGGAAGCAAACTCATGAGACGTGATTGTTAAAATGTATTTTACAACAGATAAGGGAAATATTTCACTGAAGGGAATACAAGTGAGAAAAATCCTTTCCCCTTTCTCTATGAATGGTTAAGAAAATAATTGTTAACTAACTACGATAAAGTAGTGATTTGCTCTCTCCCTCTCCCTCTCCCTCGACGTAGTGAATGACTCCCAGTTGAAATAACAACGCTTGTAATAAAATTAATTAAATTTAACGAAGAGTTTGTCTTCGGACTGCGTCATCAGGCTTTAGTTGCAGACAACGGACGGCGAGGTTCGCGGCAGGAAGACGACCCGACCACCCTCTACAAGCGTGGGAAAAATCTAAAGTATGCAACAATAGGACCAGATTTCGTGATAGAAATATATTCCCTATTTTTGATGAAGAAAATAAGAACTCAAAACAGCGAAAGGTAAAAATCTACTTTACTTAAAACAACTCAGTACTTAACAAATGTGGCAATTATAATTATTTAGGTAATCCCGACGCTTGAAAAAGATATAAAAGTAGAATCCCTCCGAAACACATGAGCACTTCTTAAAATAAGACTGTAGGGCAGAAACAGAAGGATAGAATAGATACCTGTTATAGCAATGCCTCTCTGCCATAGCAAATTAGCCAACCTACCTTGTACAGCACTCTGTGCATGTCATGCTGCATGCTCACAAGAGTAAGCCATAAATAATATATGTGAGGATTTAGTAAGTGTGGACTTATGTATTAGAATAGTTATGCTGTGATTCACATGTAATGTTAGTTCCATATCTCATTTTAACATGATGTGATGTCGACTTTTTATGAATCATTCAAAATATTTATGAAGAAATTATACTTTTTGTTTCTGATATCTCTGATGACCTTGAGATCATATAGTGATTGTAAAGCAAATTTATTTGTTATGGTATCAGGTAGTTTCTGATGAATAAGAAATGAAGAAGCCATTGCATAAAATGTTACTTTTAAGATACCAATTCCTTGATGAAGGAATTGTAATAACTTTTGGAGAAAAGAAGCATGAATTATACATTGTTTATAGATTAACTATATTTCATATTTTGGTCCATAATTCACACCAATTGCAAGTATTCATAGTATGGAAAAGGAGACGGTTGTATTGAATGTTGCCTTTAATTAAGCCTTGCAATGTTTACTGATGAACAATATGGTAGATCCAGTAATTTGTATTACAAATCTTGAAACATTCTACGTAGCATAACTATGTCATAATAAATGTATTTTCGTTCCTACATTTTTTCAGTGTAAACTGTTGAAATAAATAAATATATTTTATTGCATCCGATTTCTCATCCCACATCAAAATTACTTTTCTTTTCTGTTTAAATTCTGGGGTATTATATAGCCTGAAGTGGCAGCCATCTTGAGCAAGTTTGAGACAACTATTGTATCAAATGCATAACATGTTTATATTTCTTGTGCAAAAATGTGTATATTCATTCGTTGGTTTACCAGCTTCGGAAAGTGGTACTGACTGACTCGCTGAATTTTTCATGAGAAAGTTTTCTCATCAACTTCTGAACAAAAAATAATTGTGAATTACTGACAGAGTTTCAGAGACAAAATTACTTTCCAAGGTAAAGCATAATCGGTCACTTCAGATTTTCTTGAAGGGGGCACTGAGACGGCTCCTGTTAGCAAGAATAGTCAGTAATTTGAATAGATGAGTTTGTGTTTATGACATTAGTCTGCTAATTACAGAGGATATGGAATTATAGAAAGAATTGCCTAGGTGAAAATACATGTTACTTTTGAGAGTTGAGGTTTATGACATTCATGCGTTATTGTATCTTTCGCCTAGTTAGTAGTTTATGAGGATGTTTTTACCGTTGGTTAGAATATATTACATCTGTACACAATGTGATAATATTTTAGAAAACGATCCAAATATGGGCTCATTGTATATGTGTTGAAAATTTACTCCAAGGAAAATGCTTGCTTTTCATAAATATTAACATAAAATTGTTCTTTTTCCTTCAAAATCTTCAAAACGTGACCCAGTATGCTCCACCTCACTTTGCATATTTTGCATGTTTAAAATAAGTTTCCAAGCAGAAAAGAAGCTAAATAAAAGAAGTAAAAATGTATAGCCCCATTATTTTCTACAGTATTTGTATTATTGTACGGTAGAACACTAAATAATTGTCGCGCTTAAAATCATGTCACCTACTCACTTTTAATTAATGCGGATCTCAACATTGAAATACGATATTGGCTTGTTTATTAGTAAAAATAAACATACGGTAAAACTTAATAAGGAAACATTTTGTTTGTTTTAATCAATTAATGTAGGTCACAACATTGCAATACGGTAGCGGGTTGTTAATTAGTAAAAAAAAAACATGCGTTAGAACTTACTAAGGGGTTTTTGGATGTGTTTCAATCCATTAATGCGGAGCACAACATTGCAATACGGTATCGAGTCGTGTAATATTAAATAGGAAAAAAACATCCGTAAAAACATTAATACGGGTCACAACATTGAAATACTGTATCGGGTTGTGTATTAGTAAAACATAAACATGCGCTAAAACTTAATAAGTGATATTTCGGTGTGTTTTGATTAATTAATGTGAGTCACAATATTGAACTACACTATCGGCATCTTTATTACTAAAAGGAAACATTCGTCTAAACATGAATGGCGTTGTTTAGGATTGTTTTACAGTTGTTAAAAGTAAGTAACGGGTTATATTGTAAGTTTTAATCAATTAATGCCGGATCCCCTATAAAAGAACAGTTGTTATAACTTTCATGGAGCGAGGAAAGCGAATAAAAGATTAACCGAGGCGTCAATTGAAGACGCCATTGTGATTACTATGTGAGTTGTTCGTAATATATTCCTTCATTCTGGGAAGTGATTAAATGTATTTTTGATAGTCGGACGGAACTGCTTAAATAAAAGCAATCTGATATTTCTCCGGAATACAGTCAGGGCACTATATAGAATGCAATAACATTTGAATGTTTCCTATTTCTATGCAGTATTGTGGGTAGTATGTAGGCAATACCAAGAGTTTACAAAATTAAATAATAACGCTGTCTTAATAGTAATTTGCTCGATTAAGGAAATACCGGGTCAATGTGAGAAACATCGGAGTCGATAATTTTAGGGAAGTGAAAAAGTCTGCTACCTTTTTTGTGTATGACATATTTGGGAGAATCAGCTAGATCGTAATTAATGTATTATTTGTTAGTAATATGTCGAAACATAAGCATATTTTCTAAAAACACGCATTAAGAACTGCTGTAAGTATTTCGGTAGACAGATTAGCCTATGATGCTGTTGGTCTGAAGCTTATAGTAGCCAAAATTATAGGGGGAAAATTGACTTAATTTTATTATATATATATATATTACATTGAAGGTTACACTTTATCAAGGCCCAAAGGTTAATCGAGGTCAAGTGTTTAAGAGTTTGACTGGTGTATGGTGAGACAACATCGCGTCCATCGGCACGATTGTTGTAGTAGGACATTAATTTATTATTTACGGAGACAATCTAACAAGAACTTATTTACATTACACTTAAATACGACGATGTTGTAGTCGGCAGGGAAGCAAGCTCACGGCATTGTGTTCCACAGATTGACGCAGTTCTAGTTGGGCATGCAAAGGGAGCAATTGAAATCATTGACAGTGATAGTAGCTAGGCGGTTTCTTATTGTGAATGTTTTACAAGGGAATAAATATTTGAGCCGAGTCAAGCACTTACCATAATATAACAATAGAGCAAAGAAAGACAAGCCACATCCCTTCTGTGAGAGAGTTATTGTAGAGAAGAAAAGATGGCATCCCCCATTAGATTTTGAAGTCGGTTTTGGACTCTGTCAAGGCAGGAAAGGGTGCTCTAAGCTGCATCTCTCCATATGTGACAGCAGTACTCAACTTAGGGCGTGAGATACTTTCTAGAGCAGTAGAATTATCCATACATTTTTCCAGCGGTCTTTACAACAGATTTGATCAAAGTCTTCTATTTCAAGTTTGAAGAGAAAATCAGTCTCAGGAGCTTATCAAAGTTGTGGACTTCCTACATTTCATCTGGGACAAAGTGGGCATCAGAGCGTTGTTATGAAAGGAGATGAGCTTGGTCTTTGACGCATTAAAGTAACCAGCCACTTTCTTCCCTGTTGAAAAGAGAGAGAGCCAGAAACCTGATCATTAATGCTCTTCGAAGTGTTTCCATAGATGGTTGTGTCATCAACATGAATGTCGACAAAAAGATCTTAGAATGTGGTTCGGAAGATCATTTATGAAGATCAGGAAGTGTGTTAGGCGAAGAATGGAACGTCTAGGCACTCCGGCGTGTATACTGTGTGCCTCTGACTTCTCTCAATCAACGACTACTTTTATAAATCTATCAGAGAGGAAAGGGTTTTATTGTTGCGAGTAAATTTGCCGATATTCTATAGCTAGTAAGCTTGTGAAGTAAACATTTATGCCAAACATTCTCAAAATCCGTTGATCTGTCAAGAGTGATTGCTCTCGGAACGATGTTATCGTCAATAGATTCACTGATCCTGTGTGATCTTACAGTCAGCACATTGACTGTTGATCTTGCAGGACAAAAGTCATATTGCTTGTTGCTGAGTATGTTGTGTTTGCTAAGTTGATGTACAACTTATTGGTTTATCAGAGATTTAAGCAACTTACTCATGATGCAACAGAGACTAGTTGGTCTGTACTGTGATGCAGAGTACTGGTCACCAGTATTTTTAAATATTGGACAGACTGGCGAGGTATTCTTAAGATGTTAGGGAAGCCCTTCTCTTTTAAACAACGATTGAACAGCTTTGTAAAAATATGAGATAGTTCAGGTTGCAGAAAATTAGAATGTTGTAAGGACCAATTGTTTTGCTAGCATTAAGGTTTTAGATAAATTTCGCAACAACTTGGACACATATGGGGATGTCGCTACGGGGTTTAAAGTGATGAGGGGAATTCAGGGGGTTAGCGGCCCTGATCGTAAAGCGTGGAATTTTATGGAAAGTTCTTTGAGAATATTGGAGTTGTCAACTGTTTAAAAAAACACCTCTGATCTTTAGATGATGGTTGGAATTGAAGATACGATTTTGTTTAGGACCATGTTTGTAATACGCCATCACTCGTAGAAAACAAAGCTTCTGCTCGACCACTTTGGATTTAATAGATTGGGCGTACTTTTCGTTTGCGTTTTTATAACGGTTGTGCTCTGGTTACTGGCAGCCTTAAAAGCGGCTTTGGTTTCAGAGGATCATTTTTTTTGAAAGCTATTGAAATGTTGGTACATATATATATATATATATATATATATATATATATATATATATATATATATATATATATATATTATAATAATAATAATAATCCAGGTAAAACATCCACAGGGTAGTAATCCAAAAATGTTAACCGGGTTTATAAAAAGTTCTCAATCTCAAATAGAGCTTTTATATATGATTATTTTTATTTATACAGACATGTACAAAATCTGCGACACTGGCATGTCGATGTTATCGATCAACAGCTATTACAAACTGAGATCTAATCAGGGAGAGTTAGAATCCGATCTTAACCCTAGAACATATCTGTAAAGAATGAAATACAGAAAGTAAGAAAAAGAAAAAGAAAAGAGATTTAAATTTAAAAAATGTGGGAATCACGTGGTTGGGACCGTTAGTAATCAAAATATAAAATTAACAAATTTAAATCTTTTTTTGTTATTTCTTTCTCTATTTCATTCTTCCCAAATATGTTCTAGGGTTAAGATCGGATTCTAACTCTTCCTGATGAGATCTCAGTTTGTAATAGCTGTTGATCGATAACATCGACATGCCAGTGTGGCAGATTTTGTACATGTCTGTATAAATTAAAATAAACATATATATATATATATATATATATATATATATATATATATATATATATATATATATATATACCGGGGGTCGAATCATGCAAGCATTTTGAATAGTTATCTCCACACTGAGTATTCCCCAAGGATGAAACGTATAGGTTTGTGGATAATAAATAAATATTCATTATTAAATTATCTTGTATAGCCTTCTTTCGGCAGGGCCTTTTAATAATAACATAAGCCAAAAATGCAAGTACCGTTCTACGTGATTTATTGAACACTTGTTAGACGGCTGAATATATTTGTCCGCCTGATTTGATATAATCAATGTGTATTTCTCTACTCCTTGTGTGAGGGTTGGAATTGGACGCATTGGTTAGAGAGGCCCGAATTGAGTTTTAGGTGAGTCGTGTTCGGATGTTCGAATCGTGCAACCGGTGTGAACAGTTATCGGCACTCTGAAGATTCCGTATGAAAATAAGAATTCTAATATGTATTAGTAAATAAGTGTATATAATCTATCACAGTTTAACTAGTTGTTATTTCTCGTTATATTGCAATATTCTCTTGCAAATATTAATAACCTGTCATTTTTAACATTATGGGATTAAATGTTCCTTTGATAAACTTGGTTACATCAGTTCCGTCATATTCCTTTTACTTGTATAGTATTAAACTTATGTGCAGTTGTATTCAACTAAATAAAGGATGCTGAATTGAAATCAATCAATTACCAAAAAGTATTGCATGTATATAACGTCTAAATGTCTGTTCAAAGTGACTGTAAAACTGGATATAGTAGGTATTATCACAACTCCCTCTGCCAGGCTGTTTCAATGAGCTGAAACACAAACAAAGGAAGATATCTTTATTCGGCTGAGACTTAACGACGATGGTACGGATGACTCGGAGATTGCGATATGTGTTGGTGTGAAAAACTCCGCTATAAGTAGGTTTCCATTTCTGTTGATTTCGTTGTATGCAGAGATTAGGTCATCTCGCAGCCTCCGTTGCTCAAGTGAGGATGAATTTAGTATTTGAATCCGTTCTTTGTATGTAAGCGTGTGGGAGCCCGTCCCTATCTTCGTTGCCAACACGTTCCAGGTGTACGATATTGTTTTGAAGATAGGGATTTGTTGATTGGATGGAATATTCAAAGAATGGGTTGTACACGAGATTATGTATAGGGGACGGAAAGCGTCTGCTATTAGGATTAGAAGGGCCTCCAAATCAGGTACAGAACCCGTTGTTATGCAGAAATACCATTGGCAGATATGAGGTGGTTTATGATCGCCTCATTGAGAATGGTGTCCATGATCTTGTATGTAATTAAGGCGAGACTGACAGTTCGATATTGTAGACGTTCTTCCTTGTCGTCTTTTTATTAATATTAGACACATGGTCGCTATTGTCTAGTCATTTGATTGGGCGACGCCATCAAGTGAGTGATTGAAAAGGTTTCCGACAAAGCGCGCTAGGATTTTTGCAAAAACTCTAAACACGGCTGGGGCACTGTCGTCAGGACAACAACTATTATCAGGTTTGATCTTTGTAGATTTGTAGAGATTTGTTTATTATTTATTTTATATCTTTTGATAAACACAATCTAGTTAATAATTTTCTTTCGTGAAACCTTTTTTAATTGGATGACTTTGGGAAAATCAGTTATCTTTTGCTTTTTGTTTGCGTGTACAAATAAATATTTATTAATACTTATAATTATACGTCGAGTTTAGATTAATTACACCCCTTTGATTTGGCGCAATTATATTGGTGTATTTATGGTCGTACTAACTAAATAAAGAAAGGTGCGAGGAGAAGTATGCATATAATTTCTCTCTATTCGAGTTACTAAAGAGATTATTTATTCAATCATTGGAAATATCTATTACTTATTAAATAAGCAGCGGCATTTGTATTGAAACACGCCTTCCTCTAAGGAAGATGGGCACTGTGCCCAGAGAAGGATCATTTATTTCCTTATCTACACGGCTTAGTTAGGTAGATACTGCGAATTAGGCTTCCGCCTACGCAGTAGGAACGCTCTCTTTATCTTACATTTCACTATAAATCTATGTTAGTCTCTAACTATAATTCGTACCGATCTCCCTTCCCTTTCACTGTTGCTCTCTAAAAATGTATCGTAATCGATCTCTCTCTCTCTTTCTCCCTCTCTATCTCTCTTGATTTCCTTTTTTCTACATCTCTCTCTTTCATTATTTACGTTACTGAAATATTACAGTTAATATATAGTTTAATGAAGCTCTATAAACAGATGCAAAATGTATTACTTTTTAGATTACTTTTATAAGTAGAATGTCGTCCACTAGCATTTAGTTATGTACCGAAGCCGTTGAAGAGTCGGTTATTTGCTGTCGGCAACATATAACGCAATAAAGTCTATCACGTATACTGGAAACAATATATTTGCGACTAGGGAAGATCACCCTTTATGGCAAATCAACGTTATATTAAAGGCAAGGCGCTCAGAACTGAACTGAATCTTATTCCTTTTATTTTACTCATCATTTTCTTCTGTTCGTTCGTACCATCTCTCTCAATAGTTCGCTTCAGCCTTCTTTTAAAAAAGAATTTCTATTTTATCTTCATTCTGTCTATTCAATAAGATCATACTTTGATAGTTATGAATGGCCTAATACCCTATGCATTTCTGCATCTCCCCTTTGCACGTATCCAATCCAACGAACTATTAAACAGGGTGGGCAAAAATAAGGATCCTATTTTTAAACATTCATAACTTTTTTATTTATTGATTTTTTAAATTTTTTTTTTTAGAATAAGTAAAGGACCCCTTCCGAAGCAAGCATGAGCCGTATTAGCCCTAAGGAACGTACCCTCATTTAGAAAACATTTTTTTTGCTTAAAAAACTCAAAACAGTGTAAAAAACAATACTTTAGTTTTTGTAAGTTTTAAGAAGTGTTTTTCGGCTAAAATTTGTTTTGTTTATTTCAAAAAATCTCAGAAGGGTCAGTCTACACACACATAAAGTTTGGTGAGTTTAACTTTTATTTTGTGGAAGTTATTCAAATTCAAGTTATTCAAATTTAAAGATAGGACCCTTATTTTGGCCCACCCTGTATAACTTAGTAAATCCTGGCATATAGCATTGATACGCTAAGCAAGAATTATTCTGCATAACACATTAACACTGTGTGAGTTAAGTAAAGAACACACTTCTATTTCTCTTCTTTTATACATAGATTTTTGCTCATTGATTCAACTTATTACGTATACAACAGTTATCTACTCTACTTAACCTTTTTTACTAAATGCAGTTTTTATCTTTCAGATATCATTTACGTATGAAAAGCAGCCCCATATTTACAGACCCGTCTTAACGTATAGACACGACCTAGAGTTTCCCTGGGGCCTTATGAGTATATATGGCCGCTGCAAATCTATGTATATTGTGACTCGCTGCAATATATAAATACTATACTAAACGATATCATAACTATTCGGAATAGGTTCAGATCATAGAGATAAAAGTGTGAAAATAAGGCAAATTTCTAAAGTTTCTACCCTTGATCACAACTTCATATCATGAAGTCGAGCGGATGCTATTGACCAATGTTGTGACAGGATGCTAGTCTGTGGCCAATTATACTTCCAACAAGTTTTATACTCAGGGATTAAGTTGAGTGTTTACTTATAGCACTTATTATTCTCAAATAGTTACCATCTTAGAACTAATCGTACCCAACCTCAATTTACAGCAGTTTATATTGGAGAAAATCGGAGTGTTAACGTGATTGGCTGTAAATCAAATCGAAGTGTGGATCTGAGTGAAAGGTTTAACGTTGAAACATTTATTCCTTTTTGGAACTTTTTACTTTGTTGAAGTACAAATACAATTAATATATGTTTACTTGTATCACTCATTTATATTTTTATTTATGTGGGTGATTGCGTATGAAGACGCCCAGCGAACTATAACCTTGTTTATCCGGGACTGCTTGTGATACAAGCAGACATTTGACCCAAATAAAATATCAATTTTCTTACTCGCTCTGAATCTTGTCTGATAGAACGAAACCAGTAGTAAAATAGGCGGATAACAATTAGATTTTAATAGGATACGGTAAGAGGTGTTTCGATAAGAAGCTGACAGAAGGAAGAACACAGAAAATAGTGATATGTTAAACTTGTCAAACACGACTAAGATAACATTGAGGGTATATGCATATGTCATTGACAATGCAGTTTTGAAGTCTTTCTTCTTCTCCATCTCTATTCAATATTAGCTCAATTTAATACTAGTAAAGTAGCAGCTTCAGTGTAAGTAACAGCGTAAACTTTTAGATGTAGATTTAATATGTTATGCTAAGACACACGTGCATAAATGCATAGCAAAATAGAAAAGAAAACAATGGATTGAAACGACTAGAATATGCGATCGCCCACTCTATGATTAAGATCAATGTGTGTGTGTTATTTATTCATATATATATATATATATATATACATATTTATCCGTCCAATCACACAACATTAGCGAGTAAAAAACTACCGAACAAATCCACTTTAATCTATTTAAATAATAAAATATGTTGTTTCTTTTTTCTGTTCACGTTCTTTTTGGCTTTTTGCAAATAGTTTCAGGTCGTCCATGTACATTAAGTGATTTATTCTGTGTTCTGTATCTGCATACTTGTATCCGCCATCACATGACTGAGTATTAGTTACGTGGCATCATGGCTGTGATAAACACTAGTGGTGATAAGGAGTTTCCTTGGAAAATGCCTATTTGTATTTGTATCAGAATCAGGTGTTGTCATCCAGCTGTTAGTTCTAGTCTCTATGTTTCCATAGATTAATAATCCTGTCGAGTATCTTGTATATTTTTAACCATGAAATTATTCATACTTGACGGGTTATGTCGTAAACGTGTTTGTAGTCAATCCATAGCATGGATATATTTTTATCTGCTTTTTACCTCCTTAAGGATATTTTGCTATATCTAAAGTAGGTTATGCGCCCCTCTTTTCCCTTTCAAACCTCTCTTTTTGTTCCTCAGGGAGCAGTCTACGATTCTTATGGGAGTGGTACATTTGTTCTCTCAGTTGTGCCGTAGGATTTTCCACATTGTGTGTAAACAGATTATTGGTCTCTAGTTGTTTGAGATCGTTCCCTTTTCGGCATCCTTTTGTATTAGCATTGTCCTTCCTTTGGTCATCCACTTTGATATGTGTGTTTTATGATACATCCTCTCAGTTTTTGCGCTAGCCTTTTATGCAGGGTCGTAAATTTTTTAACCAGTATATATTATTATTTTAAAACCAGTATGCATTATTATTATTATTATTATTATTATTATTATTATTATTATTATTATTATTATTATTATTATTATTATTATTATTACATAGAAGTATTACCATTCTTTATTAATCTTATATAAATAGAGGTATAGAGACTTATTATTTTGACATCTAAAAACAGTCATGTATGTGTTTTAACGTGAGAGATATGTCTATTCAATGCCAAGCCGAAAAAAAGAAATCCACTGTTCTCTAAATGTTCACAGATGCATACAAATATTATCGAATAGCTGAATCAACATAGAGGAAGAGGGAACGATCAAGATACATAGATAACCAAGATATAGAAGAATAGGTGACGTGTTCAGTTTATTATAAATTACAGCTGATTAGAACAGTTGAAATACATTTTCTCAAATATAACTCAATCCCAGAACTAAGTGTCGTGTTTGCATGTACTTTGTGTTATTAAAGTATTTGAGACAAATATTTTAGTGAAAAAGGACGTTGATAATAATTATTTCAAGGTAAGAATGTATTATACTACAATTTGAAATTAAAAGTAATGAAATAAACCAAAAATTATAAAGCAAACAAATATACAATAAACAATAACATCAGAAGAAAGCTAATAAATCCCTAAGTTATAGACAAGTAAAATATATAAGATGCGAAAATAGATCACACCCCTAAATTGGCAATGCACACAAGGAATATAATGTGTAATGTCTGATTGTTTTTTTTGTGTGGGCTGGAAAAAGGCGAATGCCAAATTGTTTTTTTTATTATTAAAGTCCTATTTTTAAAATAGATTTACACATTACACACATTATGCAGATATGACGCATTTGTTTCACGAAAATGAAGTGATCGAGTATCTACAGAACATTCAAATGGAATTCGGAATGGAAACGTGTGCACTGCTAGAAAAGGAAAGGGGGAAAGTGGAGACAACAGAGGGCATGGAACTGTCCAACCAAGAGGAGGTGAGGGGTTTAGGCGAACAGGAGAGCTATACATATTTGGGGGTTCTTTAAGCAGACACCATAAAATCTACAGAAATGGAAACGAAAATTTCGAAAAAAATATTTGCAAAAAACCAGGAAACTCTTACAAACAACATTATATAGCAGAAATCTAGTAAAAATAATAAACACTTGGGCAGTATCACTAATTAGATACTCTGGACCATTCATACATTGAACTAAAGATGAACTCGGGCACTTTGAACAGAGGACTAGAAAATTAATTAGAAAATTAACGCATTACACCCAAAAGACGATACGGACAGACTCTACGTGAAAAGTAGCAATGGGGGAATAGGACTGGTAAGTATAGAAGACTGTGTGAAACACGCAAAAAAAGCTGGAGAAATACGTAACATAAATCACAGGAAGGCTAAGGACCACAACATGTGACACCATCCCAACTGACAACTCGGGAAGCACCGAAACCAGACACACAACGACAGAAAATACATCTACAAGATTGACAAGAGAAGATACCAACGGAAATAGCCTGACATAGCTATGAAAAGGGCACTTGAACAAAGAAACTGAATATTTTCTGACAGACAGCCCAGAACAATGCGATGAGAAAAAACTACATGTCAGATAAAATAGAGTAACCCCGGGAAAACAGTAAATGGAGACCGTGTGAACAAAGCGACAAATCATTAAATCACCTTATAAGGGAATGCAGCAAACAAGCCTCCCCAAATAAAAGAACATACATGACTGTGTGAGTAAAATAGTGCACTGGGAACTATGCAAACGATTACATTTCGAACACGCAGACAAATGGTACAAACATAAACCAGATACAGTACTGGAAAACGAAAAACACAAAATCCTCTGGGATATGGAGGTGCAAACGGATAAACTCATACACGCAACGAGACTGGATGTCATAATAATCTACAAGAAGGAAAAATCCTGTCAAATCGTAGATTTTGCAATACCAGCAAACAACAGGGGGAAGATCAAGGAAACATAAAAACTAAGTAAATACACGGTTCTCGCCAGAAAATTGCAAGAGATACGAAGTAAGAAGAAAGTCAATATAATACTAACTGTAGGAGCTCTAAGAACAATCCCGAAAAAACTGAGAAAAAAAACTTGGAGAAATTGAAATACAATGGATAACTGAGACCATACAACGGACGGCAATGATGAACACAGCTGAAATCTTAAGGAACATCCTTAAATGCGGAAACCAACCCACATAAGCTAGGAATACTACCTAGTCGCATAGAAGTTGCAATAAGTAGAAAACAAAAATCAGAAAAAACACCACCACATGAAAGCTAGGAAAAGAAAATGAAAAACATTTCATATATCTTCCAAAAGTGATGGAACAAGCCTAGGTTGATACCACACAACATAGTCGTGAAAGGTCAAGGAGATAGGAAAGAACGAGAAAAGAGAGCACTAACCAGACATCCATTGGAAGAGTGCGGAAAAGACTGGAACCTAGGAGACGCTTATTGCCATCCAAATCCTAGAGAAGACCAAAGGTAGTTGCCAGCAAGAAATAAGTTGTAAGTGTTTCTTGTTGTGACGCGAAATCATTTGCAAGAGTTATCGAAAGAGGTGGAGAGTACTGTAAAAGTGACAAACGGAAAACAGGTTAAAGTGCAGGAGAAAAACAAAAACGTACGCTAACACGAACGAAACCAGTCAAATCACTTGTTTTTGTTTTTCTCCTGGACTTTAACCTGTTTTCCGTTTGTCATGTTTCACACATTTTGTCTACCACGGCATTTCATTTTCATGACTTATTGTGTACTTTACCCCATATATATATATATATATATATATATATATATATATATATATATATATATATATATATATATATATATATATATGTATATATATATATGTATATATATATATATATATATATATATATATATATATATATAATTTACTTATATTAAAAAGATTCCTTAGGGAAACAACATAGATCAACTACAAATTTATAATAATAATAAATAGATGTATGTGAATAGGTAATAGTTCTCAAATTATTTAAACGATGTAAATGTGTTTTTCTTTACGTTATAACTTAAAGAGCTGTAATTATAGCTTAAATCATGAATATACGATAACATATGTGGTTTAAAAATAAATTTTCTGCAGCACAAATAACTGGACGAGATTTCCAATACTCGACTTTAATTGCGCATGAAAATCGATTGGTTCTCTAAACCTGCCAAACTTGGTAAAACATAAGAGAGAAAGAAACCTTCAATAAATAAGCTTATTAAATTACCTTATTTAGTAATTATCACGGATGTGTATTTTTACCGTCGAGACGTTTACATCGATATTTAGAAATCGATTACACCAACATTACATCAGTTTATCGATCAATGACTTTTTTTCTTCTGGCAGAAATATTAAGGCGAGTACAAAACCGTTCGAAATTCAAAAAATGTCAATTTCTCTCAATTCAAGCATATGATACACATTTTATGGAATATATGTACTTTGTCCCAGACTAATGTAAATAATATCTATTAAAGCATTAGCGATTGACTTGTAAACGGAAATATTCTTATACACGTAGCAGAGTTTATGAGCGGGTTGCGAATGTCAAAGTAATTATATTCGGTCACAGATTTACAAGGCGTGGATGAGAAGAAAGTTACATCAGTCTCTTCGACGTGAAACAGAACGGACACCGAAAACGTGCAACCATGGTTACTTCTCAGCTCGGACACAGACGAAATGATTTAAGTGCGAAGATACAGATTAATGATGATTTTCAGCCCAGTATATAAAGTCTATGCGCGACACGAAAAAAAACTAAAGATGTTTTAGAAAAGCAGTCAGAGCTCGATTTATAGTAAACCATACAAAGAATAATGTAAAAGTCCAATAGCAAATTCACCAATAATAATAGTTTCAGTTCCACCTGTACCAATGCAACCTATATCTATATAAAAAAACTAGAAGAATAATTAATTACCCGAACAAATAATATTGCATCACTTTTATATCTGCTTACAATAATGCAAATATTAATATATCATGCTACTTATCCTTATGTCTATAATCCTTATTTCAATTTTGATAAAAGTCTATCATTTGGATTCTCTAAAACGTGTAATTTAACGTAATTTAACGCGTATGTATAACTAGTCTTAAGAAGATGGAACTTTTCTTAATATATATTTAATTACTATATATCAAATATAATTAAAATCTGAAATATTTGAATTTTCAAATGAGGGGTTATGCTTATATTATGTCTTTCTAAAGCATTTTTAAATCTCCAAAGAAACCGATATTTAGGAAATATTTATTATTTATTGTTGAAATTTCACAATAAATGTGAGGTATATAAATTTTAACTTCTTTTCTTTTTTGCGTGAAACTGAATTAAACTAAATATAGCACACATTACCAACCCTTACACTTTGTAGCTCTGTTCCAAAATTTATGATAATGAGTTAATTTGTTTATGAGTGAATTCAGTACATCTAAATATATATATACCCATCCAGGGGAATGGCATTTGAATATCTAATTTTAGAAAGGAAAAACAAAAACAATTTCGAGCTAAAGCTATTTAACATTGCCTATTTACGTTTTAAGTTACTTAGTAAAAGAATAAATATAAGTAGGTTATATTATTAGAGCATTGTTTAGTCCAAGAAAGAGAATCAATACATTACTAAGATTCGAATTATAATTAAAACTTTTGAAAGCTCTCTTAGAGTATATAATATACAAAGCAAGATATCCAGCGCATTTGGATTATTTTTAATTAATAAGGGTAAACTGTCTAGAATGAACTAAAAAATATCCACTTCTGATTCTTCCAGTACAAGTAATTGAGTTGTTCTCTAACATCAAGAATTTAAAAATATAAGATTATTGATTTTTGACATAGAGGCTATGATATATAAAAGCAGGTGTTTTATTCCTTCCCACCGTAGGAAGATGTGGTACAAAGTCGGTAGGTGAAGAGAATCAACCCAGAGCCCTTGAAGAAGTTGCCTTAGCAGCCCCGTTTGCATACCCCGGGCGTAGCGCCTCAGGCAGTAAGCAATAAACCTACTCCAACCCAAAGAGGAGAGGCAAAGCTTGGGAGAGTTGACCTCCTAGGAGTACCCAGTATCAATACCTCATGCCGCTAGATAAAAAGCCAACGAATTGACCCAGTTCCCGCTGGCCTGATTGTGAAGAATAAATGCTCGAATGGTATTTACCAGGCCGATGTCTCTAAGCAACTGAAGTTTATCTCACACATTTCCCTGAATAAGGCTCTCCTAATGACTAAAAGAATAACTGATATAACCCACACTAAAATTGGTGCAATTTTCTATACCAGGACATCCACAATTTAATGTTATAATGAATATTGGTCTAGGACTAAAACACTTAAGCATTAAAATATTCAAATAGGGTACGGACTAGGCCCAGGTGACTGACCTGGCCAGTTTATTAATTTTGAATGGAATATATATGATTCTTTTCCATTGTTACTTAGGACGATGACCTATTTATTATTATAACTTCTGATCGCCATAAGAGAATATTAAAAAAGTCTACATTGACTATATTTAAATTTTTTTAACATGGTTCACCCCAAACAAGGCAGGCCGCCACTGTAGACGTAAGGGGCTACTGAGAAAAAAGAAAAGGGGAGAAATTTCTGCATGTCAGTACTGTCGGGGAAACAGGAGGTAGGGAGGGAGTTCCAGAGGCCAGCAGTACGAGGTAAAAAGCTAATTGAGTAGAGGGCACTCCGGCATCTGGGGACCTCCACAGTGAATGAATGTAATTTAGTTGATTATCGAGTTAGTCTAGTGAATTTACGACGAGGGGGCACCAGAGTAGCCAATTCATCGGAGTATAATCCATTGAAGTATTTGTAAAACAAACATAAGGATGCTACATTGCGGCGATGGGACAGGGGCTGGAGCTTGGTTGACAGTGAGGGACCTATTAGGTTGGCGACTCTTTTTTTAACCTTTTCAAGGAGGAAGAGACTAGTAGATGGTGCACCAGTCCAGATGTGGCAACACTACTCCATGCATGGGCGGATGGGGGCTTTGTATAGATACAGGATAATGTCAGGTGTGAGGAGTTTACTAGCACGGTAAAATGAGCCAACCTTCTTTGCGGCAGCCTTGGCAATGTTTTCAATGTATTTGTTCCAATTCAGGTTACCTGTGAAGGTTAGGCCGAGGAGTTTGAATGATGAACTCTCAGGTAGGGTGTTATTTTGGCCTAACAATCGTTGGTTTGAGAGGCTTCTTGTAGTTATTGAAGGAAAGGAGCTTTGTCTTTGCGGCATTAAAAGTTACCAACCATTTATGACCCCAATCCACTACAGCATGGAAGTCATTCTAAAGATTCAGCCATTGCCTCGGATATGATCGCGTCTGTTTTTCCGACATAGCGAGAGTAAAGCGTGGTGTCGTAAGCAAATAAACCAATCTCAGACTCTATGTCATCAGGGAGATCGTTTATATAGATCAAGAACAACATAGGTCCAAGGATAGATCCTTGGGGTACACCAGCATTTATATCATGTAGCTAAAATGAACGGCCATCGAGGACAACCTGGATTTCTCTTTTGTTTAAGAAGGATCTAATTATATTAAGTAGTAGCCCAGTAATACCGTAAGAGCGTATTTTCAGGAGAAGCCATTTGTGCCATACCTTGTCAAAGGCCTTGGATATATCAAGCGCTACTGCCCTAGCTTTACCTGCCTTGACGAGTGTATGATACATGCGTTCAGAGATGACCGTTAGGATGTGTGCAGTAGATCGTGCTTTTCTAAATCCATACTTGGGGTCAGATAGAAGTTCAGCATTAACTAAGTGCCGTACTATCGCTAGATTGATTAAGGATTGAAAGATATTGGCAAAGATCGGCAGTAGACCGAGTGGGCGGTAGTTCTGAGGGTCGGTTCTATTCCCAGAACACTTGTAGACTGGTACCACAGAGGCAATTTCCCAGCTATCGGAGAAGCAAGATTCAGCTAGGCATTTATTGTAGAGTTTGGAGAGGACAGGGGCCAGTTCAGCAGAGCATTTCATTATTACTATTACCGGTATAAGATCAGGCCCACAAGCTTTAGAGGTGTCAAGGTTTTTTATGATGTCTCTGACCTGGGATGGAGTGATGACCAGGTTATCAAGTGTGGGTTTGGTCCGCAAAGGGAATTCTGGTTATCTGAGTCTAAAGTAGAGTTAAAAGCGAAACGCTGGGCAAGTAATTCAGCCTTACTAGTGGCCGTGCAAACGACATCATTGTGGTTTGATAGTGGGGGAATCTTTGATTGACCATTATTCACTACACTATTGTAGATTTTCCACAAATCGCGAATACCTAGTTTCTGTGACTGGAGGCGTTTTTTTGTTAACTCATTATACCTTCTCTTCGCTTCGCCTATCACGGCCTTGCAATTATTTCTTGACTCAATAAATTTATGTCTATTAGTAGCTGACTTATGGCGGCCGAATTAACGGAATACTTGTTGCCTCTCAGAAATGGCAGCTGCACATTCTGAAGTGAACCATTGAGGAGAGTGGGGCTTGCTAAATAATGTTCGCATTAGGACATAGGCTTCAATGCCTGCTTTGACCCATTCAGTTTATTCGTTTGCACACTGGTAGGCAGGTAGTGAGAATGTTTCCCTCCATGGGGCATCACTGGTGTGATCTCTGATTGACTCGAAGCCTACTCGTAGTATCTTGTTGTTTTGAGCAACGGTTCATCAGCTTTTGGACGACTTGTTAGGGTGATATGTATCATTAGCACAATGTGATCAGCTTTTTCCGAGTGGGTTATGAGCTTTCGTCACACAAGCCTCGGGCATTGAGAAGAGGTCTAGAAGTGAGGCTTGTTGGTCTACTCGATCGGGGATGCGAGTCGGAAAATCGACAGTTTGAGAGAGGGAGTGAGCTAAGAAGAAATTATACGTAGAGTCGCCGGCTGCGTCAGTAAGGCTGGAGAATCCCAACCAGTCGCGGTGGTGGGCATTAAAATCCCAAAATATATGTATCTGTGCATTCGCGTCAATTAAGAGTGCTCTATCTGTGCTTTCAGAGACAGCATTTAGTAGAGTACAGTCCTGGGTCGACGGTGAGCTGTATAAGAAATATAAGTAACTGATACTGTGATGTAAAGTCAATCTAAAGCACATGTAGTCGTAGTCATCTGATTCTAACCTATGCTCTCTAGTCAGGCAGAGGGTGTTCCGAACATAAACTCCTAGCCCGTGCATGTGTTTGTCAGAGTCTTTACAGTAGAGTGAGAGGTAGTCAGTCATGTCAAAGTGGTGAGAGGAGATTGAAGATTGAAGGTTAGGTTCACTATAAGCTAGGATATCCGGGGAGTTTGTCAGGAGAAAGGTTTCTACGTCGTTGATGTTGGTTCTATCCCCGGATATTTGTGAATGCGAGCCTCAAGGGCAGAGGCGAACGTGTTTTTAGTTGGGTGTCTGGTTTAGGTTTGCTTTTATTGTTGTAAAAGGGGGGGAGTCCACTAGCAAATGTAGATAGAAAAAGAAATTATAGTCCAAACCAACCACGCCAGTCTGCAGTTAAATACATATTTATATCTGCCTCGACAGTGAATAGACTGAAATTTCAACCTAAGTTTATGGGCGGAATTTAAAAAAAAAGCTAAATGTCTTAATTATTTTATTCTTAAATCTTTCCTTTCTGAATTAATCCATGTATTAACATTTTGATAGGTATCAAGTTAAATAATCTTTTTTCCAGGTTTTTTATTTTTTTACTGTTCAAAAAATCTTTATCTTGTCTTTTTCTTTTCTTGCTAACATTCTGCCAGGTTAGTGAGGGGTCATTTGCGTTCGGGGTTGTAAAGAGGAGGGGGGGGTAAACAATTTAACTAAATATTACTATATATATACTTCTTCAAAAGGTATGCAATTTCCTATCAATAAAGGTAGACCTCATCAACAATATTTATTGGGTTGTGACGGTGGTTAAGTGAGTATCGACACGGGTGTTCCAAGTTTGAATCTAGTCGGTTTCACTTAGGGATGTTGGTAATTTTTTCGTGGTCCTTCCCGTAAGTACCCGATGTCTTTCCAGAAAGATTAATAACTAGAAAAACATAGGGGAAACTAATGTCAACAGAAAAATCATCTGATTCAAACGAAAGAAGAACAATATTTATTCCCAATTTCCTAAACCCAAACAAGCCTTATATTGTGTACACAGAAAATCCAACTATTAAAAATGTATGATAAACTACATCATTCCCCAAATCTTAAATGCAATCTCAAGATGATCATCTAATAAAAACATCTGAACTAACAATACTTATTATTGCAATGAGACTAAAACAAGTTTCAAGATATAGGGATAAAATTAAATTTAAAATAGGGGCGAACAGGCGGTGAATAAAAAAATTAGAAAATTAAGAAAGTAAAAACTTACCTTACCTGGTACGTAAAACCTTGTAATGTTACCTCATTTAATATACACTAAATATAAACTTGAATATAGGTAATTCAAGAAGTTTTAAACATAGTGAAACCCAAAACTTCATTATAAAAACTAAAAAAAAATGAATGATAGCATTTTGTCTTTACAACAATCAACGTCAATATAATTAACAGTAAAATAATGGGCAATTTTGTAGATAAACCTGATCAAATACAACATTAATATCAGTTTATATTGTGTTTTCGGTAATAAATTAAATTTAATTCAAATTATATTGAGCAACCTCTGATCTAAATAGCGTTAATCAAATACGTAACTTGTCAGCTACCCTTAAAAGTAACTTAAAATCAAATATTTGCTGAAACATAAGAAATTTAAACATAAATAGTTTGATAACTTACTTTGTATATTATATATTCCAAGTAATTTTTTTAATTTTCTATTAAAATCTAAAAAACTATTTCTTGAAATTAAGATAAAATAATGCGAATTAAATTATCTCACTTACTAAGTAACTATGAATAGCAACAAGACATACTAAATATGCACCGAAGCTGTAATTTGAGATTATCGTTTTTTATTTGTGTTTCCCTTTTAAAATTCACTCAAATGACTGAGCTGTCACTTGGAGATGTTTACCATAAAGTACATTTTCATTCAAATATGTTTTTTTATATATTATGAACGGGTATGAATATATTTTCTTATTTTAAAATGTATATATTTAAAAATTCTAATAAAGTAGATTATCATTTAATATTCGAGTGACATAACATTTTCTGAAACCTGTGTTAAAAAATCTTCTACAACTCTTTCTTTCTGAGATTTGATTTAAATTATCTTTAACAAAACTGATCAAATTATTGAGTTGTTTTTTTTTGTTCAAGAGATAAATTTCGCCTTCATAATTCTAAGCGAGTTTTCCTAGATTAATTTGAATTAAATTGTTTAATTACTTATATAATTCATATACTCATATATAAATATATATATATATATATATATATATATATATATAGATGCATTAATCATGCTTCTTACAGTCAACCACAACAGCAGCGACATCCCCTTATGGTCCAACCCCTTTTCACTGTGATAGGTAGTGTCAAATATATGGCGTCTAGGACATCGGTTCTTGGCAGGGAAAACTATGGCAGACAGGTTTTACAACAAGCTGTATAGGGCTGCACATCGCAAACAAGACTCTAGTAAAAATCCAGAAGAGGCAGGCATCATGATCTGTCGTTTTCTAGGTTGTCTCTTCGTTTGCGTGTGGCAAGGGAAGACGTGTCAGGCGCGGCACCACAAATAATTAAAGTGAGGGTGGCAACCCTACTTATTCACCATTTTATTGTGCGTTCTTAGAAAACCTTCCACGACTTCGCATGCAACCGCTGAGCCTTAGTTTTCACTGTGTCGCAAGTAAGAACCTACACTCGTTCAGGTGAATGAATAGCTGCGAACAATGAAGAGGACTTTATAAATGCGAGCAAATCCTGAACTACGTTCTTCGTGACTCAAGGCGGAGCTCATACTCGCTTAACTAAGTAACAAACAGACACAACGGATGACACTTTGAATATCATAGAAAACGTTTCGAGTAAAAACAAAACAAATGTAATTATGGAAATGTTGTGAATAGTCTTAGTATAAAGACGTTGACCTTAATAAGTATGTTAATATATTGATATGAAATCAGTACAGATAATTTTAGATAAAAATCATCTATATTAGAATTAATCATCCGAAGCCAATATCACCTCAAATGTAATTAAATTGGCACACAATACATATTCATAAACACATAAGGTAATGATATCAAATTATGTAATTTCAAAACTGCATTAATAGCAGATATATATCTAAATATATCAACAAATACAACAGCAGCAACGTAATTGATGTACGAAAATGAAAGCTAAATTAGACAAGCATGAATAAAATAATAAATATATAAATACCAGAGTTAGTAAGATTTCATTTGCGAGTATATCATTACCATTAACTTAGAGAAGTTCCGACGTACAAGAGATAAGATACAAAAAGGAAGTAAATAATCGCAGTGACTGATTCAACTTATTAACAAAAAACAAGAAAATACAAGCATTTACGTATAGAATTCATGTTAAAATTTATTAACTAACCATGAATAGAATATACATAAAACATCTTTGCATGCAGTTAGCTCCCTTTGATTTTATTCAATTTGTGTTATAGAAAAAAAATTAAGCCTGTAGTTATAACTTAACAAATGTGTTTAGTAAACTATCTTCATTTACTTTCTAAAATTAATTCAAGTAATCTATTTCTTTATCTAATTAGTTTTTCATTAGAAAAGAAAGTGTAATTAGGAACACTTAATTCCCATTATTGTTTTTATTTGGATAATTTCTCATTCAATTTAGATAGTATTGAGAATTATGTAATTGATTTCTCATTTTTCGTTTTACTTATTGTTTTTATTTTATATTACTATGTTGGAAACGTTTTAAATAGAAAGAAATGCATATAGAAATATGTTCGATTTGGTTCTTTCAAACTATCCTCCCATGCATAACCTCCCGTTTTAGGGGGTTTGTTTCTGATCGCTTTGTTTGCTGATTTAAACAATGCAAGCTCAATTTCACACACACACATACCCACACATACTGTCTTTCAGTGTGAGAGAGTATTCATTGCAACTATTGTGGTCTGGCATCTTGACAATTAATATCTTTTTAAAATACATTTCTTTTAATGTTTACTAAGGCTAAGTCGGATCTTAGCAGATACTATTCAATTGTTTGAAGAGACCGCGTAAAAGGTATCATATGCTGCACCGTCGATGACGCTGTTCACTCATTTTTTGTTGATTAATAAATAACTCAATTGAACATTCGAACCATTTGGATATGTAAATGTCCGAAGCTTACCTAGTCGTGTTTTATATATCTAGTGAGACCAATTTCAGCGATGAAGTTTTTAAAGTACTCACAATTTCTGTTTGTAACCTGATGATAGAAGTATCTGTGAAACTAATCTATATATATATGGAATTCACTTTTCAACAGCAGTCGACAGGCGTTTTCAACACCGCGATGAAAACGCCAAAATAGGGATCATATGTTTCCGGTCACTGCCCCTGCTGATTAGGACATATATAAACGTCGTTTGCGACGGGTCCGGTCTCTTGCCTCCAGAATTTCTTCAGACACAGCAGGGAGAATTGTTTCGCTCCATCGGCCAGTCGCAAGACGATGCGACGACTACTTGTCGCGTCAAATCATTCCTTCTCCCCTTTTCTGACTGCTGGACACACATAGTAAGCTTGGAACTTTCTTTCTCTCTTTTCAATTACACACGCACACACGCACACACGCACACACGCACACACGTACACACGCACACACGTGCGTCTTTCTTCTTACAAAACTTATTTAAAGAGACATTGCTTTAAATAACAAAAAGACGCTATTTCTTTCAAGCCGTCAAAGAGACATTTATCCAAAAGACACTAAAAGACTTTCGTCAAATATGGAATATAATTTTTATGTGTAAAAATGCAAAATAAATTGTTGTTGTTAATATAAATGTTTGAGTATTGGATATTTTATTTGCCCTTCATTTGTGGTGAATGTTGACGTTTTCTTGCTCGTTTTTCTTCAATAGTTAAGAGGAATAGAATACGTTAGCAACCCGGTACATATATTTGAGTGTTCATGTAACTTCTTAGAATCAAGAAGTAAAAATGTTGTACATTATTATTACCGACTATATATCGTGGTAAAACAGTTTAACATCGTTTCGATTGGCTATGTAACTAGATTATGTTTATCTTAAAAATGTTGTGTTCAATATGGTCGTTGGGGACTTTACAGTCACATTTTTTGATTTGCCTTAGAAAGATATTTGACTTGCAATGGAGTTTTTCTTTTCGATTTATATTCTTGTATTATTTCTAGTGAGTCACGATTTTTTTGCCAATGATCTTTTAACATCAGATATGAACTTAAATATTTACCGAACGAAACTTTTTCATTATTCGAATTTATGGAAGACTTTCTACTATATTTGCTGAACATTTATAATATCCTGGATGTACCTTTTTTGGACATATTACATTTTTCTATCAAAGTTGATTCGCTTTGCTCAAAACTTGTGTATTTTTATATTATTGCATAGTTTGTATATATTCAAATCTGTGCTAACAGTAATAGAACTTTACTGATGTATCACTATTATCTACTTTAATGAGTAAAAGCTTGCATTTTGTATGATCCATGGGTTAAAGAAATAAAATAAAGTTTATTTATCTATTCCTTGCTGAAACTACTTGATGATTCAATAAATATTGTTTTTTCCCAATTGTTATTCTAATCACTCATTTCATTTTATTATTGCTCTATCTTATATAGTGAGCATTGACTTTTCTAGATAAGATTATTTTAAAGATAGCATTCTATCTTTATGATCCATCCATTTATATATATATATATATATATATATATATATATATATATATATATATATATATATATATAAATATATATATATATCAAATATATAAGTGTTCGATTTGTATGACGTACAGGAGTTAATATGAACTATTTTATTTATATATCATACATTACAGAGCCATCTAGGGAAAAAAGTGGGATATAGTACTTAAATAACATAATTAATACACACACACACACACATATATATATATATATATATATATATATATATATATATATATATATATATAGATAGATAGATATATATATGTGTGTGTCGTATTACTCCAGGATTTGCGCCTAATTTCCGTGACTGCTCGGCAGCAGCTCGCCGACAGCTCGCGGAATCGTCCGAGACCTGCCGAGTCGAAAACGAGGCTGTCGAGACGAAAACGAGGCTGTATAAACAAAACCGCAAAAAATCGTAAAAAAAAAATGGAAGGTTGGCAGACGACAACAATATAAGACGATGAATATACGGAAAGAAAAAGAAATGCATATATTTTTATAAAAATAAAAAAAATGAAAAAAATGAACAAACCCATAGCTGAAATAAATAAACTTTTTTATTTTTGAACCATTTTTTTTACTTTTTAAAAATGAACAAACCCATAGCTGAAATAAATAAATTGTTTATTTTTGTTATTTTGTAACCGTTTTTTTTTTCAATTAGGCAACTTTTTCATTTTTTTTTAGATTTTTTTTTATGGCGGGTGGGGATGGGGGGAATTTCGAATCTTTTCCCGGAGAGGTAGCGCTTGTTTTTTTCGGGGGGAGGGGGGGAGAGGGAGGCTTAGCGAAATACAGGCATCTCCAGGCTTATCTGTCAGAAATTGTTCGTTTTGCCGTCAACCGGCAAAGTCGGCCGCATCGCGTACACCGCATTCTGGTGGGCAGTAGACCTTTCTGCTGACATAAATTCATTACCTCCTCCGGAGATTCTACGCTTCGAAACAATTGCTCGAAATTCATTTTTGTTTTTCAGTTAGTGTTAGCGTCTCCTTCCAATTTTAATCGGCAGCTTGATATAAACTGGTTTGCAGCATCCTGATTGGTCAGTTTTTTTTCCCAAGTTTTGTTTACAGCCTCGTTTTCGACTCGGCAGGCTTCGGACGAGCTGTCGACTCGCTGCTGCCGAGCAGTTACGGAAATTAGGCGCAAATCCTGGAGTAGTACCATATGTTTATATATATATATATATATATATGTATATATATATATATAGATATATATATATATATATATAGAGAGAGAGAGATACTGAGTAAAATCTCAGTTAAAAGAGTCTATATTAAAAAAAGCAAATACTAGTTCGATGTGTGCATGCCATTTAGCATGGACTGTTGTCTCTGCTTACTGTCTTTAAACTTAGATCATCATTTTATCATACATATTAGGGACGTTATAATGATCGCAATTAGAACACAATTAATATATATATATATATCACTCTTTTGTTTCATTTAACTCCAGTCCAAGTTCTCAGAAATTAAGGACCCCCTCGGATTAAAACTTGCTCTCGATAGAAGATACATCGATATACGAATATTCAATTAAAATTCTCATTGACATGCCAAACGTTGAGTTATTAAAGAAGTTAAAAACATTAATTTTCCTCTCCATCATTAACCATTTAACTATGTTATAGTATATCTTACTTACTAGATTCCAGAAAAATAATTCATCTAGTCTGGTGGAGTATTCAACTAAGTGCTCTTACTTGTGTACCATTCCTCATATGAGTGTGTCTGTAGCCGTGTTCAGGAGATCTTAATTGGGCTTCGAATAATATGTTATTTTGAATGTTCGTCTAGTAGGTAATTCAAACTCGCTCTATATGTTTATGTGTATTATATATAACAATAATAAATCACCAATGTTGCTTATCTTATAATTTTATTGCATTTTATTGTTTAATCCAATCATCAAAATTGTTTTAATAAATTACTGAAAATTATTGATCATGAACGAATCATAACATTGCAGTAAATATTTAAGATAAGGTATATTTATTGTCTATCATGTTTATAAAACACTATCTGAGATGTTATTGAACTTTCATGTGTCTGCAGCTTGTACTGTGTTGATTCAGCCATGTACCGAAGTTGATTTACAACTGATATTTCTATTAGGTTCGCTATATATGTATGTTTATATATATATATTTGTATGCACAGCTTTCACTCTAAAATAATGAACCGATCATTAACAATTTTGCAACTCCGCTGCTTAGCGTAAGAGGTCGTAATGTGGGCTGTATGTAGTTTATGTATTTGTGGAAGCCCTACATAAAAATTGAGATTCTGCGATGTGTGTGAGCATTTATCAATAGACATTCCAAAATGTAGGTCTCTTTGAGGTATTTAAAATAATGACAAATCTCAAACTATAAGATTTTCGTCATTTTAACATGAAGCAACACACTACACAAGTCCGCAACATTTATGATATTATGCAAGCCGAAAACACAAATTGATATATGAAATCCACAAGACATCAACAGACACAAGCCCCATTGCGAATAATACAGTAGCATTCCTCTCTTACATAGTCCTAGTTACAGCGGTACTATCTTAATACTAATCTACGTCTTGTAAGTGGTTTGAATATATATATATATATATATATATATATATATATATATATATATATATATATATATATATGTGGGGGGGCGTGCGTTCACTGCACAGGCCGTTGTCGACTGATCTTTAACTTTTATTGTTTTATTAACTTTTTGCAGCGTTAAACACCAACAGAATGGTGCCATTAACTAAACATACCACCAATCTAACAAACTTCGTAATCAAAATAAGTATTTTCTGAAAGAAAATGAACGATAGAAATTTTCTGTATCAAGAACATACTCTAATAATGAGACGAAAGAAATTGCTATTCTTAATCTAATATCGATGCGTCTCTCAGATTCATTGATTTCTACGTTAAACTCGACTGACTTAATTTCATATATTACGTTTTATATTCAACGTTAATAGCTCTTTTCCTAGGGCGTTGAACAATTATAAACAATAAAGACATTTCAGCATCAATGAAAATACTGAAACCTTTTTTTTCATGTCATTATGAAGACATAAGGTCGTCATGTGGATCCGGTTAGCTGAATCCGTTGGTAATATTCACTAATGAAAAAACGACCCGATTGTCGGATCTCCAAGACAGTAACTGTTAGGGTTGAATGAACATTTGCCACGGGTTACACGGAAATCCAAGTTATTTTTACCACAGATCGACTTCACCGTGTATGGTTTCCCACCAAAAATGATACCCTTGAAACCATAGCCTCCATAGAATATCTCATAATATATATATATATATATATATATATATATATATATATATATATATATATATATATACAGTTTTCATGGTAAACAACTGACGATCCCTTATATATAAAAACATATATAAAAATATATTTATATTAGAGTATATTCTTGGAAGTAAACTAAAATAGTGATTGCAGTAAATTGATTGACTTACTAGACTAAAATCTTTCAACAAAATTTTTTTTTTTTTTTTTTTTTTTTTTTTTTTTTTTTTTTTTTCTTCTTCCTAGTTTTGAAGGTTAAAAGAACTTCCGAGACTATATATATATATAAATTTATATTCATATTAATAATATCGTACAAGTATGTGCTAATTAGTACCGGCGGTTTCTGAAGCGGTAGGTGTTTGTAAACTACTCCTTCTTCGGCGGAAATTACTAACAGGCTTTTAGTAGTTTCACCTGGTGAAGAAGTTTAAACATGCCTAGTGCTCTAGAAACCGCCGGGACGGATGTCTCATAAGCTTTATTTTTTATTTATTTTTTTTTAATGCAACTTTAATTCCTATATAATTTTATTGCTAGCTACCATATTGCAGAATGGTTCTTTGGTGTAGTCTTTAGATAGTATTATTATATATTTTTTTAAAATATTTTTTTTATTATCATTATTTTTATTATTGTTATAATTAATGTTATCTGATATGCAAATTATAATATCATACGGTAGTTTTAAGGGTAATATATTATTATTATTATTATTATTATTATTATTATTATTATTATTATTATTATTATTATTATTATTATTATTATTTATTTATGTATTTATTAGTTAAATTTTAGACTGAATTATTTCGACACTTGATTGTTGGGGAAATTGTAGTTTATCAGTACCATTGGAGAGCCATGAATATTATAACTGTCCTGTTTTTAAATCTCCGAAACAGTTACATGGTAAGCAGCTGATGATCCCCGTGTTGATATTAGACGCTTAAGGTCTCCTGTTTTTGTTTCACTCTTAGATACTTAACCCCCCCTTTTTATTTTTTGTATTTACTTATTTTTTTATTTATTCATTTTCCAACGAATGTTAAGTCTGCAATATCTTGGATTTAGTTAGTTTCTCTGGGAATTTAAACTGCATTTTACTTTTCGTTTTTTTTTTCTTTTTTTTTTTACTTTTAAAAAATTTTTTTTTTAATTTTTTTTATTTTTAATAAATGACTCAAAGCTTCTTTAGAATATATATATAAATTTATATTCATATTAATAATATCGTACAAGTATGTACTAATTAGTACCGGACGTTTCTAGAGGCGGTAGGTGTTTGTAAACTACTCCTTCTTCGGCGGAAATTACTAACAGGCTTTTAGTAGTTTCACCTGATGAAGAAGTTCAAACATGCCTAGTGCTCTAGAAACCGCCGGGACGGATGTCTCATCAGCACATAATTACCTTCGTTAATGCGGAGGTTATCTTTTTTTTGTCGAGTTTGTTCGTAATAATGGTTGTTTGATTGTGTGCCTTCCTTTTAGCGTGCACAATAATTAGCCAATCTTCACCCAACCTAGTAAAAATATCGGCCATAATCAAACTTTGAACTGATGCATTTTTGTGATATCTATAAAAAATGTCAAAGTCAAGATCACGAAAAAGTGAAGGACACTTTTGCCTATAACTTCGGGTCTGTAATCGCTACTATCCCATGAAGTACGCATCTTTTTATGTCTTTGACATTTAACATAGATCAAAGTTGGAATTTGTGCAGAATTTTATCTTCAGATTTTTCCAATTTGATTTACTGATCTACTGCTCTTTGATAATAGTAACCACTATGCAAAACCGTAGCCTACTACGATAAATCGTCTTTGAGTTATTAACGTTCTAATGGAATAACTTAGGAAATGCATCTTACAATATGGAGAAGTTAGACCAAGATAATATTTTGCCTCATCCTTACGTTGTCATCTGAAGGTATGCAGTTTTACGATTGCATTATTTTTCTTATTGTATGATGTTATTAACTCAAGTATAGTATACTCTCACTAATGTAGCACTCTATAATTATTTTTTAATGCATAGATTCATTATATATATATATATATATATATATATGTAAATATATATATATATATATATATATATATATATATATATATGTATATATATATATATATATATATATATAGTATGTTTTTAAAAGGCTGAGGGCAATGCAAATTCCCGGGTAGGATGTAAGCTGTAAGGAACAAAAATAATAAATAGAAATCGAAATGGGACTTACAATTTATTTTTACATAAAATCTTACATTACAGCAAGTGTGGTGTTAGCTGTTTGTGTGTTGTCCGGATGATTATTAACAACATCATTTATTTAATATTTCGGGCAAAAGAAACTTCCCTTTTTAGTCACAAAACATTTTCCAATCAATACCAAAATGAACAACAGCTAATCTATTTTCACTGCTCACATCACTCAACACCCAACACCCAACCACGTTTTACTAACAAGCATGCCAATTTTTTTTCAGGTTTATAAACATATAGTTACGGAAAGGAAGTCAACATCCTATAAGCACGGATCATAATGTATTAAAGTGAAATATTTTGAAAATCAAAAAAATCGTGCAATTTTAAATGAAAAATTCATTTATTTAATTTTTTTCGCGAATTTTCGTTGTAAATACAACTCTCGCTTGAGAAAGTTGTATTTACAACGGAAATTCGCGAAAAAAAATTAAATAAATGAATTTTTTCATTTAAAATTGCACGATTGTTTGATTTTCAAAATATTTCACTTTAATACATTATTATCCGTGCTTCTAGGATGTTGACTTCCTTTCCTTACTTAAAAAAGCGCCAAATCAGCGTATACAACATCGCCAGGACTTAAAAAAAAGATAACGTCGTAAGATCGTGACGTGTTTTCGACCCCTCAGGATTAATACCACCAGTATGAGGAGGAAAAAAAGAAGAAAATAAACACTATAAGACGGTCTCGCTTGAGAAAGTTGTATTTACAACGAAGATTCGCGAAAAAAATTAAATAAATGAATTTTTCATTTAAAATTGCACGATTGTTTGATTTTCAAAATATTTCACTTCAATATATAGTTACGGTTTTTGCCATCATTCTACGCGCTATTTACTATATTTACTGCATTTACTGTATATATTGAAATGAGGGTGGGCACGTTAGTGAGATTGGCACTCAGTTCCGCCTGAGGTTCAACAAACCTCAAAAAGCGGTCAGAGACAATTCCACCCAATCACCAGTGGCACAGCAGTTTTCACCGTCCAAATCACACAATATATAACGTAAATACATATTAATACGCACATTTTTTTTTATCCCACACAAAACTAGGACAAAACTTATAAAATGGAACATAAAATAAATATATATATATATATATATATATATATATATATATATATATATATATATATATATATATATATATTAGAGGTTTAGACTTAGATATCGGGATTTTGAGCTCCTAAAAAAGTTTTCGCCTCGCTCTACCCCCCAAATACTCCTTTAAAATATACAAGCATACACGAAAGAGGGGGGCAATAACAAAATAAACCCACGAATCAATCACAGACGCTAAACCTGACCATTTAAACTTACAGGCAATACAAAAAAGTATTTGCATCATGCAAACAAACACTGTTCACACAAATTTCAATTCGAGATATAGATTTTCAGAAAATCTTGTCGATTACTAATAATTACACTCTCGCTTACACTAGACACTAAAATAAGAAAAGAAAACATCCTTACGGTGTTTTTTTTTTCTACATCTCATTACACAGGCTATATATCGGACGAACGAATTCACACTCACAAATAAACAGCCAAATTCGAAAACTCAAAGTCCACCACAAGGCTGTAAAAGTTTCTCAGAAATTACATCAACTAATATAAGAAAAAATTCATATGTTTGTCCCTGTAAATTGGATTTACGTTTTTTTTTAATTTTTTAACACCCAATGTTTTCATTTTCTACTTTTTATCTACTAGTCAGTTTTGGTATTTTCCGTGGCTATAGTATACTTATATGCGCGTATATATATATATATATATATATATATATATATATATATATATATATATATATATATATATATATATGAACAATTTTTTTGTGTAGTACAGAATTTTATCAAAGTTTTAAATATGATGAACGGAGTCATCGCGAGTTGAGGACAAAATCACAAAAAAAGAGGAAATTTGTAAACAAGAGACGTTAAAATGGGATAAACGGGAGAGGGGGAAGAATAAAACAGATGAAGAAGAAGCAACAGAAATTAAAAAAATATAGATGAAGTTAAGTAATAAAAGAAAAGGTTACGTAAACCGGGAATGTAGAGGTGCAATATATGTAATTGTTCTAGTGCCGTTTTTGTCAAGTGTTTGCTTCATTTTAGATAATTATGAGAGAAGTATTATAGCGCTTTCAATGCACTAGCGACGTCGGAGAGAGTATTCGGTCTTTAGGAGGGTGCAGTTTGTAAGTGTGTCTGTGTATGGCTAATGCGTTAGTGGGATTATTGTGTGTGAAGTCCTGTTTGCGTAAAATATCAAACGTGCGGCGCATCTTATTTTGTAAACGCCGGCTAAGGAAAAGGTTTTCTTGTGAGTTAGTTGGGGACGACGTTTGAGTTGAGTAACTCCTTAATGGTTTTAGTTGATATTACTATTTATATGTAATTTTAATGGTTTTTGTGAAGAAATACTTATAGGATTATTTTCGAGAACTATGTAAGATTTCGTTTTCTCAATCATGTCGGTGTTATTTGTGCTGGTAATGTTATGAGGTGGACTTTTTATGGTGTTAGTCTGTGTTTTATTGTTAATATTTAAAAGCTTTGCGCTTAGCGTTTGGGATAAAAAGATGAGGATATATTAATGCTTGGTAAATGTTCTGGATATAGGTCTCTTTATTGCGGGGCTCCGAACCCTCGTTGCAAATATTCGTAGTCTAGCGCTTTACCCGTAGACCCCAAAAACTGCCACGTTTTATGCTCGACTTTTTATCGCCTATGATGTTACGCTGATTTCTTTATTATTGTCTTTACTGCCGATAGTAGACCGGTGTTTACCGATGGGTTTATTATTTGTCGCTACCCTGAGCGGGTACGCATTCTGATAACGGCTCACTGCTAGAAATACGTGTCCATATCTTCCTTACCGGCACGCAAATATTAATTCATAAATCAATGAATTAAACAATCTATATATGCAAAAATTGATGACACGTCTGATATAGGGCGAATTGAAATGCCGAAAATTGCATATTTAAAGAAAAAACACCCACGGTAGCGACGGTAAACACCGGTCTACTATCGCCAGTAAAAACAATGAAAAAATTAGTATATATATATATATATATATATATATATATATATATATATATATATATATATATTGTAGTGGAAAAATAAAAACATAAGACCTACCCGTAATCTCGTCGGGCGGACGTGAATCTCGCGAGATTTCTATTAAACTCCAAAAATGGCGGGTAAAAGTAATGCTGTATTGTCTTTGTTGGTTCAGTTCCTGATTGAGACCAGTGAAGGTGGAGGTCGGATTGGGTGCCCCAGGAAGAGAGACAAGAAGGTGTTTTCGGACGACAAGCTATTCCGGCGGCCTACCTACATAACAGGATGGGTGACAGAATCAAATTAAGCAGTGACGTATTGAAGGCGTACGCTGGTGATGGAGACGTAGTGCGATGGCTGTCTAAATTGAAAATGGTCGCAAGATTGCAGAAAATTGAGGATGTGGCAACTTTGATTCCATTATATTTGGAAGGAAATGCACTTTCGGTCTACCTGGAAATGAATGACGCTGAACAAGACGACGCAGATTTGATAGAGGCAAGACTAAAGACCGCTTTCGCAGAAAGCGTTTTCGACGCCTATAGCAAAATGCGCAGGATCACATGGACAGGGGAGCCAGTAGATGTCTTTGCGACGGAGATCCGGAGGCTAGCGGGACTGGCGGGTTATGCAGGGATGAGCCTTGAAAAAACGGTGAAAATGACGTTTGTGACTGGTCTTCCTGATAGTGTGTCCACAGAGCTGCTGAGACTGACAATGATCGAAAGCATGAACATAGATGAAGTGCTGACCCATGCCAGGGTGCTGACAAAGAAGAGTCACCAGTTGGAGGCAACCGCGAGTGTAAGCCTGATGGGAGGGAAGTCCGCAGTTAAGTAGAATCTCTCGTGGGGGCGGTCACCTGGAAAAGCCCCAGTGAAATGTTTTCGATGCCAGGGGCCTCATTTTGTACGGGACTGCCGAGAACCTAAGCCTGGCATAACCTGCTTCCGTTGTGGACAAACTGGCCATATCAGCCGAACCTGCACGATGCAGGGAAACGATTAGAGGGGTGCCATAGCGCCAGTGGCTACCCCCCCTATCAAGTGACGGCGCATAGGACTGCATTACCACAGGTGGAGGTCACCGCAAACGGGAAGAGAGCCAAAGCCCTGGTTGATACCGGCTGCACGACCACGTTGGTGACAACGAATGTTGCTAAATCTTTGCATGGAACGACCAGTGTGAGGGCGGTTGATGGCCGTGAGGTGATGTGCCGAGGAATGTGCACTGTGAGAATAATAGTGAGAGAGACCGAACTTGAGGTGAGGGCAATTGTGATGGATCGGCTTGTTGCAGGTGTTGATGTTGTGTTGGGTCTGGATGTCATCGATCGACTAGGGGGTGCTCTGTTTAGCATGGGCATGATCACATTTGGATGCGAGCGCCCAGTCGGATTGGCAGGAATGGAGAGTGTTAAAGCCAAGAAGGCGGAACCGTGCCAAATCAAAGACAAAGACTTTCAGGCCAGTTTTGATGGAGATAAGTGGACGGTGGAATGGCGTTGTGTTTCAGAGCCGCCAATACTAACAAATCATGTTGGGTGCTACGAAAGTACTCTGAATGGTGACACAAGGGCTGAATTTGATAAAGAGATAACGAGGTGGATTGAGGAAGGTATCCTTGTACCATGGTCCGGAGAAGCAGACGAAGTCCTACCACTCATGGCGGTAGTCTAGCCCACCAAAGGAAAGGTTAGGCCAGTATTGGACTACAGAGAGCTAAACCAGCATATTGCTTGCCACACAGGGGACGGTATCGACGTTTGCGAGGAAGTAATGCGAGAGTGGAGGAAGATGGAGCGGGCAAGCAAGACTGTGGACCTAAAATCAGCCTACCTCCAGATACACATAGACGAGAAGCTATGGCGGTACCAGCTGGTTAAGTTCAAGGGTCAGACCTTTTGCTTGACAAGGTTGAGTTTTGGGCTCAGTTCTGCACCCACAATTATGACTGCAATTTTGAAAAGAGTGCTGGGGAAAAATAACGAGGTGGAGAGGGCCACAAGCTCATATATTAATGACATCCTGGTCGAGGAAGGAAAACTGTCCGCGGAAAGTGTTAGCAATCACGTTGAAAGATATGGTTTGAGTGCGAAGCCACCTGAGCCACTAGAAAATGGCATGACCCTAGGACTAAAGCTGCAAAGGAATAAGGAGGGACGTTGATGTTCGGACGGGGTAATGAGGTGCCCGATATCTCAGACGGACTGACTAAGAGAGAGCTGTTCTCCATATGTGGGAAGCTGGTTGGCCATTACCCCATTTGCGGGTGGCTCAGAGTAGCATGCAGCTATATAAAAAGGCGGACCGAAGGCGGCCGCTGGGATGACACAGTAACTGAGGATGTTGTGCAGTTGATACGCGAGGTGGTGGAGGAGGTTAAGGTGGAAGACCCCGTCAAAGGAAAATGGCGTGTCGAACGGGGCAAAGAAGGTGTGATCTGGTGTGATGCTAGCACTCTGCTCTCTGTGTGCTGCTTGAAATTGGAGGAGCAACAGTGGAGGATGCCGCTTGGCTACGCAAAAGGAATGACCATGCCCACATAAATGTTGCAGAGCTCGAGGCTGCAGCAAAGGGAGTGAACCTGGCTCTAAAGTGGGGCTTGAAAAATGCAGAATTGAAAACGGACTCGGCCACAGTGGCCTCCTGAATCCAGTCAGAAGTCTCAGGAGACAGGAGAGTAAGGACCAAGGGAGCTGCTGAGATGCTGATCAAGCGTAGGCTCGGGATTGTGGGAGACTTGATTCACGAGTTTGGACTGAGAGTGTCGGTTACGCTTGTCCCAACTCAAAAGAACAGAGCAGATGCCCTGACCCGAGTAAAGAAGGCCTGGCTTAAAGAGAAGGATGCAGCGGTTGTGTGTTCCGTTAGTGAGGAAGCGAGAGAGCTGCATGAAATGCACCACTTTGGGAAAGAGAGGACACTTTTTCTTGCAAGAAAGGTGAACCCGAGTGTGACAAAGGAGGCGGTTAAAGAGGTGGTGGAACAATTCAGAGAGATTCAATCAATTGACCCTACCCCATCCAGGAACGAGAGAGGGGAATTACAGGTGACTGAAACTTGGAAACGGCTGGCCATTGACGTCACGCATTATAGGAACGATATATTCCTGTCAATGGTCGACTGTGGATCTGGGAGAGTGGCAATCTGGCGTAAGTTGAGAGCGGAAACCGCGAGTGAAATCTGCAGAGCCATGGAGGCGGTGTTTTTGGAGAGAGGGCCAGTGGAGGAAATATTACTGGATAATGGTGCCGCCTTCCGCTCTGAAGACTTTGCAGAGCTGTGTGCCAGGTGGGGAACCCGGAAATTTTTTCGGGCTGCATATCGACCGGGAGGAAATGGGATTGTCGAAAGGCATCACTGAACCATAAAGGCTGTTGCAGAGAGAGGCCGAATCTCACCAGAAGAGGCGGTATTTTGGTACAACATGTCTCCAAAGAGTGGCCAAGATGAAGAGTGAGTGCCGTATCAGTCAGTCTTTCGGTATGAGGGCCGTCATCCTCTTGCTAGAACGAACATGAGTGAAGAGGGACAAGGATCCATCACAGTTGGTGAAGAAGTGTGGGTCAAGCCACCGGGAGCTCTATGCACTACACGTTGGGGACGAGGAAGGGTAACGCATGTACAGTCTGTAAACAATGTGAGTGTTGACGGGATGCCGCGACACGTGCTTGACATACATTGTGTCTCTCTGCCATCAAATGGAGATGCTGAGGAAGAAGCCGGTGAACACCCATTGGAAGAACCCCCGCGACGCTCTAATCGTGAGACAACCGGTCTGGATGGCTGACTATGCGAATTGAGATGTGATTTTTAGATCACGGGGGCATGTAGTGGAAAAATAAAAACATAAGACCTACCCGTAATCTCGTCGGGCGGACGTGAATCTCGCGAGGTTTCTATTAAACTCCAAAAATGGCGGGTATAAGTAATGCTGTATTGTCTTTGTTGGTTCAGTTCCTGATTGAGACCAGTGAAGGTGGAGGTCGGATTGGGTGCCCCAGGAAGAGAGACAAGAAGGTGTTTTCGGACGACATATATATATATGATAATTTTATTTACACAGACATGTACAAAATCTGCGACACTGGCATGTCGATGTTATCAATCAACAGTTACTATAAACTGAGATCTCATCCGGCAGAGTTAGACTCCGAGCTTAACCTCAGATCATATTTGGAGAGAATGCAATGGAGGGATAGAGAAAGAGAAGAAGAAGAAAAGAAATTTAACATTTCAAAAATTGAGGCCGTTAAAAAATAAAAATTAAAAATCTACAAAATCTAAAAACAAAAAACAAAAAATCTAAAATCTAAAATCTGAAACAAACAGGGCAAATAAATAAATAAATAAATAAATAAATAAATAAAAATATTAATTGGAAAGATGGGCATATAATGAAGGGAGGGGTGATGGGAAGGTAGACACATAAAGGAAAATAAGGAGAAAAAGAGAACGTCTGTTGATTGAGATCGACAGAGAAGGAGGGGGTAGACATACACGAATCAAGTGTAAAAAAAAACAGCCGAGTTTATAAATGTATTTTTTCAAGTGAACTGTAATATTGTGTATATGTATGTATGTGTGCATGCGGGCAAACCGATCAGACGCGTGTGATTGTTGTAGTGGTGGGGCGATGATCAAATGTGTCGCCGATTCTGGATTTATATTGTCTTTATAATTTGTCTAGAGTTTATTTGCTTACTATGAATAAATTAATAAATTGAATAAATATGTTCGTTAAATATGACAGGATTAGTAGTAGTAATAATAATAATAGATACCCGTAATAATTGAGGTGAAATAATGAAAATAATAAATGAATAATAAAAATAATAATAATAGTTTAATTTTATTTAAAAGTACTAAAAATATAACTAAAGAAGAACTAGAAAGTGCCGATGTTATTAATTATTATTAGTATTAATAATTATAATAATAATAATAATAATAATAATAATAATAATAATAATAATAATAATAATAATAATAATAATAATAATAATAATGGTAATAGTAATAAAAATAGTAATAATAATAACAGCGACAACGACAACGATAATGGTGGTCAATAATATTTAAGAAGTTATAAAAATAATAGTTTAGGAAAGAAATAGAATAATTAAGAAATATTAAGAATCCTAGGAGGTAGTGATTATCAAAATGATATTAAATAATAAGATAATGTTTGCCGATATTATGATATGGGTTAATGGTTGCAATAATGCTGATCATATAAAAAAGGTAATAATAATGGTTTAACCGACAGCAGTAATCAGAGTGGTAATCCCAGTAATCTTAACAATAGTAATAATGATAATGAAAAAATGATAGTGAAGAATTAATAAAAAATAATAGAACAGTACAAATAGTAGCAGTAGTCATAATGGTGGCAATAATAGTAATAAAGATGATAACAATAATAATAATAATAATAATAATAATAATAATAATAATAATAATAATAATAATAATAATAATAATTATAATAATCATGGTAATAATAATAACTGAAATAAAATAATAAAGTTATAGATAATGACATTATCGTTATTATCATCAATGGCAGTGGAATCAAAAGTCAGGTAACGGTAAAACATGGCAATATCAATATTATTAATAATAGTGATACTGTTAATTTCACTGCCGCAAATAACAATAACTATGATAGTAACATCAGACATGATGCCACCATAAACAACAATAATTATCTTGATAAAAGTACAGATATGAAAAATAATTCTATGTCAAATAATAATTAAGTTTAAAATATTAATAATAGTAGTAATAAATAATTGATAGTGATAATCTAAAAATAATCTAAAAAATATATAAATATTAATCAATAAATGGATAAACATACATATAAGGGGGTATTTAAGGGTAAAGAAAAATACAGAAGATGACAATTAGTGTTACTCGTTGTGGGTATGATGATAATAATAATAATAATAATAATAATAATAATAATAATAATAATAATAATAATATCACCAATACTACCACTAACAGTACTACTACAAATAATACAACTGATAATAATACTACAAACAATAATGCTACTACTAATAAAAATAATAATAATAATTAATAAAAAAGGTATAAGATGATAGTTGTGTTGACAAAATTATCAATTGATGGGTAGGTGAAGTTTTTTTTTTTTATATATATATATAGTAACAACCTAAGGGGTTATAAGTGGATTACTAAGAAGGTGTAATATATTATGCCTACAGTTAATTGATGTTTCTTGGTTTTTGTTTAGAAGTTTGCCCCTATCACTAAATTTAATTATTTCAAGTTTTTCTGTTAGGCAAAGGTAGCAAGGTGAGTTTAGGGAACCACAGGTGCTAGTTTTTCTAATTGTGTTCCAGGTTACTGTTGGTGATAGGTTATTGTTGTATAGTTCCCAGTAATATATAGAAAGTGAGGTTCTTTTTTATATGTAGGGTTATTAAAAGAACACTTATGTCCAGTATATATTTCTTTGAAGGTATTACCAGCCATACCTATGTAGAATTTTTTCAGGGTTGGGTTTTCTTTAGTAGAGATGGTTGCTTGATATACTGATTGGGTTATTTGGCAATTATGTTGTAATGGGCATTCTTTTTTGTTTGTGCAGTTACAGGCCTTGGTATTTGCTGTTTTCGTTGCGGTAGTTTTTTCATTTAGAATTTTATTGTTATGTTTTTTTATTATTTTTTCTAAATTTTCACCACGGCTATACTTAATTTGAGGGTGTTTTTATTAAAAATATTATGCAGTATATTGTTGGGAGGGAAGTGTAGATTAATTAAGTCTAAATTTTTTTACTGAGTTTGGTTTTAACCATGTTATTATATGGGGGTGTGAACCAAATAATTTTTGTACCCCTACTTATGCGTCTGTTGTTGGGAGGTGTAGGTTTGGTGAATTTAATTTGGGTGTTTTTGTATCCACTTTGCTTTAACGCTTTATTGTAAAAGTCCTTATGTTTGTTAAAAATTTCTTCATTAGAGGAGTTATCACTAATTCTTTTTTCGATTGATCTGGGGATGTGTTGAATAATTGTTGGATTACCACCCTTTTGGATTACCACCCTGTGGATATTTTTCACCTGGATTATTACCATTATTATTATATATATATATATGTATATATATATATATATATATATATATATATATATATATATATATATATATATATATACACTAATTTTCACTATAGCCAGGTTGGATCCTCAACTTAATATCGCTGTCAAATGAAGGGTAATTTCATGCAGAAAAGTTGAATGAAAGGAATTAAGTCTGTAACGACGTGGTCTGTTGTGTTTTTTAAAAAGAATAGTTATTTAAAACATAAAGAAAAATAATGTACACTTGTTTGTCTAAAACGCAAGGCAGCTTAGTAAAGTTCTACGCTGTGTTCATTTTAAGTTGGACTTACGGACTCCAGTGATTATGGGCGACTTGATGGTTAGTCAGCGAAATCTATTCTAAGTTCTGGGCGAGAAAAGAATACAAACGGCACGCGTTTTATTATGTTTTATTTTTTCAAATAGTTAAACACGTGTCAATAACGTCTTTTTATGCTGTGTTCTGTTTCGTATGTTTTTCCGTGATCTTCGTTTATCTGAAGATGTTCGTTTATTCGAACGAAGCCGGTAAAATCTTTCGTTTCGTTATCTTTTTTCCTGCACTTGAAGTTGTTTTTTCCGTTGTTTTTTTTAACACATCCTGTCTTTCACGGCATTTAATTCTATGATATATCGGGCATTTTACTCCGGTAATGTATCGTGTACTTATTTTTTTTTTACTAGTTCACTAAACAGTAATAAATACACATGTAGAGCTACGTAGTAGTATAAAAATATGTTAATCGAAACGTAGCTACAGAACCTATTTATCCGTATTACTACCCTTCGTTGTGAGTGATTCTCACGTTGACATTCAAGGCCGAATCGCAAGATCTCTTGTAACTGTGATCGACAGTCTTATATTTAACTTTTACGCAATTACGCTCACTTCGACTGTAAAGGAAATTGTACCGCATGTGCTATTAGTTTATTTCCAGACTGCTGGTTTCCGAGAGAACTCTAGTTTAACTACAAAGTGTGATGCTTTCAGCTTAGTGGAGACCGTTATTTTCCCTATATATATATATATATATATATATATATATATATATATATATATATATATATATGAGAGAGAGAGAGAGTTTCAATTACCTCCTAGACACCTAACACTAACTGTAACTTAAAGTGTTTTCGGTCTCTCTGCACAATCTGACATGAAGATACTTCACCATACAAGTAAACCCTGGCCAAATATTCAAAATAACATAGTATTCACAGCAGAAATGATACCTCCTTAATAGGGCTATACGCTTACTCATGAGAGAAATGATAAACTTTCTCCTAGTGATGTAACCTCAAGAAACAACATTTTGCTGGATACACCACCAGACTAGATGAATTCTTGTCCTGGAATTTCGGTAAGACCAAAACACTAGAAGAAAGATATACTATAACATAATTAACTGGTCAATTGTGGAGAGAAAACATTTATGTTGTTAACTTCTTTACTAACTCAACGTTTGAGAAATAAAGAAGAACTTAAATAGAATATTCGATTACCTATGTATCTTATATAGAGATTAAGGGTTAGCCCCATGAGCGGGCCTCTATACTTCTGAGTACTTCATCTAAAGTAAAATAAACACAAAAATATATATATATGAAGGTGGGTGCATGTAAGGATGTGTGTGCGCGTGTCTGTTTTGTGTGTGTATGCGTTACAAAGTATTATGACTAGACTTCCCACTTTACATAACTCGTCGCCGGCTTTGCTTGCCGGAACCGAAAGTAAAAGTAGCGCTTCACGATTTCCACGCGACACATGTGTTGCCTGGCGTCCGCATATCACACTCGTCGTCTACGATTAATAAAAAAAAGAGTACAACTGGTTATAAGGGTGGAGGGTACTGAAAGGCAGTTCTATTAATTACACCATGTACAACAGCTATATGCAGTTGCAGTAGATGCAGAGGAAATACATGCTGTGTACGTAGGAGGGAGTAGCTTACAACGATGGAAGTTGCCGTAGCAGCGGCTTTTGTCGTTTTTCTTGTTGTTTGTATTCCAAACAGTTGGTGTATGAGTTACAGTAGTTTCT
>OY744520.1:154964106-154976606 GCA_963556195.1 Sepiola atlantica | reverse complement strand
TGTAAGTGTGCGTGTATATGTGTAAGTGTCAGCAATTATAATTCTAGAACGATAAGAGCGATTCTTATAAGCTTTGTAACTAAGTGCATATTCCTCGACACTGTTAACATAAGCTATATATATATATATATATATATATATATATATATATATATATCACAATGTATCGTAAAAATAACGATGTTCCCTGGAGACATTAAAGAGGCTAAATGCCCTTATATTTTCCCCGGGAATAAAGCATAACCGTTTCTCTTTAGCTTACCTTCATGAATTGATTGTTATACTACTACTAAGCTATATATATATATATATATATATATATATACGTAACATATTTTATTACGTTATACTATTTGAATATATATATCGAATAGTAATAATAAAAGTATATATATATATATATATATATGTATATATATATATATATATATATATATATATATATATATATATATATATATATATGTGTGTGTGTGTGTGTGTCTTTTTTCTGGTCGGCATTACATAACCCATAGTTGGTTGCAATGCCGTAAAACAAACCAAACCAAACCAAATCAATCTTTTTTTCTGGTTGATATATATAGAGTTTCAGTGAATCCTAAACTGAATAAGTTAATTTTACTTTAATCAAAATCTTAACTATAAGCAACTGTTGGAAAGTTTATTAATTCCCAAATTTGAGCAAACATCGATTGTTTTTTATATTCCAAACTGGTGGCTTAACAAGACTACGTTGTACGTCCAGAACATAAGTTCCAAATCCATGTTTACATTATTTAAAACAAAGAAGCATATTTTAGATTTATTTAAACAATTCGCAGACAACACCTTTACACTCATTGTAAAATCAAACAGTATCCCAGTATTGTTAATACGTAATCGTACAGACGTTTGGATTCGCCAATTAAAAAAACAGATATATGCGTTATAGTGAATACGTCATTTCCATAATTAATTTAAATGAATTTTAATTAATCAACCTAATATAGCAAATTAAATGCTATCACTAATAATTGCCTGATATAGGTAACACAGTCACAGGAAGAACTCGTCTCTTTACCACAATGGAAGAAGAGTTTTTTCTTTCCACCACGCACCAAGCGCCAGAATTTCCATGGGCATAAACTTTATCTAAAGTTTCTCGTCCGTAGAACACATTACCGCGGTACTGCCTTCCTGTAGATTCAAATTCGATGTTAATAATAAACTTATCCGTAAGTGATCAAACTTAGCTCATATCGTTGAGTGTACTCTATCTTTCGGCTGCCTATCTTTCCATCTAATTTACGAGTGGCTTTTGGTATTGATAAGTTGTGACCTAACGGTATATATATATATATATATATATATATATATATATATATAGAGAGAGAGAGAGAGAGAGAGAGAGAGAGAAAGAGAGAGGGAGATAGACATACAGACAGAGAGAGAGAGAGAGGGGGAAGATACATAAAGGATAACGATTAATAGACGAGAACCACGCACAGTGCGAAATATCTTATTTTGAATAATGATATTCAGATGAAAATATTTCTCGCAAAAAGAAAAAAAAACACTCAGATAAAACAACATAATCAATGATTGCGACAATTATAAGAAAAGAAAAAACTTTCCAGTTTCTAGTCGGTGTAAAATCAAGCACGAAAAAGGAACGAAGTGTAAATGACTCCCGTGCTCTCAATAAAAAAGATAGGTGTTCCTATCTTTTAATAGGGGTGTTGGACCATAAACAGCTAGCACTGTGTAGAGATCCGAACTGAATTGTAGACTCTCTCTACCTCTCCTTCTTTTTGTTTAATTCCATTCCTCTTACTGTGTTCTAACGCTCTATTTGCCTTCCTTCTGTCTTCTCTTACTTTTACGCTCTCTCGATCTCGCAGATACTCACTATCTATCTATCTATCTATCTATCTATCTATCTATCTATCTATCTATCTACCGCTATCTCTCTATCTACATTTGTCTTTCTCGTTTTCTTTTCACTGTTATCTATTTTTTTCATACTTTCTTTTGAGTCTCTGATTCTGAACAACTCATTCTCGTACTCCCGGTCGTTTCACTCTCACTTAATCTATTTTACTATCTCTTTCCTACATCTTTCTCTCTGTCTTTTCATATCTCTTTTCCTTTTCCTTGGTCTCACTTTCCATAGTTTCACTAACTCTTTCTCGCTCTCCTCTTTTCACTACTGCATTTCCTGTCTTTTCTCTCTTCAGCTCTTATTCGCCTTCATTCTCGCACTTTCTCTGAATTCAAACGCCTATATATATATATATATATATATATATATATATATATATATATATATATATATATATATATATATATATATATATGTATATATATATATATATATATATATATATATATATATATATATATATATATATATATATAGGCGTGTGAGGGGAACCAGTCGGCCAGTGTTTTTATGGCGCATATAATAATGCAGAGTACAGGTCTGCTCGAAGCAGTTGCATATTAATTACTGGTCTAGGACTGGAATTTATTAATATCAACTAGTATCACAGAGAATCAACGTTCTATGTACTGACCAGAGACAACGTCGGTGATCTTATTGAAACTTATGTCAACGTCTGTATTATGTTATATATATATATATATATATATATATATATATATATATATATATATATATATATATATATGAGGATAAAATTTACGATATATCATGAAATGAAATGTGGTGAAAGATAAAGTGCGAAAAAGACAAAAGAAAACAAAAATTCAATTCAGGGATAATCATCACGAAACAGTTTCGTTCGGATCAACGAACCTCTTTTCATTTTTTCTGAAGACGTTCGTTGATGCGTCAGAAACCGGTAAAATATCTCGTTCTTGATATTTCTTCCTGTATTTAAATTTGCTTTTTTTACGTTTGTCCTTTTCACTCACACAAATGCACACACCCATACCCCCCACACACTTATATATATATATATATATATATATATATATATATATATATATGTATGCATATACATATATATGTATACATGTATATATATATATACATATATACATATATATATATGTATATATATATATGTATACATGTATATATATACATATATACATATATATATATATATATATACACATACATGCATACATACATGTACGTATATCCTTCTTTATCTGCTGTCTCCCTTTTTGTACTATTCTTTTGGAAAGTAGAGTCACCCGGTCGGTGTGCAGCAGTGAAGCGCCCGTACCGGGACACAGAAATTGCGAAGTGCGATGCGCACAATTGGACCGAGTAAGACTGAGCGGTATCTTTCTAACAGTGAAGCACGCAAGAAGGAAAAAAACACGGAGCGAGTTCTCCTTCGTCCGTCTCAGTCAGCTCCATTGAATAGAATCCCGTCAAGGAACGACGTGTGCGTCTGGCTCTACTGCAGCTACTGCTTCCGCTACAATAATACAAATCAGACGAACATACACACACGCACATGAATATAGCAACGCCTTGAGATACACACACACATATAGATATGTTAACTGTGTCTTTTTCTCTCTTTAAATATATAGAGAATCAGAGATAGAGAAGATAGATAGATAGATAGATAGATAGATATAAGAATAGAATTAGAGAGACGGGCAGATCAAGAGGAAGAGAGAGAGATAAAGAGAGAAAACACAGGCGGATATACATCCGTGCTCGTAAATATAGTAACGCCTAAATAGACAGACACACACAGACTCACGTATACACACACACACACACACACACACACACACACACACATATATATATATATATATATATATATAGTCATCCACATACAAACTTTTTCGCTGTATCATAGCCCTTCAGTGCAGCCTCAAGCCGGGATTGAAACTCAAACGTCAGTCTGACAGTCGGTGCCTTAACCTCTGCGCTATCATGCGACACTGGCTGAATGTAAGTGGTATCTCAATGTAAACAAAGAGCTATGCCTTAAAGCTAATGGCATTTGGTGATATCCTTAAAAAATAAGCTCTACCCAAAAAGGGAGGTTTATATAGTAATCCACATACAGACTGTTTCGCTGTATCACAGCTCTTCAGTGCGGCTAAACCAGCTAGTGTCTCTCTCTCTTTCTGTTATTCTCTCTCTCTCTCTCTCTCTCTATATATATATATATATATATATATATATAGAGAGAGAGAGAGAGAGAGAGAGAGAGATAGAGGGAGGGAGAGAGGACGACATAAATAGATAGATAAATAGAGAGTGATAGAGTTACATAGTAAGATCAACATAGAGAATGAAAGGGAGAAAAGTCAAATTACTGAAAACAAGCATAAAGACAAAAATACAATCATATTAAGTCATATGTTTACATTTTTCATTTTTACTGTTTATCAAGAAAATGTTAAAATCTCATAAACATCGTATAGACATGAGAAGGGAAGGGTAGGAAAAAGGAGAACAACACGGGATAGATGGAAAAGGAAAAGGAAGAAAAGGGATATATATGTAGTGGTGGAGTAGCTAAGATAGTACTGGAACTGAGATAAGCCTAAAACTATGTAGCAATAAAATATGTGTTTGTACACACAGGCACACGTATAAATATAAGTAAATATATACATACACACATACAAACAGATAAATATATATACATATATATATATATATATATATATATATATATATATATATATATATATATATATATACATACATACACATACATACACATATATATCCTACTCCATACAAGTGTATATCGATTCCAAATTCAATGTCTTTATCCTGATATTTAGATTATTTTACAATACAATTGATTACGGTGAAAATTACTATTATTCAAACTGCTTAGATTTGATATATATATATATATATATATATATATATATATATATATATATATATATATATATATATATATATATTGGATTTGGTTAGTATCTCTAGAAATTCCAACTGCATTTCCTTTATTTGTTTAAGATAACTCAAAGTTATTTTAGAATATATATATATATATATATATATATATATATATATATATATAAATATATATATAATGAAAATACACTTATGACAAGCAAGCTAAACAAAGTTCATCAGCGTTACAACGATGGTTTACATTATGCAATACTATTAACAAGCGCCAGTAATGTGTACATTAAACTCTACCAATGAAATCTCTATTCAATTACCTATAGTGAGACAGACTTAATCGTACAGGAGTGAAAGTATATTCGCATATTACCACTCAGTTACACTTATTAATTGAGCACTTTGTAAACACATACTGAAACAAATAAAAATATATATAATTTTTCATTTAATGTTTTTTTATATAATTAGTCGCCACTTATCAGGACTCGTGGGTTATGCGAGGGTTTAAAAGGGCAATAATCGCCACCATTAGGGGATTTAAAACAATGTGTAACATGGGTAGAACTGATTATATAAGAGGTCGGGTTAACAAGTATTGGTTTACAGACATGAAGACGACAATAGTGTTGTCAATTTTTGAAGCAGCCCTGTTGTATTTTGTTTTACGGATTTGATGTACTAGTAAAGAAACTTTGTTCATGTTAGATCTGTTTGTTTCAGTTGAAGAGAAAGTGAAAGAAAAGTGTTTGCTTTTGTTGTAGTTAGTCGAGTTTTTGTTGTTAATGTGTTTACAGTGTGGGCAGGGATTGAGTTGCAATCGAGTAGCTCCGATGAGTATAACGATATAGTAGAGAGAGGCTAGCAACATCTCGTATGTGTTAAACAAGCTGTAGGAAACAGAGGAGAGATCATCCCCATCTAGATTGAACATTTGTTTTGCACTCTGTCAATGCAGGAAATAATGCTCTGAACAGCACCGCTCAGTATATGACAGCAGTACTCAATCTTGAGGCGTATATGGCTCTTATACAAATAGAGGACTGCGTCAGGAGTGAGGTAATTTCTGCAGCGGTAGAATTTCCATTTCCCCAGAAACCTTAACAAAACATTTTATGCAAGTCTTTAATTTCAGGCGTTGTCAGTCCTAGGAGCTAATCAAAGAAGGGGGAGTTCTCAAAGAGCGAGCTATTCATTGCAACTCGGTAGAAATAAGAATCTACGCGTGTGTGGTGAAAGCAGAGACACCTGTTTCTAAAGGCGTTAAAAGTAACAAGCCACTTCATAAAAAAGTAGTATATGTATATAGGTCTATGTACTTGACTATGTAAAAAGTAGTATATGTATATAGGTCTATGTATTAATACTGATAATAATGTGAAGATATGTATATATATATATGTAATTAACCTTTGCACAGTTTCCTTTTGTACGATTTCAATGCAGCAGGTGTTGTGTATGGATCCGTTAATTAAAATTAATTATTCTTTATATTTAACATTCTCGCTAAAAAGTAATACACACCGTACTTTATTTATCTTATTCTCTGCTAATTATTTTGATAAATTAGAGTTTAGAAAATGCAATAATTATACACGTTGGCATATATATATATATATAGAGAGAGGGAGAGAGAGGGGGAGAGATAGATAGATAGATAGATAGATAGATAGAGGGAATGTTTTGATACCAATATTGCAGCGAGCTGACGAACACATTGTCTTTATTGAATATGTGAACACATAAAATGTATATAAAAATACATGGCTCAACAAGCAAAGATTCGCGTATGCTAACATGTGGCTGTACTTAAATACGCATAACTGCAAATGAGCTTTCTTAAAACACGGATGTATAAACACACGGGGGTGATGTGTAAACACAGTCCTCCGGAGACAAACTGCAATCGCCTGTTTATCATTGTTTAAGTATGTTTACATTTACACGGAAAGTTGACACGGAAATACGCATACACGTGGGTTGGATCCTTGTATAAACACGCGCTAATCAAATATTACCTAAACTACACACACGCACAAGCGCAGCTACACACACATATATATAAATAAATGTGAAGATCTGTCAATAAGATAATCAATATATATTCAATCAACCTAGTGTGATAAAGTATACATGAATTAATTTCCTGGAATATATGTATATTTACTTTAAAAGACAAACGTTAGAGATAATACACATACATTGGCGATGTACTTTGGCTTATAACACACGGCGTTTTCTATGAATAAAAGTAAGTACACTAAGGCATACATTGTATACACGTGTGTATATGAGTGTGTCTGTTTGTGACTGTGTGGCTGTTAAATACGACCGTTTAAAGCAATTATTTCTAGAATACTTTTTCAATGGATTTATAAATAAGCTTACACACGATACAAATAAGAAGACCCAGCAAAATTGACCCTCGAGGAAAACCTCTTTGATCGAAACGCCTGTGGGAAGTTCCAACTAACCAATACACAATTATTATCAATATTGATGATGTGAAAAAGCAAATAGATAAGAAAATCACTTACTATTCCGTTTCAATAAATTTCTATTTAACAAGCAACACAAACATGTTAGCATTATTGCTTTTCTTATTCACAGAGAAAAAAATATTTTCAGCAGAGAGAACAATACATGAAGCGTTCTCTACGTGAAACACACTTCCACGCTGACGTGATACAAATATACATGTAATACATATATACATATGTAATACATATATACATATAAGTTATTATGAGTCAACTATAATTTAGTGTTTGTAACTTTATGAATATGTATAATTTTATAAAAGTCTATAATTATTCATGCATATAAAAGATTGTAATAACATCATAACAAACATGGAAGTAAGTTCTGTCATTTAAGCCCACATTTCAATTCATACATATATTATCGATAAACTCACGTTACGTCTTTGCTTCGACTCATCAGTAATCTCTATCTATATGAAGTTAGGTATGTGTATATGTTTACATATTTGTATGGACAACATTAACTTTGAAACTATTAAACAGATAATTATGAGTTTTCGAACACAACTGCTCGAGTTAAGAAGTACAGTCGAGGGAAAAGGATGCAGGGACGAAATTCCAAAGTCTTGCAGTTCGAAGAAAAGAGCTATTAGAGAAGAAAGCGTTCCGGCATTTGGAAAGCTCTATGGTGAAGGGGTTTGATTTTGCTGGTGTTGGTTTTGTCGCGGGTAGTTATGTTGATGCTCATAAATGCTACAAGTTCGTCCGAGCACATTCCATTGAAGTATTTGAAAACTAAGCACACGTATGCAACATTTAGGCAGTAAAACAGGGTCTCGAGCTTCGTAGGTAGTGTGGGACATATTATGTTAGAGGCTCGTTTAAGACCCTTTTTAATAGGGGTAAAAACTAGTGGTTTCTGCACCAGTCCAGATGTGGCAACAATACTCACTACATACCGAATTATCGTATTATAGAGATATCGAATGCTGGCAGATAACAGAAGCATCCTAACCCTAACCCAGACCCCACCTTCTTTGCAGCAAACTAGGCAATGTATTTGTTTTAGTTCATGTAACCTACGTGTGTTAGTCCGAGGAGTTTGAATGTGGAATCTCAGGTTGGAACGGTTTCTTATTATTGTTAAAGGAAAGCGGAGTTGTCTTTGTGGCAGCAAATGCAACTTAAACGTAAATGTAAATGCGATATATAAACCTTTCGCCTGATATAATTTCATGTGAACCATTGTATAGTCATCATTAGTTACATATAGGCCAAGTAATAATAAGTTCTTCCATATTTTTTAATATTTTATTTAAACAGACATGTACAAAACTCCGCTACACTGGCTTGTCGATACTTGTACCTTTAGTTATTAAAAACTAAACGTCTCGTCAGGCAGAAAAAGTTTGATCTTACACTACGGTATTCATACTGAATTTTCAACATTGACATGCCAGTGTAGCAACGTTGTGTACATGTCTGTTTAAATAAAAACAATCATATAAATAGCTCTAATTACTATTGAGCACTATAATATAAGCCCGGTTCAAATTATTTTGATCTTTATCCCGTGAATATATACTTAACCTGGAAAAGGTTGATCTTGCGACATTTAGTTTAATTACAAATTATTAATATGTAGAATTATACATTGCGCGATTTATAATGTTAATATACATACTGGTGTTGGACCAAACAATTTAAATGACTTAATGTCTCAATGTATTTATTTATATTAGACAGAAACACTGTTACATGAAATTATAGCGTAAACTCTACAAAGACATTCAATTGTTTCCAGAGGAATATTTTTCACATTTTACGATTAACACGATCTCTCCTTCTTGTAGTGATGATGGTGGAGGAGCTCGACTTTTCACTTGCTTTTCTAACATGCACCAAAAATGTTCAATAGTATTGAGATCTTGGAATCCATTAGAATGTTATTCGTGTCATTCACAATCAATTACAACTGGGTGAATTAATGCATTAACATCCACAAGGATTGTGTTTCTCTCCTGGGACATATCTTCATACATAAAATGAATTTGATCTGATAAAATGCTAAAATAGTGTTGGCCTATTAATACAGTACACAACCCGCAGATTGCTGACATAGAGGCCGCATATTATCACAGACCCTCCTCCATATTCAAAAATTAATATGGCCCAGATGTTTATTTTTGACTGTCTTCACACGTATATCCGACCGGTGGTCACAAGTAAGTTAACAGATAATTTATCCGAAAAAATATTCTTCCATTCATCTAGGGACGAATTCTGTAGGATTCTACTCTAAACACTTTGCAAGATTTGTTTTTGAAAATAGTAGTTTTCTGATTGGAGCCTTGCAGTGAAAATCTCGCTTCATGAAGCTCCCGGCGAACAATTTCTGTAGAAACTGGGTTCTCAATGTTTCCATTAGGTTCTGCAGTAATATTTAAGGCTTTAGGTATTTTCTACCAATTCGTGTAAAGAGTTTACACATAAGAGTTAGTATCAGTATATCTTCATTTTAATCTTCGTTTTATTATAGGATTTTGATTTTAGGAAATGTCTAAAATGTCATGCTTAATCTTACTTGCTTACTTTGTGTCGAAAACTAATTTATATATGTATATATATATATAAAGGGAGGCGCGAGAGCGCTCTATCCCTTAATAGACTTCAAAAACGACCTATGCTAGAAATCTTATTTCTTTGATCAGTCATAACTCAAAATCCAATAAAGCAAATTAGTTAAAACTTTGCACAAAATGTTCATTTGATAGGTTCTATACGTGTGTAGAATTTCAGCATCATTACTCAAGGCAACCTAGAGATCTAGAAAGGTCAGGAGTGATTTTGTGTTATCCGTGTGTACGTACGTACGTGTCTGCCACCCTGTATCTCATCAACTATTTAATGGATTCAGCTGATTTTTGGCAGAGACAAAGGTTCTAAGGTCTAGTTGATGGCATTTTAATTTCAGCTTACCATATACCTTAGTTTTCCAGAAAATTTAAAAAACCTTAAAAATGACCATTGTCTTGAGGCATAGCCTTTACAAAAGTAGTGACATTTCATGATAAATGCCAGTATACTGAAATCATATGCCCTTGATAGGGTTAAGATGAAAATTCATATACACTAAATGTACAAAAGCAAGGAAATTCCCAAATTTGTGCACTTTTATTGTCATTAAGGGTATGACTACATATCAACCAAACCATTTCATTATCACATCACTACCGTATAAATATCTATGCATGAGTGGATGAAGTGTGTGAGGTGTGCTGAAGAAAAAATCCTACAAGTAAAATACATAGCCCAGTTGTGCTCGCATACCCTTAATGACAATAAAAGTGGAAACATTTGGGGATTTCCTTGCTTTTGTACATCTAGTGTATATGAATTTTCATCTTAACCTTGATAAGGGCATATGATTTCAGTATACTGGCATTTATCATGGAATATATATATATATATATATATATATATATATATATATATATATATATATATATATGTATCTATATACTCCATTTGCGTCTAAGGACTATGGATGATACAACATAAATGTGAAATATTTGAATTTCGAATAGGAGGCTGCGCCCATATTATGCCTTCTAAAAACTCTGTGAGTACATACAAAGAAATTGAAATTTGACGTATATTAATTAATTGATGTACAACACCTATTTGACAGAAATTGGAGGTTGGTAATGTTTCAGAGGAGACTACCATCGCTGTTCATAAAAATAAATAAAAGTAAATATAGGTCACAATACGACGTCTTACGCCTAGTAAATCCGTTCCAAACTCTATACAGATTGTTAAACTACTTTAGGTGTAACTCTTTGAAATACAACGATATAGACATATATACACAACTTCATTCATATAAATACGAGGTAAATACCCGTCTCAGGATGAGTAGAAATAACTCCGCGAACAAGACACATGTGCACAACTTTTACGGGTTTTTTTTACTAAGATCAAAATTACATGTTGTGTCCATATTATGCACCCCTAAAACAACTTTATAATACTCCACAGAAACTGAAATTTGGGGAATATTTATTGATGTCTAATACCTAGTGTTTAACTTTCGAGAACATTGGAAGAATCTGAGTGTGCACGAAGTGATTTCGCCCTCTTTTTTCATTCGGTTGCATGAAGCTAAATGAAACTACACATAGGCTACATGTATTGTACCTAGTACGCTTAGCAGCTGTGTTCTATAATTCATAAAAATCGGCTTATTAGTTTAGGAGTGCGTCCTGTACATACAGCTATATAATCATATACACATACTAAACTTCATAAAGACACAGACACACATACACCTATATATATATATATATATATATATATATATATATATATATATATATATATATATATATATATATATTTATAGTAGATTTCGAGTACAACAAAATTGTAAGTAAATTCTAGAGGAAACATATTTTAAGCGATTGAACTCGCGGGTGACAAAAAAAGGAAATTGTTAAAATTTTCTATATGGCCTTATCGTCTGACCCTCTAAGAAGAAACGTCAGAATGGTAAATGAAAAAATAACAAAATCGAATGAGATATGAGGGAAAATTGTTTCAGTTGGCGAAAACAATTTTGAAAGAGAGAAACAACAAAAAAAAACGGTAAATCTCTCAAGGTTATTGGGAATTTGAAACATTCAAGATCTCTAACTGATGCTTCAAAATATTTTGTCTACACAGGCAAAGTCGAGAAATGTTAATAACGAACGCCTCCATAATATTGCGATGATTTTTCGACATGACAGTATGTAAAACAGAACACCACCCATCGGTATACTGGTCAGGTGATTACGGATGGCAATATTCATGTGATTGAAAGTTCCTGGATGATCTCGAAACCTTGAGTAAACGAATATCACGTGACAAATATTAGTCTGTTATCATTTCCAACGTTTGAGATGTCTTGTCAACGTAGTCAGCTCCACACTGACACAGACAAGAGAAAATGGTTAAAGTCGGGTAAACTACACAAAACATAGTTGCTAAAAAAAAGAAGAAATCCTTTTAACAATGTCAAGGTCGTCGGAATCTAACAACGGAAGTTCCAAATAGATAGAGCATCGTGACGAGCCAATAATTTTATCCCCATTTAATATATCAACGTTGCGTGCAATGGTGCCTTT
>OY744520.1:154856606-154959106 GCA_963556195.1 Sepiola atlantica | reverse complement strand
TACACTGTATAACTACATCAACTACGAGAGCCTAGCGTATATCCCCCTCTCACAACAACATTGAGCAGCGCTGGATAACTCACTTGATAGCTGGCCTATCAGTTCGACGCACAGACTCGGCGATCATTTTAGAAATTTGGAAAAAAGAATAACAAATAAAAACAAAAGAAGAGCTTCACACTAATTCGGAACACAGATTAGTCAATGTGTAGATTGTTGGGTGAAAAGGTAATATTTATTATAACGGGTCGAATTAGTCAAGTCAATGCGCGTTAGGAAATGCACAGATCTGGATTTAAGTAGCGGTTTCAAAAGAAGAAGGTGGAAGATATGATATCCTCGCTGTCAGAAGGACAACAACGGGACTGGAATTAACTTTTACGGCACCGGCGACATATACCATATATATATATATATATATATATATATATATATATATATATATATATATATATATATATATATGCACTTGGTATGGTATTTTGAAAAAATCGTAGTATTTGTTCTATTAATATAATATCGACTTACTGAACTTTTTCTCTTGGATAAACACATCAAGGTAAGAAAAAACATTTATCATTTTACTCATGTATTTATTATATATATATATATATATATATATATATATATGTGTGTGTGTGTGTGTGTGTGTGTGCGTGTGTGTGTGTATATGCTTTAGATTGTTTGGTAATATAAAATATACGTTGTTTTATAACGTCCGTACATGACGTTTTAAAAAGCATCCATTTAAATAAATCAAATAGAAAAAAAGCATTATTTCATTCTTTGTTTGTTCTTTAACGTTTTGTTACGTAAGCATTACTTGTTCATTGACTAAAAGACGTGTGAACGTCTTAATCCTGTAAGTTATACACAGTTAACTGTGAGTTCTAATTAGTTTCCTAACTAATACGCATTATTGATTATTGTTACAATGTCAAAAATAAAAAGTTATATATATATATATATATATATATATATATACGATAGAAACAACCTATTATGTTATATAGTGGTTATTTCAGCGTAAGTGAATGGTGAAATGCATACTTTCTCCAGATATGTAATAGCATAGAGGCAATGTGTATTCTTAATTTAAAGAGAACACTTTCTTGGAGAAGTGTAAAACTAGTAAAAGCTATATATATATATATATATATATATATATATATATATATATATATATATATATATATATATATATATATAAACAAGTGTACATATACTAGATGTGTCAATAAATACACACACACATGAATATGTTTATATAGTTGGTATGAACCTTTTCATTAATACAAACAGTTTTTGGCTACATATTTGCAGACACATTTCAGTCAGAGCTTTGAAATGTGCGTATATATATATATATATATATATATATATATATATATATATATATATATATATATATATATATATAATGGTACTTATCCAGGTAAAAAATATCCACAGGGTAGTAATCCAGAGAATTTTAACCGGGTTTATAAAAAGTACTCAATATCGAAATAGAGCTTTATATATGATAAATTTTTTTATTTACACAGACATGTACAAAATCTGCGACACTGGCATGTCGATGTTATCGATCAACAGTAACTATAAACTGAGATCTCATCAGGCAGAGTTAGAATCCGATCTTAACCTCAGATCATATTTGGAGAGAATTTCTCTCTAAATATTATCTGAGGTTAAGATCGGATTCTAACTCTTCCTGATGAGATCTCAGTTTATAGTAACTGTTGATCGATAACATCGACATGCCAGTGTCGCAGATTTTGTACATGTCTGTGTAAATTAAAAAAAATTATCATATATATATATATATATATATATATATATATATATATACATATGTGTGTGTGTGTGTATCAATCTAACGATTGAGCAACTGTTACTAACTCTATCTCTGATATGTGGCGTACCCTGTTAAAGTTCTGACGAAGTAGTCTTCGATTGAGAAAACATTACTCCATCTCTCCTACCCCAACTAAAGCTTCGGGCTACTTACATAGTAGAGGACACTTTTGAGAAAAAATGAAACTCTCTATAGATCTGACAAGGGCACTAAGGCAGAAAAAGTCCTTGTTCAATGTATGATCAAATTTAATCAGATGTATAGTTGGTGAATTTCTGATAAGCATTGTACATATATACACTCATGTATGTATAATAAGAACCGATTATCACACAATAAGTCATTAGCGAGCATGATGTGCACACACATACACAGAAGTGTACCCAACTGGCATTAAAGTGTGAACTATTTAGCTAAGTATATTATCTTGTTATTTATTAATGTAATAGCTCTATTAGAAACAATATTGAGCACTCTATTAATCGTGACGTGCTATCTAAACTTTTGCGGTTTTGATTCGATTGAAGAATTGATTTTCTCGTTCCTGTTCTCTCTCTTCCACTCTCTCTCTCTCACACACAATATATCTCTCTATATATATATATATATATATATATATATATATATATATATATATATATATATATATATATGTATATATATATATATTATTATATATATATATATATATATATATATATATATATTGTAGTAAGCAATGAAAATATATATGGCAATACAACTACACAAAGGCTCCCGTGTTTCATCCCCGGGGGGAATCGTCAGGCTGTGTAGCTTGATTGCCATATATATTTTCATTGCTTACTACCTAGCTCTACTTACGTATCGAGCACTGGTGAAGTAAATACTGAAAACTGACACATAAAAATTATATCTCCTTATAATATTTCATGTGGATACATGAAGTACTAATATATATATATATATATTGTATTGAATATTAAATACACGTGAAATCTATATATGTATTTACGTATGGAAATATGTGAATGTTTATTGATCGAGGTCTTATCTGTTCATATATTTCTCTTAATAACCAGATGCTTGTATATATATTCATATATATATGTGTATATATATATATATATATATAGAATACTTTTCATATTTCGATCTCTCTCTCTCTCTCTCTCTCTCTATATATATATATATATATATATATATATATATATATATGCATTAGTTCATCCAAAGGCAGCTGTTTCGCCGTTTTGCGCTTGTTTAGTACGGCTAAAACCTGGCCTCTTCGTCTAACTGTTGCGACTGAGCGAATAGCCACCCCGATGTGTTCAGGAAATGTGTTATGTGCTTATGTGTATATTGTCAATTACGCGGAGAGCTGAGTACGCTGTTCTTCTACAATTAGCTATGTCTTTACACATATTGGCAATCAGCATATATATATATATATATATATATATATATATATATATATATATGTTCGTAATCTTTATATGTATATATATATATATATATATATATATATATATATATATATATATATATATATATATATATATATATATATATAGGCATGTCTGTGTGTACGCATAAAATATTAATGTAAACAATATAGACATTCTCCCGGTCAGGACAGATCGAATACAAGATGGTAATTATTGCTCAAATAAAGGGCGCGATACCCTTTCAGTTAATCTATTATAACAATAAAATTAATACAATAATGAGTTACTTAACTGTAAACTACGGAGGAGTGTTCTATGGGTTTTTTTTACGAAGAGCAATGCGTTATCGATAATTGTCATTTGTGATTTCCGTTATCACAACCCAAGAAGGGGAGTATATATAGTCATTCACAGACAGACTGTTTTGCTTCATCACAGCTTCTCAGCATGGCTATATATATATATATATATATATATATATATATATATATATATATTGTATATTGTAATTCACTGTTGTAAGGAAAATAATAAAAGTGCTTAATAACTAGTGCAAGAGCACATGTATTTTTTTTTTCAATGTACAATATACATCATTCTAATTATCCATCAGTACCTTAGGTTTCACAGAAGCACTGGAAACTAAACCAGCAGGGTTGAAGTTACCAAATCTGACCGATTAATATATATATATGTATATATATATATATATATATATATATATATATATATATATATATATATATGTATGTGTGTGTGTGTGTGTGTGTGTCTGTGTCTGTGTCTGTGTCTGTGTCTGTGTCTGTTTCTGTATATTACGACAGAAAACCCCTTTTAGTGTTGTTTAAATATTTTCACATAGATTAATTAACACGGCTTTCCACAATACTCGTGTCTTGAACTAGGTTTAATATTCATACATTTCCCAACTGTAATTATGAGTAAATGACCACTATATAGATGTGAACTCGGTATAGCAGCTTCAATAGTTCGTAACTGAAACCATTAAACCAATGATTCTCACACGTACAGACAGGCATAAACATGCTCACACATATATGTGTGCGTGTGTCGTATATTTTAGTACGTGCATGCATGTATATATGTATGATGATTTTATAATTACAAGCAGTTTAACACAGCTATGTATTTTTTAGGACCTGTTTCAAATAAATAATAACTCATTGAAAAATACGCTAGTTGTATGTGGAATGATAGGTTGGCAAGATAGTTTTATGAATTATTTTATAGCACTTGTGGCGGGAAAGCCCGGTGTTGCCCGTCATTAAATGAGGGACGCTATATCCGCATGGGTTCTATTCCATAACACTATTTTTACGTTTTTATTCATATTTTTATAATTTATACAAAGATTATACTTTGTAAGGATTTGGTGGAACGTGTTAATAGTTACATTACGTACTTTGAAATGAATTCCGGTAATTTTTTTCTTATCTCTAACTCCGTTTCTGTGAAACAAACCCGGTGTTTCCCGGGAATAGCTTAATGGCCGTGTGTAGTCTTGCTCTAACCTTGAACCGATTGTTAATATTTATATATGTATTAAAGTTATGAATCAAATCGAATCTCGAAACACGTTTCATTTACATTTAATGGGTATTAAGCGCGAACGGTAACCCCATGCTAATTTTGTAGCCTTTTGATAAAAATGAAATATAGTTATCTAAGATCCCTGTCCTTTCTGCATAAATATGATCATAGGCGTCTATCTCTAAAAGCGTGGTAGAAGTTGTGAGCAAATCTCTTTCATCACATACATCTCTGTCTTTTTCTCTCTCTTTTTCTTTTTCTCTTTCTCTTTCTCTTTCTCTTTCTCCTTCTCTCTCTCTCCTTCTCGCTCTCTCGCTCTCTCTCTCTCTCTCTATCTCTCTCTCTCTCTCTCTCTCTCTCTCTCTCTATATATATATATATATATATATATATATATATGTAAAGATCTCATAAATATATACCTAAATATTCTCATCATCAATTATGTTTTTAAAACCTTACGCCGTTCATTAGACAGAATACTCCTTATCTATATATCTATATATATATATATATATATATAGAACACAATAAACCTATCAACCGCAATCTCTCAGGTAAGAATAAATAAAGCGAACCACACGAGGACAACCTATCTTTGTATATATAATTATCCATATATTTTCAGATAAGAAGTAATAAAATTAAGAGTAAAGTTTACTTATTTTTACACTTTACTACAATTCTATGTGTATTTGGTTCATTAACACAGTTCATAATGTTTTCTTTACAAAGTTACACTTTATGAGCGTGAATATATCAAATTGAAAATAAAATTAGTTCATTCTTATATATTTCTTGCAAGATTGACTTAGTGGATTGCCGATATATTTTTTAGATAACTGATAACATATGACTTAATTTTGTTTAAAATGACACCTTTATCTGATATATAAACTTATGTTAAAATGTACCGTTGTAGGATAAACCTTTCTAAGCCAAGGCCTTCTGTAAAAATTGCTTTGTCGGTGATTTAGTCAAATTGTTGGTATGTGTTTTCGAAAACCAAATGATTAGTTTCATTCAAATTTATTGAGTTTTATATGAATTTTGATCAGTCGTTTCCTTATTGACGACTATTTTCAGCGCGGTAGTGGGAGTAAATAACCCTCTTACAGTAGTAAGTGATCATCATTCACCCCATTATAACATTAGGAAAAAAAAACACTAATTAGTGTAAGTTTTTCGTATTTAACTGTGCATTCACTCACTGCATATAAATCATTACAACTACCAGCGATTAGATAGCTAAAAAAAACTTTACTAAGTTACTTTTTAATATTACAAATAAAACAAAACCACCCAAAATGTTATTTTCCATGACCGTCTTATAATATATATAACATAAGCGCCCATCCAAAAAAAGATGGTGTCGGTCTAGGCTGATACTACACCAAAATAGTCGTAGAGGGTGAAGTAGAATGAGACCGATGAGGGACAGCACACACAACCCAGACATCCACTACAAAAGTGCGGAGAGTGCTGAGACCTTGGGAAGGCTTATTGCCACCTAAATCCCAGAGAAGACCAACGGTCCATACCAGAGAGAAATCAAAAGTAAACGGATGTTGAGATACCGCAATGGGGTGGTGGGTATCGAAAAGAGGTGGAGAGTAGTGGAAATCTGGGAAGGAATGTTGTCATTCAGACTCCAAGGAAAAACACCGGTTGTTGTCGGTGAGCAATAAATGACGATGATCTGTGTGATAATGTTGCATAACCACCACTCTTGCCTTAGCCGCGGCAGTTCTCTTAAACCACTTACATAATTGGTCACAGTCCCAAAAACGCATATGTTGCATAACAGACTTAAAAGCAGACGAAAACCACACGAAGGTTTATTAAACGTCTCTAATAAAACGAAAGCAATAACGAAAGTTTAGAAGCGTTTTCAAACCGCTTCGTTGTAGGGGTTTGCCCATTCGTTCCGCGATTCATTGATTCATCCTTGTTGCTGGGAAAATGCGACGGGAATTGCTGCTGGATCTCCAAGAGATCCAGCCATTACGACGAGCAATTACATTTTCAATTGTCCGGGTCGCTTCCAACCCCGTCTCTCAATTTAGGACCCACAGAGAAGGTCCACTGTCCAGTTCGCTGCCAAACTAGTAACTGATTTTTAAACCTTAGTTTCTCACGAAAGAAGGGGTGACGTCATAGTTCTTTTGTCCTGTCATACAGATCATCACCGGAGCTGGTCTGAGCCTTTTTGAGCTTAAACTTTTGAAGTTGGCCAGGTCTAACGAGCTGTTATGACTTTTCGGACTTAGTCATCTCGATGACAAATGTATTTGTCCAAAAATGGATGTGCTTCCGATCTGCACCGAACTCGAACAAAGTTCACTTCCTCTCATAATAAAAAACTAGTGGCCTTACAACCTTTTAAGCATACGGGGCCCCTCATAATATAACAATAACTTCTAGTGAGTACAAATACTACTACTACTACTACTACTAGTACTACTACTACTACTACTACTACTAATAATAATAATAATAGCGACAATGGCAACACTGACAATACCAATATAGTAATCACAATTGCAGTAAGAGTAATAAGAGCGATAATTAAAGAATCAGTTATAAAATTAATAATAATAAATAATAATAATAATAATAATAATAATAATAATAATAAAATAATAATAATAGTTGTAGTAGTATTAGTAATATAGTAGACATAATGATACTATTTCTGATCGTAGTAATAGTAAAGTGATGAAAGATTATAAGACTACATTGGATTAGATTCCACATAGAATATTAAGGGACAATGAAAAATAATAATATCAATAGAGATTAAAATACATCACAGCCACAATGGCCACAAGAACAATCATTCTGCCACCGTCGCAAGAACTGCCATATGATTGAAAAACATTTTTTTAAGAGAAAAAAACGGCAAGGGAATCTTATACAACACTTTGGCAGCAACAAATAGAGATGAAGCATATGTTCTTGTACTCTTAGAAAAGATCCAGACACTCACAGCTATTGAAAATATGTTTCGGGATATTGTAGATAAGGATTAAAAATTTGTATTATTGTATTTATTCAGACGACTATTCTCATCTTGAATGTTATTCTCAGAGAGTCTCGGCCAATGTAATATTTGACCTTCTTCGGCTGTATCTTGTAAGACTCGGGAATCTGTACGGAATTTCGAACTGAGTCGTATATTTAATCCACATATTTATATTATTATAATCGGGTAGAATCCTTTATCCTGATGACTACTAAGTTAGAAGTTAGACGGTTTTCAAAGTAACACTTATTGAAACGTTTCTAACTAATGTTTGGTGTATTTGTAGAATGTTTCCAATACAAATTCTATGATCTGTGATTATCTCGAAAACATTAATTTCTACTATTTGCAAGATATATTACTAAAGTCGAACAAAATTTATTTTTAGCTTCAAGGAAATGATGCCAAATTTACCAAAGCCACATATACTTTCGCCACATTCCTGTCTAGATGTGCGTTAGTCAAGCGATACTTAATACTCCATGAACTCTACCGGTTTACAAACATCTCTGAATTTGATAAAGAAAATATAACAGCTCCACCTTTTTGCGGGGAGTGCCGCGTGTAGATGACAAGTTCTTATTCTGTTGCTATTGCCAGACGAAAACGCCTTTTAATAAAGGTTTCAGAAACATGTGTTCACTGAATATTTTGTTGATGAGAATTTATGGAAGATCTTTACAATAATTAATATTTCATAAAGGTTGTATTCCTCTAAATTAAAATATATGACCTCTAGGTTATCCGAAGTACTACCTATTGAGCTAACTCTACACCTGCAGTATTCACTGGTATCTGGCAGACTTGAATTGCTTCACCTTCCATCTTTATAACATTCAGTTATTACTCATTAGAATTATACTAAAGTCTAGATAGTGTATTTTACTGAACTTATATATATGTATATATGTATGTATATATATATATATATATATATATATATATATATATATATATATATATATATATATATATATATCAAAGTTCATCATTTAAACAAAGTTTCTTACTGTAGAACCCCTTATATCATCATTGTACATACGCGTTCTAGCACACTAAAGTTCAGATCGAACATTAAAAAACCGTATTTTCGATAACACCATAATATCGCTGATCTTCAGCTACGCCGTAAGATTTCAACCATGCAAGACAAGAAGAATACTGTCGTTACACTTATATATATATATCTATATATATATATATATATATATATATATATATATATATATATATATATATATATATATATATTCTAAGCAAATGACGTATCCAAACGTGGGTTATACAAGACCTTCTATTTACTCTACCAAGTGACAACAAAGCTTAGAACAAAGTGTACTTACGTTGTCCTGATTTTCTGTACCAAATAATAAATATATATATAGTTATGTATACATATATATGTATATGTATATATATATATATATATATATATATATATATATATATATATATATATATATATATATATATATTTATATAGCTGTGAGTATCATCTTATATGATCGGCTCAGAATTTTCTATTTGTCTTTATATACAATGCTCGAAGCTTTCTCAGACAATTGCTTAAATGAATTACTTTTGTTTAATAGTTTTACCCACGGTTTAACGCTCGAGAATTGATCTCAAATGAAAGAAAAGAAAATAGAAACATAGATTCATAACACAATCCGTGTCTCTGGCAACCTAACTATCGCAAGCTACGTGAACAATCGTGCTTATTAATATATATATATATATATATATATATATATATATATATATATATATATGTATATATATACGTCCTCAGACAGCTATTTCGCCTTATTTCTGTTGTTCAGTGTGGATTTATATGCCTCGTGTTTAAATGTAAAACTGTACGGCTTAGTAGATCTTTTATATATGCTATTCAGCTTGTAACGTTAGTTAATGAACATTATTTTACATTTGTTTATATTCACCACTTCCTTGAATTACGAATAGTAATGCTTCCTGCTAAGTTGGAACAGTTGCTCATTTTATTCGATAGCCTAACCCAAAAGTAGGGCGCAAAAAAGTGATAAATATCGAATAACGATAGTGCAAATCAAAATATACGTAGTTACAAGCCACATATTTATATATACATATGTGTATGTATATATGTTTGTCTCTGTGATTGTGACTGGGTTCGTCGTCGATACCATACCATTGGGCAGGGTACATTGGTTTCCATTTTACCAGTAGCGAAAGGTATTAGGAGTGTTATCTATGTCTATATATTTATACAGGTATTTATTTATGTGTGTATATATATATAAATGTATACATATATAAATCAATATATATATATATTAGTTAAATCATATTTGACCATATACAAGTTCCACGGTATATTATTTTATTATTACAATTGTGCTAGTTATGAACATTTCAGAAATATGAATAGTACAATTATTTCTCATGACGAGATTACAAGTAACAAAACATGCATGAAACTACGAGTAAATTACTCAATCGATTATTTAAAAATGGGCAAATATCTTCTTCAAGCCGGTTACAAAAAAGTATTTGAAGTAATCCAATACGTTTGTAAATTATATCGATGAAATTCCCAGGTTAAAACGGATAAAAGATATCCATTTTAAGTTGGTAGCAAACCGGATAGCCTGGCAGCGTTTACAACGAAATTTAAGATTGCTCCGGTTTTTGTTTTTATCTTATTAAAAAAAAAGTTTTAAATTGTTCATATTTGAATTTTATTTTCTGTAAGAAATATATATAGTAAATACATATGTTGTATAAGATATAGTCTGTCCAAAATGATAAGATATATTAAATTAAAAAAAAACAACATAGCAAAAACAAAGAACTCCCAAAGGCAACCGTGAAGATCTATAGCGCCTGAAATAAACGAATAAATAACTATAAAGGCCCATACTACATCATTTAACACCAGATACACGGAAACATACTTGCAGAGTCGAGAAAACGATTAAAGAGTAACGAAGCAATAAGATTACAATATATATATATATGTATATATATATATATATATTGAACAAATTTTACATCTCATTACGAAAGTTTAAATTAGGCTATAATGATACTAAAGAATATTCCTAGAATCTCATCAAAATTCATCACATGATTATAATTGTGGAAAATCTCCTAAGTAAAAGCTTTTTGTTTTAATTTTTTTTAAAAATTCAATTACAATTGCTATAAGTCAAACTCTGAACTATTTTAATTTGTAAATGGGCGATTATACCCATACTATGCACATGAATAAGCCTTTAAAATACTCCCCAGAAATGAAAGTTCGATATATTTATTAATTGATGTTGAATACCTATTGTCAAAATTTCAAAAAGTAAGAGGTATCTTAATTTTCACCAAGAGCTTTCACACCATGTTCATGCTTTGCATGAAAATAAATGAACCAAAATATGGCCCACATTACGACTCCTTACGCGTAGGGGATGTATTCCGAAATTTATAATGATCGGTTAATTTGTGAATCATGTACATACAAATATACACTCCTGTACATACAAATATACACTCCTGTACATACAAATATATAAACATATCTTATTTGATACCTGTTAATATTATAATACAAATCGTTCCAAATGTAGCTTTGTTGCTGTTGGGTTGAGGTATATTTCTGTCAAATCTCCGTGACTTTATCTTAACTAGTAGTAGTGGTGTGTTTATTGTTAATCGCATAAAGCTCTCATATTATGGAATGCCGACGGGGTTGCTCAGGAATTCTGTGTAGGCTAGACTACGCTTATGCTAGTGAAAACCACATCTACATTTGTGTCTAACATCTTGGTAGGCAGAAATATATATATATATATATATATATATATATATATATATATATATATATAAGTCGCATAGCCTGGACGCGCACAAGTGTCGTTGCCGACATCGCACGCTGCCCATGGCCGTAGCGGCGGTGATTTGTTAAGAATCACCGTGTCTAGGGCACAGCATATGGAAGGCGAAGCCCATCCCTCTCGTTCCGCTGCCTTGAACCTTCCCTGAGTTTTAGTTAGGTACCCATTTACTGCTGGGTGGACAGAGGGAGTTTTCAGACCCAAAAATTCGCATGCTGTGAGTGGGATCGAACCATGGTCGTCCAAGACAAGTGCTATAACCACTCGTCCACAGGCCCTCCCATATATATATATATATATATATATATATATATATATATATATATATATATATATATATATATATATATATATATATATATATATGCATACAGTACCGTCTAAACTTAAGAAACAAAAATTTAAATTTCTGAATCTAAACAAAATTATATATTAATTATTGTGAACATTTCACCGAATATACACATGATGTAGTTGGACTTTTACCGAGATTTTAAGATGAATTTAAATAATATTATGAAAGTTATCCACCATTTACAGATTTCAAATGTCCGAAATAAAGGAACAAAATATAATTTCAAACTAAATCCCATTAAAAAGGCAAACTACATTTAATATTTGGTACTTCCACCTTTGTTTTCAATAACTGCTGCGCATTTACGACTGCAGGATTTCACAAAATCTTGCCACAGTTATCTTGACCCATTCATCCTTCAGTTTCAGCTACAAGTCTTCGATGTTTTTCGGATTCTTTGCCATGAAATTCTGTCCTAGAGTCTTCCATAAGTTTTATATAATGTTTATGTCAAAACTCCGAGTAAGCCAGTCAATTACCTTTACTTCTTGATTAGCGAGATAATTCATGACCAGCTTTGCCTTATGGCAAGAAACATTATCCTGCATAAAAACAGGCTTTTTGATAGCAGAATTGTGCAACATTGGCAAAACATATTGTTATAAAATGTTATTGTATACTGTGGCATTTACTCTAGTATTTAAGCGTACAATTTGTGATGTATCCCGCTATGATATCATGCCGAAAACCATAACCCTACCTCCACCAAATTTGTCAGTATTTGCAGCTAGGATCCAAACTTTCGCCTTTTCTTCTTACAAATAGTTTTCAATCACTGCCAAATACATTAATTTCTATTCGTCACTGAAATATTTTTTCCAAATTTTTTTCTGACAATATAACATGCTTTTTTTACTTATGAGAAGCTTTTTTCGAGGAGATCTTGCAAAAAGACCTATTTTGTGAAAACCTCTGGATACAGTTCGTCGTGAAACATTCGTAACAACTTCCATTTGTTTAGAAATTATACCAGCTGTAAGGAAGCGGTCTTTTAACACTAGGCGTTATATAACTATGTCCTCTTTTGCCGTTATCTTTCTTGGTCTACCAGGTGTATCTGTGTTACTTAACTTTCCAGTTTCTTTATAGAGTTTGAGAACTCGGCTTGCAACACTTTTTGAACGTTTCACACGTTTTCCGATTGTTTCTATTGTCAACTTTTCCTTTCTTAATGTGACGGTTTTTACTTTGTCACTTAAATCAGTTTAATTTCTTTTTAACATGATTGATATTGCGTGACTTGCAGCAGTTATGATTATTATTAAAGTTTAGAATATTTATTTTCATCCTTTTATACAAAAAACACGCTACTGTTTTAAACTTTAAATAATTATTTTTCCTTAATGTTCCTGAATTTTGGGCACTTGAAATAAGTAAAATTGTTAATAACTTTCATAATGAAATTCTCACAAATATTAAAATATAATTTAGTTTAGATTCAGAAGATTAATTTTATGTTCCTTAATTTTGGACTGTACTGTATATATATATATATATATATATATATATATATATATATATATATATATATATATATATATATATATATATATATGAAGTAAATCCAACAAACGATATAAGAGGAAACTAATATCTTTTAATTAGCAAAACATCCGAATAAAGACTGAAGCTCAATATACTGGATAGAGCATTAATAGCATAATATAAATTAAAATAATTAAATGAGGTTTCCAGTTTTGGAGATATGTTAGTTAAATATTCCCTGCCTAAAAGGTTTAGACTCTGAAAATGCCTATATATCCCTTTAAATTTTTTAAGTTGTGAAAGTCTAAATATTTAAATCTTTAAACTCTAAATATTTTTACAATTTCTTAATTAGGAAAAATTAAATCTTATATTTAATTTCTTAAGCTTCTTAATTTGAAAAAATTAAATCTTAAATTAAACTAATAAATTATTAAGATCTAATTACTTTAATAACTTCTTAATTAGGGAAAATTAAATCTTAAATTAAATTTCTTAAACTTCTTATATTTACAAAATTAAATCTTTAATTATACTATTAAATTATTTAATTCTAATTACTTTAATAACTTCTTAATTAAGAAAAATTAAATCGTAAATTAAATTTCTTAAACTTCTTAATTTGATAACATTGAATCTTAAATTAAAATATTAAATTATTAAATTCTAATTACTTTAATAACGCCGTAATTATTAATTTCATATATCTTCTAAATTGTTTGATGGCGCCGGATATGTGAAATTTGTTGTTTTATGGTTGGGTTAGACAATTGGGTGGGTACGTAGAATGGGAAGGCAAGTAGAGGCTTTGACCTAAATTTGCGCACCCCTTCCGTTTTGAACTAGACTTATGATTTGACCCAGACAAGTAACACTCGGTATAGTTGAATTGATTTAATATATCTGTCAGGTGTCGGGATGTCTTTTTCTCTGTTAACGTCGACATATAACATCCGGTCGGATAACGTCGTTTGAACAAGAAGGCGTATGAGACTTTAGTATTGCCTTCTGATCGACGAGAAGGGGTTCTGTTTACTTAGCTTGCGGGAGAGTGATTACTTTCAAATTTAAGTTTATTAATTTTGATCGGGCCCGGAAGAAGAAATGGCTGAATATATTGACTCAGTTTGATTTAATTTTATTCAAATCGGATTTAGCAGATTTTCTATTTAACCAGCGAATTTTGATTAGTGCTGCTATGATCAAATCATTTGAACCCTGAATTTTGAACTTCATGATTTCAATACAAAGTGAGTTTATTAGACTTTTTATTTGATTTGGTCCATTTATCATTGTATTAATTAACAGAAACATTGGATGCACTGTAATTTACTGCATCGATTGCGGACGCATTTCCCGACTGGATAACTTTTTCGTTTTTTCAGTTCTTTCAATTTGTTCGCTTTTCGACGGTCACTCAATGCCTGGATCTATCTTCAATCAACCTCTCGGACACTTTTCCTGACTATGTTTTAATTCGTATGACGTGGATGGAGTTTATAACTTTTACAAATAAGTATGTTTTTGGCTTGATATATTTGATGTGTTATGTACTTTTATGTATTTTTGTATATATTTTTATATATTTTCAAAGTGTAATTTTATCACCTGCAGTAACGTCACTGCGGTAATGGTCCTCTGCGGAGAAGAATTATCTTTGAAATCTCATGAGTTAAGGACGTTGAGCTACTTTGCCTGAACTTTGAATTATAATAAAATTTGATTCGCACCTTATATTATTTCATTTTGTATTATGCTATATATATATATATATATATATATATATATATATATATATATATATATATATATATATATGTATATATATATATATATATATATATATATATATATATATATATGTGTGTGTATATATGAATAGGTATCATTCTATCTTTCTTCATATATATATATATATATATATATATATATATATATATATATATATATTTGCGAACAATGTAACTGTTACATTGGCCACACTTCTACTACTCTTTCCCGAAGATTCACTTTAAATGTTCTCGACTCAAGTTTAATCGGCCAGCATTGTAATCAGCAAAACTGCCCCTATTCGCATGAAGATGATTGAAGGAAATCAATCGAAATTATCCGCGAACAGAAATGGTACAACAACGTTACGGAGCCTGCATCCGACAATTAGACAGGGATACAAGAAGGATTATCCGAAGAATCGAGGAGATACAAATAAATTGATTGAGCATTCCGTTATATACAACAGCGTGTATATATATATATATATATATATATATATATATATATATATATATATATATATATATTCGTTCATTAATTTAAATTAATTACTCATTGTGCCATCTCTATAGGAAAGGGTGAGAGAGAAATAAAGAGTGAGAAAGATGGGGAGAGAATATGCGAGAAGAATATTCGGGTGATGATACACAAGCTTGCGTTAGGAGGAAACGATAAAGATCGCAAGGGAGGGAAAGATTACTAGATAATGAGAAAGAGAGAAAAGGTCAAGCAAGCGAGAGAGGTAGAGAGAGATGGGATGTGAAAGAAGATGAAAATAGAAGAAACTGTGATCTAGTCTGAAAGAAGCATGGAATCTTATTAGGAATAGAATTTTCGCATGTATTTTATTTGCCTCCTCTCCAGGAGATTAGACATAGGGGCAGGTGTGAGTTTTGATGAAAGTGTTTCTGTGGAACGAACTCGATTCAAATCCGACACACCCAGGTTCTCAGTCCGCGTCATTAACCACTTAGCCACCGTGCACATATCTATTTCAATCTAATGATGTTCCAGAAAGGTTGACTCACTTTTCCTGTGCTCTCATTTATGTTACACATTATGAAGGTTTCTATGATTAAATACTATTTGAAACGGAGAATTTATTAATTGAGTAGAGATGAGCATATCAGTCAAAGTGTTCTATCTACAATAAGTAGCCAAACAGGATGTTATTCCTAAGGTAAATAGTTATCTATACATATAGAATGTTAGAGATATGTATACTGTTATTATTTTATCTACAGTTATATACACTATATATAGGAGTAAACGCTACCCTCATACTTTACAGTAGGTAGGTACATGTGCGAAAGAGAGAGAAAGAGACAGAGAGACAGAGACAGAGAGATAGTTAGAGGGGGAATAAATAATATAGTAACCCATAGACAGCTGTTTCGTTGTTTCACTACATAAGTGCATGTATCGAACGTATCAACTTGTAGATTTAAAACCCAGTACCACGACACTACTAACCGTGACATTTTACCATCTAAGCTAACAGATACATGAATTTATACATTTGTATAATTTGGACTACTGTTCTCATCTCAGATGTTATTCTCGTAACGTTTTGGACGATGTAATCCCCGACCTTCTTCAGGTTAATTTTGTCGAACTCGGAAATCTTTCTGTTGAACTTAACTGTTTATTTAATCCACGGGGGTAGTATGCTCTTGTTCCCTTAGTCATGACCGGATAGAAGTCTTCAATAATTCACAATTAATATTATCGCCCGCACTGGGAATTGAACCTTCGACCTTCAGAAGACTTAATTTTACTCCGTACTTTTATCCGTTACGCCACGTGGCCTATCATTAAATAATAGTTGAAACAGAGAAGTTAATTATTGTGAGCAGGAATGGGGCAGATCAGTCAAAGTGATCTATTTACAATAAGTATCCCGAAACGTTGTGAGAATAATACTTCAGATGAGAACAGTAGTCCGAATAATCCAAATTATACAAATTATCAATCCTCATCTAAGAAATTCAGAAACATGATTTATTCATTTGTTTACAAATGTTGCGATACTGGTAACTGATGTAGCATTATATTTTTATGAAATTCGTAAGTATTAACTTACTAGTGTGATAATTCTAATTTAATTTTAATCGCCTGAATAACTTTTGCATACCCAGTTTTTATCTACATGCGCTGAAACTTTTATATAATTTCTAAAAGTTCCTTGCTGGAGGGAAAACAGATAATATTACTCTTCAACAGCTGAGCAAGAAAAGCACTGTAGTAGTAGTAATTAAGTTGTTTAAGTACAGTTCTTATTGTGTGTGAGCGTTCATTTTAGAATGGGTAGCAGTAAACAGTTAAAGTTGTTGTTACAGAAACCGGTTTGATGCGTACATTTTAAAGTATATATCTGTTTGTTTTCAATCTAAAACTGTCACGAACTGTGGAGCTTTTAATATATCACGCCACACAGAATATACTATTTCATATTTATTATTTAACTTTGCTTAGAAGCAAAAACAAAATAAATAAAAAACTCACGAACATTAAAACAACAATGAATCAAATATACATATGTTCAAACTAGTCACAAACTTCTTCTATTAAAAAAGATTTGGACAATTTTCGCATTATTTCTAAACAAGTAAACAAAGGCATATTGTTAACGTATGTAGTTACTTAGTGTTGATTTCCAACATTTGGCGTTGGGATCGAAGTGAAGTATCTTTATGATTAATTATATCCGATTAATTAAATAACGTTGCTATTTTACACTGGCTGGAGAATTAGGCTTGTTCAAATCTTGTCATTCATAATTCGTGCAGAAATAAGAGTAATGGATCCGATTTAAATATGTAATTAGCATAGTGGATCCTATAATCAAAAAGTATATCCATATAATGAAATTTGCAAAATAAATAGATCAATTGTTTAAATCTGAAAACGATAACAACTTTTGAAAATACTTAATTTACTACAAGTTTTTTTAATGACAAATGAACCTTTTTTAAATGCACACATTTACTTAGTACTGAGAAACGGCTTCCCAATGGCAAAAGCCACTTGAAGAAAGGGATTAATGATAAAATGGATTAATTCTAAAGTTAAATGGCGAAAAATATTTTGAAAGAATTAAAACTCATGAATGGAATGAACAGCATTTTATTACTTATGATGACGGTGATTACTTATCATCATGAGTAAACAATTTATTGTGAACAATTAATCGAACGTAAGTTGCTACTTTCCCAATGGAGGAAATTGCGGATTCATAACTTTTCAATGAATATTAATCCGCAAGTAATATTATGTGTTAATTAATATAAATCTAGGAGTATTTCCGATATAAATTCTGCAAACTGTAGTATATAAAGACAAACCACCTACTTGAGAAAAAGTATATATATATATATATATAGAGAGAGAGAGAGAGAGAGAGAGAGCGAGAGAGAGAGATAGAGAGAGAGAGAGGGGGTAAGATAAAGAAAGAGAAAAGAAAGAGAGAGAGTGAAAAAGAGAGAGAGAGAAAGAAAGAGGGAAAGAGAGAGATAAAGATAGAGAGAGAAAGAGAGAAAGAGAGAGATAGAGAGAGAGAAAGAGGAAGAGATATAAAAGAGATACATGAGAGAGGAGAGAGAGCGAGAGATCTGTAAATGTGCGATGCTAAGACGCAGTTGATGAATAAACAATTTTCGCGATAATTATTCGCAACGGCAGACTTCCCGAGACATTAGCGAATATTCCACTTATGTGTGATACGAAGTGTACTTGATTCGATTGTTCCATAAAGAACGCGTGCGTAGCCTGAAACAGTCATAAAAAGAAGAGTAATATATGAATTATTACTAGAAAACACATATCATGTGTAAATGCAGGTGAAACTCGTCTTATAACACGTGTTTTGTGTGTTATGTTTGTAATAAACAAAACAGATTCGATTCCTTATAAGGAAACAAAATCGTTCAGATATATAAATAAAGTTGTTGCTACACCCCCGCCACTTCTTACCTGCGTTACACTTTTACTGAGTATTCATATGGATTTGATATCAGATAAAACACCGGTTATTGTTCCCAATTTATTTGCCTCTTTACGAAGGCAGAATTTTACATGAGGTCGATTTTAATGTGGGTAAAAGTTAGCTTCCCTATAAGGAACACTGGGTTGGGCCAGACATAAAAGTTGCCTCATTTCAGAATGATTATTTTTAAATAGACATTTTTTTATTCATTTATTTACATTTTACAACACTGATAATTGAGTAGTTTCTATTCTATTTACAGAAGAATCTTGCGTTACGCGCAGTGTAACCCATACTTTCGTACATCAGAGTTCTTCACCCATAAAGGGGCGTAAATATATGAAATATATTCATACATAAAATCTGTTTTGTCTTCTTACGACTCATCACTGTGGCTAACCATAGTGAGCGCATCAACCCTATGATTTGAAAGCCGGAAGCGTGTCACTACCAATCGTGAGCAATGGGATCAGAATATATAAATTCCGAGCTAACGGACCTGCTGTCTGTGTGTAGAGATTATATCAGTTTAAAATTAATAAATAACGCTATTAAATACAGGAACAAAGGACTGACTTTTGCATCGACTTTCATTTGTCCGTCTATATTTGATGTGCATGCCTTTTCCTGGTTTTATATATTTTTCTGTTCTTATTTTTACATGACAAAGGAGTTTGATTCTTACTCTGTCCGGAACGAAACACATTTGATAATTAATATGATAAAATGCTGGATAGTAATAAACTCGGAAATGACTATTAAACATATTTGGTATAAACTTTTCTTTATTAAACAGGAGATTAAATGATACTTTAAAACTAGACACACACACGTATATATATATATACGAGGATAAAATGCACGATACATCATAAAATAAAATGCGTGTAAAAAAGAAGTGTTAGAAAAACATTAGGAAATAGATCAATACAGGAAAAAAATCATCAAAATACGATATATATATATATATATATATATTATTATTATTATTATTTCATGTAAAATGCTACAATGGGATATACTTTTTTATGTATCAATTTTCAGTATTTTGTTTAACAGTGCTCGATACGTGCGTAAGAACTAGGTAGTAAGTCATGAAAATATATTTATGGCAATTAAGCTACACAGAGGATTCCGCGTTTTATCCCTGAACGTGACTACTTATAATAAATGCTGAAAGTAAACAAATAACCGATAACAATTAGCGACAAAGTTACTAAATTAAAACCTAAAGGAAGCCTATATATTATTAAAAAAACCACAAAAGTAATCACAACAATAACCCTTGTTAAACTCCCGCACAATCATTGAGTGGAAGTTAGATTCAGTAAATAACGACTGCAGCGTCTAGTAGACATTCATGTTTTCTCCATTGACCATTCTCTCCATATCTGTATGTGTTTATTGTGAGTATAAACTGGTCATATGTAGACGAATTCCCCATTGTATTTGTTCTACTCTATTCGCTCATGTTACGACCTACTACTCTCTCTGTCTACCTTCTAATAAAGTCACGGTTAGTGGTAGAAAATTCTGTTTACCTTCTGTATTTCTATACGTGGGCTTTACCGTCCATTTGAAAATTCAAATATTTGAGATCTGAAGGATCTATAGTAATTTGCAACTCATTAAACAATGTTCAGTGAGATTCAATTTCTTGTTAAGACCTCCCAATCTTGACCTTTACATTTGAGATATTTTCTGGAACAAAAATAGTGTAATGGATTTTTATCAAAATGGTATTATATATTCAAGATATAAGAATGTATATAATTATATCTAAATTGTAATCTTCGAAATGTTACATAAATGTGTTACAAAACTATTCAAGTACATGAACATATTGGGTTGACATGATGGGTTAATGAGAAGAAGTAGTAGATTAACCCATCATGTCAACGCAATATTTTCATGTACTTGTATGACATTTTTCTTAAAATTATTATCCTGAAGAAGGGTTACAAATGAAGATGAAACGTTGATGAATACATAAAAAACATCTTCAGGTGACAAATACTAAATGAACAAAAAGCCGGAGAAATAAGTTTAATTAAAAATAAAAATGCTGAGATGCTATATATAAAATCGTTAAACGTCAAAACAAAAAAAAAACGTGCAGTTCAAGAAGAACGTTTGCAATTTAAATCTGGGGGCGCTAGAATTAGCCTCACAAGATAAATTGTATTTGCGTTAAACATTTTAATCGTTGTTACTCCTTTCATACGTAATGTAATCGATTGTCGGTTGCTGGATGGTAATAAAGATATATTCAAGAATTTTAATTTTAATTTTTTAAAACTTTTAACGACTTTACAAAGGCGTTTATTTCCAATGAGATGAGAACACTCCTATTTAATTTATATAATGTTATGTTCACTTGTAAAACCGTTGTTATCTATTACTGTTCATTGCATTTAAAAATTACACATCGGTACTTATAAAAACACAAGGAAATAATGTAAAACGACTCATGTGTTCTTAATCGGAATGAATTAACAATATATTTATAACTAAAGATTTGCGTCTTATGTATTTTATTTTATATATATTCTATATGCGATTACATAAAATTCAACTACTTGAAACCGTACAAATATGTTAAGATGACACATGTCTTGTCTGAGAGAGTATTTTTCTAATATTCGATCTATACCGAATTTTCTCATAACACCAAACTAGGACTAATCGTAGAATTGCGTTTTTTTTTCGGTAAACCTATGGAAGTCTCCATTCGGACCTATATTATTTATAGGTAAAAGTAATTGTTATTTAACAATAAGTAGAATATGTCCAGTAGCATCCAGATCCGTTTCATGGAAAGTATAATTATATTGCCTTTCTTAATCAGATCAGAGACTGTTTTCTGAGTAAATAATCTGACATCAATGATCGTATATCAAAGTATGTTGTTTCACCGGATAATATCTGCAACAAAATGGTTAATGTATGATCTCCCTTGACCGTACAAATCTGGGAGAACTGGTAAATACACTATAACCTGTATTATTTACTCATCTTTCATTTTGTTTCATATGGATTTTAAATCGACAGCGTTTTACGCAAATATTTTTTTCTGTATGCACATGATAATGTGCATACAGAAAAAAATACTTGCAAATGAGGCATCGTTGAGTTCGAATCACTGACAGTCAATAGAACTGAACTATTTATTACCTCAGTATTTTATTAGTGATAGCTTAGAGCATGGCCTTTACATGTGGGTGTGCAGATCAATAGTAAGGTTATTTGATTTTAAACGGTTTTGTTTCCTTCAAATCAATTTAAGTCGTTGAAGGTTAATGAGATTAAAACTGGCGCGAAATCTCTGGTGTTACGATCCATTGAGAAGACGTAATTAAAATGCACTGATTTTTTTTATTTTCAATTATTTGTTGGAAATGGTATCTATTTTATGCTACATTCGCTCGCCTAATTTAACTAATGTCAATATTAAATAAATTGCACACGTGTCACCCATAGTTTATTAGCTTCTACGAAGTATACTATCATCCTTTGACTTCATTGTACAAGAAAATTATGCGATTTTATTAAATGAAACTATTGAATTCCTTAAGCATTTCCTTGGTTTTTAAAACTTTTATTATGAGGATTTCGATAATATGATTATTTTTATTTTACAAATTCATATTAACTGATATGAAAGTAAAGTTAGATTTCCCCCTATCTGATATGTACAGGTACATTAAACTTAGCGGTTGATGTGAAATATAGAGGAATTCTACATCATAGATCTGGGTGCTCAAAATATTGCAGCCTTGTGTAAGATTAATAAAATAATTACATGTTGTCAAATATGGAATTCATAGCTAGCCATTTATATACGCAGGCAATGATTAACTTTAATGTCAGACCACCACTGGAACTACACTCTATATTGCTTTTTTTACTAACTACGGCTTACATTGCGTAATATAATATTCCGTTTTCCAATAGGTCTAAAGTGTTATCCTTTTTGGCCTTTCGATTTCCTGTTCTCACTCGTTTATGAAATTCGTTCAATCAATGTAAAAACTTTTTCATTTTTATTTCTTATTTATATAGTAAGAAATCAGTCCGTTGCGATGTCTTTCTTATATTTGTATGTGTCCCTATTCTGCCTTCTATTTCTCGTTACCGAATTTCTGAATGTCCAAATAAATTGGTTTGAAATGAATAGTAAAAAAAAAGAATTAAAGAAGGAATGAAATGAATAAATAAATGAAAAATACCAAAAAAATCAGCTAAACAAGTGCTGCAATTCTCGTTGCTATTTAGATTTCCCGCCATTTTCATTGCTTTTTTTTGGTTTCTAGATATATTTGTTGATCAGTCATGAATGGAAGAAAGGGAAAAGTGTTTTAAGAATTCGTATTCGTGTTCAGAATTCCTAAAACTATTTTTTGTTTGAGTATTTTTTAGAATTTGATCACATCTGAATGGTCAACTGTGCCTATATATCATTGCCATTGCAAACAGTTTGTTTATTTATCGATTGATTTCCCTAACATTATAATTATGTGAATTTGTTCCACAACCACTTTCATTCAATAGATATGCCTACACTTTTCTTTGATATATGCAAACTAAGATTAGTTAAACATGCAACAGTGCTGAATGAACTACAAATAGAAACTTGAGAATAGTTGTTATTTTACGGATATCTAGGCTCAAATTATTGGTTCATATTTCACACGAGGGGATTTAAAAATGGTCATTAGATATAATTATTACGGAATCGCGTTGACCTTACAGTTATTAATTAAGATACTTGTGTTGAATAAAAACAGATTTTGCACACTTATATTTAAACAAAAATGTTTGATAAATTTATTATATGATGTTTTCAAGTGTTTCGATTATGTAATTATTCTGGTTTTGCACGCAATTCATCAAGTAAATTATTACACTTGCCCTACCGATGATATATATATATATATATATATATATATATATATATTTTTCTTACATTAATCCTATCGATTACGGAATAAAATTCTTTCTTCAGGGGTGACCAGTATTGAGTCATTTTTTTTTTCATCAAAAAACAAGAATAAATAAACTTATTTCTTTGTTAATTTGATAAACGTCTTTGATGGTACGACGAAAAAAAAAAAATAATAAATTAATCTTGTATTGCTAATTTGGCTTTTATTTCAATTTCATTAACTTTCCATGCAATACTTTAATCTTGAACGAAAAACACACACATTACTCGACAGCGTGCCAACGCATCCATCGTTCGACACCGGTTTTTGAATTCTACCCGCCATTTCTTAACACCAAGGCGAGGACGTCGTACCATCAAAGACGTTTATCAAATTAACAAAGAAATAAGTTTCTTTATTCTTGTTTTTTGATGAGAAAAAAAAAATGACTCAATACTGGTCACCCCTGAAGAAGGAATTTTATTCCGTAATCGATAGGATTAATGTAAGAAAAAAAAATTAATCTTGTATTGCTAATTTGGCTTTTATTTCAATTTCATTAACTCTCCATGCAATACTTTAAACTTGAACGAAAAACACACACATTACTCGACAGCGTACCAACGCATCCATCGGTCGACACCGGTTTTTGAATTCTACCCGCCATTTCTTAACACCAAGGCGAGGACGTCGTACCATCAAAGACGTTTATCAAATTAACAAAGAAATAAGTTTCTTTATTCTTGTTTTTTGATGAAAAAAAAAAAAAAAGGACTCAATACTGGTCACCCCTGAAGAAGGAATTTTATTCCGTAATCGATAGGATTAATGTAAGAAAAAAAAAAATTAATCTTGTATTGCTAATTTGGCTTTTATTTCAATTTCATTGACTTTCCATGCAATACTTTAAACTTGAACGAAAAACACACACATTATATATATATATATATATATATATATATATATATATATATATATATATATATAATTATACATTTTGGAACACATGAAAATGTATAAATATCAGATATATTGTGTTGAATTTATTTTTATAACAAGGGGGGCATAAAGGGTAGAAGCTTTTCGAATAAAATTCAGATACCCCCGGTTTTAATAAAATGTATACTATATGTATTTTCAATTAATAGATATTATTGAAATTACAGTGTTATTATAGTAATTCAAAATGTTTTTAGATGATATCATATAAATACTACCTCCCCAATTCACTTATTTCAGAGTTGCATCGAATTTGATCCATAGTCATTGGATATATTAAACCAACTTTTTGGGATTTCAATTTATTCTTAAAACTCCACCATATTAAGCCTTAAAGTTTTGAAATGTTCTTGCATGAACATTGTGTAATGACGTTTGATGAAAATTGTAATAAGGATTCTAAACATAAGAATTAGTAACATTATATGTTTCTTTAAATCTTCGTAAAGAGCATAATTGTAGTGCTAAACTCTTACGTTTGGGTAATTTATTTGACTGGTCTTGGGACGGGTATTCTAGTATTTTTATAATGTTATGGGTGTTTATATAATTGTACGCACAGGATTCACTCTTAAAATAATTAGTCTATCATTATGAATTTTAAAACAGTTGCTAAACGTAAGGATTGTAAGATAGGCTATATTTAGTTACTTTTAGTTTTATGCAAAGAGGGTAAAATGGGGTAGACTTCTTCTTGGAAATTCAGATGCCTCCAAAGTTCGCGAATTTTTAAAAATAGATATTGACATCAATTAATAGATAGTATCAACATTTCAGTTTCTTCAAAGTATCTTAAATGCTTTTAAGGGCATAGTACGGAAACGACCTCCGTTTTGAAAATTCAAATATTTCAGATTTGCATTAAATGTTATTCATAGTCATTAGACGAATGAAGCAAGATTTTCTGAATTATTATTAATTATAAAGACCACTTAAGCTAAAGCCTTTTTTTTTTTACATATTTTAGCATGGACATATATAAGCAAGTTTGATCAGAATTGGAATAAGTATTTTAGACATAAAGTTTACTCGCATTATATATTGATTTCTATCTTAATACGAGAACATGGAAGTGGTTTAAAACGGTTCTGTCAGGGAAATTTAGTTTATAGTATATATATATATATATATATAACAGGACATCAAACATGCATGAGTAATCTTGATATTTATGCAATTTGGATATTTTCATGTATGTGATCTAAAATTATGCAGACACAAGAAACATTTTGTATGAATCTTTAAGATTCTTCCCTCTGTTGTGTATCCAAGTAAACTTGTATAAATGACAGTTTACTATCCAAATATGCATAGATTTTATGTGCATGTATCTACGATACACCTTGTAAATCTCGTATATATAACTTGTATACAAACAACAGCTCGTTTCATTTTGACGAGTTCAGCTGTGAGGTTTTCGCCATGTGAATTTATGGGTCCAGCTCTTCGAGAAAGTACTAACAGGGATTGATATTTGATATTGTGTATGTTTGGTGGCCTAGGAAACACAATGTTTATTTATGTCCGTAAAAACATTTCGTTGATTCTTGCGTATTAAAGAATGGCGTATTAACTTTATATGAGACTGTTGCCACGCAGTTGGCTTGCAATAAAAAAACTGATTAAAGATACAGCTGTAACACACTGCTATCCGGATGAATGGTAAAATCTAACATTTTCCGGTTGGCTGCTGGGAATCTACCATATGCTGTTCAAAATCATTATCTTCTACTTAATAATATTTAAATCTATATGTTTCTTTATCTCTTATCAACATAATCACAGTCTAATAATAATAAACCAGCATTGATAATGATGTGTGTAGCATCTCAATATCTTAGTGTAATTAAATGTTTCCCTCTGTTACGTTTATTTCGTACTTACTAATTTCTAATTTTACAGGGTTCTCCTGTACTCCTGAAATCTTGCCAAGGCTAATAAGAATAAACTACTCCATACAATGGCATATATGTATTCTCTAAATGTCCTATCGCATATCTCATTTTTCTCTGTATTACTTCTGTCCCTGTCGTTTTCTTAGAACGTAATGCCCAACCTATATTTGATAATAAACGTCTGTAGCCCCATTGGCTTTAATAGTTTGTTAGTATTATAGTCGGCGATCAGGAAGGGAAGTATACATTAATTGGGCCATACATAACTATATGCGTCTGATCTACATAAATATACTCGCATAATATCCGTTCGATATTGATTCACCGAATAGAACGGTTTGGCACCACTTTCGTGTCCGTTGTGAAGAATAAAATGCAGATATAGATGCTGTCAAGGCTTGTGTCATAAATATTTGTTCCAACTTTTGTCGAAATGCATTAAATGATTTTTATACAGAAAGAATGTATAACGTTTGAAGCTGAAGCTTAAGGAGTCTTAGGAAGAAAGCGAAAGTTATGGGATGTTGAGTAATTGCTGTCCCAAAACTATAGATCAGATTCAATGGACATCGCAAATATTTACTTTTGCAAATCGGGTTAAATGTATCAACATTATGCGGCTTAACAACCTAGTACTCTGAATAAACTGAATATTTGGAAGAATCTATCCAGGCATGTCTACACTTACATTCATATTGAAGTGCTCTAAAAAATCAAGAATTTCTATCCCAAACCTCCATCTTTAGGGGACACTAGATAACAGTAAATGTATTAAACATTCCCCATCATAGCATCTACTAACTATGTTTCATAATGATTCATTAATTACTTTTGAGGTTTACCTTACACAGACATAAAACATGTACACATACTTTACTTATATATATTAATACGTGATATAGTTTCTAACCGCTTATTTTCCAACCCAGTAATCTCACTTATCCGGTTTCATATAAATAAAAAGTAGACACGATTTTTAATGCCCGTATATTTCCTTGTGTGTTTCAACACGTAGTGTTGTAACGAGGTGATGTATTTATTTAAAATTAGAATAAAATAAGGAAATAATTATTTCGATTTTAAGAATAATTCCTAATTAATCTTAAAACAATATTCAAGTTACTTTCTAAAAGTGTTTCACGTTTTGAACCAAAAGTTAACCTTTGCTTTAAAACGTGTGTCAATGTGTGTGTGTTTGCGGTAGCGTGGCTGTGTGCTAGCGGATAGATTGGATTGTAAGAGCAGTGAACGAGTTTGTACTTTGGATAACTGTCTCTTCTCGTCATATTATGATAATAGGTGTGGATATAAAGCGGAAATAACTGCAATGTTGTGCATGTAGTGTCAATTAGCAAATTTACTATGCGAAAAGGTAAAGAAAATACTTTCTGCCAAAATAGATGTAAACAAGTTGTACATAGGGATCAAACACGTAAAGCAAAATTTATTCATGAAAAACGTAACACATTGGGCATAATATTTCATAATACTCATGGTTCAAATTACATTTACAGTTATAACATTTCTACAATAAGTATGGTAAGAACTATGTGTTATATTGCCAACAGTTACTTGGCAGTTATATATATATATATATATATATATATATATATATATATATATATATATATATATATATATATATATATATATATCGAGCCTGGCCAGTACTAAATGGGTGACAATTTGGGAATACCAGGTGTTGTATGTGCTCTCTGCTTATCTCGGCATTGTTTCCAGTCGTTTATATTACTACTTGCCATTGGAATCAAACAATGCCGACTCAGGAGATCGGTTGCTGGGTATTGCGCAACCCTTGTAATTACAAATTCACGCGCGAGCAGCCCCTGGCGAGGCACTCATACGTCGAAATCGACGGGAGAGTCCATCACATATATATATATATATATATATATATATATATATATATATATATATATATATATATATATATATATATATAGGTAATTGTAGAAATCAAGCAGAACAGGTAAGCAGATATGATGACGTATAAAGAGTCAGATGTGGTCTGATGTAATTGTAGACATATAATTAGTTAGTTTGAACATATGTTATGTTGGCATTTTAAAGGTGTATAATCGCTCCAATCTAAGTGTTATTTGTTAAACACTTGTATAAATCTGCATTGATTTTCACCGGCTCGACTCTGTTGTTGCCAGTACTTTCTAGAACCAGGTGTTTAGATGAAGAACCACATGAAGGTAGTTAACATCCATAATCGATAGGGGTACTATTGGAACATACGGGATTCTAATTTTTCACGGCATGGTCGTCGGTCTACTTCGGTATCAACTTTACCAACACAATCTACCTTTATTTCTCTTGACTAACAATTTATACAAAATCTGTATCAATATATTTGCCACAGAAGTAGTATCCACAGTTACTGCGTGAATTCATCTCGGAAAAGTCAGAAATAAGATTTATGACAGACGAAAAAGTCAGAAACATAAAAGAGGAATGACTTAAACTTTCTTTTTTAAAGAGATATACTATAGACGAAGAAAGAGAAAAAAAAACAGACCAAGAAAAAGAACAAAAGGGTTAACATTTGTTTTGTGTTTTGATATGACATGACAATATATTAGTTTTGCGGACAGTTATAATGTAACTTAGGACGAGCACAGGGCGATAGGGTAAAATCAGGTGAATATTTTCCTGTTTATTTATGGAGAACGATAACTTGATAATTTCGGGGTATCTACCAATAAAACATGTCAGTGTGACTGTGCATTTAAACGAATAAAAATGTTCAAGATTGTATTGATTTATTTCTTACGATTAAATGAGAAAATGTTCTAGATAAAAAATATTTAATATTTAGTATGTTTATAAAACTCTATTTACTAGTACCATAAAACTATATCCGAAAGGATATTGAGCTATTTCCTCTGTAATATCTGCTGTCTTTATTAGGTGCAACTCAGATTTAGAATTTTGGGGGGTTTTTTCAATTTATTATTTCTCTGTGTAGCTGAGTATGTACGATAAGTAGAGTAAGTCTATTCGACCTAAAAACTGCTATTAGGTAGAGATGTCGCCTACTAAGATATGCTACATATATATATATATATATATATATATATATATATATATATATATATATATATATATATATAGGATCAAATAAAAACCAAAGTAAAAGCTTTAGTAGATGGAACCTATTGTGAAGAGGATTAACTCAATATACGAGATAGAGCAATTGTAGAGATAGGAGAAAAAAGAGTGATAAATATGCGACGATTGTCCAAATTAAGTGCGTCTGGACTCACCTATATTTTGAGCACTTTTTCCACACTGCTCCCACGCAAAGAGTTTTCTTCACATTCCACAATTCATTTGACTTCTTTTCAACGGAAATTTACCACCCGGGCAATCTGCATATATTCTTCACGGAACTTTTCTTTTCATTCACTGCGTTTTTTTAACAAAAAATCCTATAATAATTTTCATATTTTTCAAATATTTGAACTTTGTGTTTTTCGAAAGCCAACTTATCTATCTGTATTTCTCCTCTGATGATAAGATTTCGACCTTTGAAAAGCCTTGGCTTAAGGAAAGAATAATAAACACTAGTTTATTACTGAATACAGCTTGCATTGAACAATTAAAATTTGAAATAAATTTGGACAATCGTCGCATATTTATCACTCTTTTTTCTTCTATCTCTCTCTCTATATATATATGTATATATATATATATATATATATATATATATATATATATATATACATATATATATATATATATATATATATATTTATATATATATATATATATATATATATATATATATATATATATATATACGTTTGTGTTTTTTTTTGTTAGGAGGAATTATCACATAGTGAATATAATTTGTTTTAATACATGGTTCTAATATTAAAAGCATTTGTATATAATGCAACATTATAAATGCTATTAATCTCAGAGTAAATATAATTCAGTATCAAACCCTCTAAACATGTTCATGACCTGCTTGTTTTCGGTTCTGAACAAAGTTTTTTACCCCACTTTTCCTATTATTCTAATTTATTTTCGTACATAAATATGATTTTGAAAAATCAAATTTCCAAAAAAATTTGGGGATATCTTAAGTAGGATGGCCCCTAGAGTAAATGTTGTATTGTGGTTACTGGGATGATTATACTTAAGATTAACATAGAACTTTGTATCACATTAGACCAAAGGTGACAACGACACCTTTTGTTCCCAAATTATTAATGGCCTTGTGCCTTATTTGATTGAAATATATTTTTTTATATTTTCTGAAAATTAATATTTCAAAGTGTAGTATCAGTCCTGTACTCGGTTGGAGGTGAGGAAATCTTTCTTGACTTCGTAATTTATGTTTTTGTCATTTCCAAAGTACTCTTTAGGGGTTAGTAGACATTTCCTACATAAAACACAACAACTCTGTGTTCCACTTAATGAGGCACTTGAATATAGACCCTTAAATGTCACCTAATTCCTCAAAATTATAAACTCTTTGTAATTTCATGTACACTCGATTTTTATAAAAACTTTCAAATTGCATTGGTCAACAAAATAAAATTAGATCTCTTGATGTCTTGAAAAGAGTAGATGATTCGTGGTAACTCTGAGCCGCTGAATTCAAATATAACATCAGTTTTGCCCAATCAGGTCATACTTATTTTTCTCGTATTGGATTAGTGTACGATACTCGATTCGTTTAATAGGACTGTGTAATGTTATTTTAAGTAAGTTAACTGTTTCCAATAGAATTGATCGTATTAATATAAATCATATTTAGTTAAATTGTATACTTTCCTTGATTCGTGTAGATATTGTTATTAGGATATTCTATTAACATGAACAACCTTTTCAAACTTGAGCCACATTTCCCATGGGATTGCTATAGTTTTATGTAAGGACAATATATCAAGTTAATCCCGTTCGTTTAGCTTGATGTACATTTCCTTTAAGATCTAAATGGGCAAAGCCGTTTATTCTATAAATGTCTTTTAAATCTTTAAGTTGTTAGATTCAGCTGACCAGAGCAATTCCTATTCCTAAAACAAATTGTACAATCAATATAGAAACATCAAACCAGAAATGGTTCAATAATCCCGACGAGTTCGTTTATAGTTGTTTTTAATTTTCATCAGGTAAAAACAGAATGTAAATCGAAGATTTAGTAAAAACATTTTATTTTGCATATTTTGAAGTGATTATTTGAGATCAGGACAAATCACATCGTATTCAAAGCTTGCAAAACGGACTTAAGACAGATGACTGTTACTTTTGTTTTAAGGGTTAAAACACAATTGTACAAAGAATATGAACTTGGTGTATAATCTATGATGAATTATGAGTAGTGTTTCCCGTTGGAGTAAGGGTATTAGCTGATGCCACTAGATAAGTAATAATCAGATCCAAGTTACAGACTTCTAGAAGTTGAATGTTCAATTATCAGTTTAGGCGATGCTAAGAATTACGAATTACTGTAGACTTTCACCCGGTCATTGCAGATAGAAAGAGAAAAACTACCTCCGTGCATTAAATAGCGGGTTCCGTTCAAAATTCGGTACTTATTTACGAGTTAGGCAATATGCACCTGGAGAAAGTCGGAGGTTACATCGGCCGAAACATTGTAAAAATTACATTCAAAATGTCCGCGTAGTATATAATCTTGATATTTTAAAATATAAAATGCCTAGTGGGGGCTTATAATCTGACATTAAAAATGAGGAATATTAAATTGATGTTGACTCAGTTTAGATCCAATGAAACTAAACAGATCACATACTTCCTTTAAAAAAGCTTAAATAAAAGAATTCATAGAAATGCTTGTGTAAGCGATTGATTAACTCATTTCCTATGTATTCATTGGAGACATTAAGTCGAGTAATTTGAAGCAGAGGAAGATGGAATTGAATGATGAATATTTCATAGGTCGTATCGATGTTGCTAATGATTATCTGAATGTAGTTCAAAATATAATCCAGACATACGACCGGATTCAGAATCAATGCACAATGTATTCTGATGTGATCTATTTAAAAGTTGAACAGAATAAATAACAATGCGAATCACTTTTTGATATAGGTTGACCTAGAATAACATGCTGGCTTTGTTCATGAAGTATAACATATCGTATTTAGTCTTTAGGTTACTCTAACGACCATTTTCATTGTTTATGCTATTTGCACTAGATTACCCCGATGAAACTTCCGACCCTTTATAGGAGCATCTTTATGAGCTCCAGAATATCTAAGGGATTTCAAACTGAACATTTTATTGAATTTACGCGGTTAGATTTTTCTTGTTTCCTCAAACATGACTGGATTGAAGTGTTATGTAATTTTTAGTTTATTCTTAATTAGCATCGACTGTAGTGAGGACTAGAACTCCAACCTCTACAAAATAGTAAAATGAAATCAAATGTTACTCAACGCTCCTATCAGTTACGCCACATTCCATGTCGATAATTCTAATATGAATGTTGGAAGCTTTAAACCAAATATTCTATTAAAAGTGTAGTGTTACTACTTATATATGTATAAATATATATAGTAGTATAAACATATATATATATATATTGGGCGTTTACACAGTAACGTTCATAAACTATCCATTAGGTTAAATGCTTCGATATGTGGGTGGCTATTGCTTTTATATAGAAGTAATTTTTACTCTAGCTAATTGACTAATTGGTTTCGTTACCTGTGTTACCTCCACTCAGGTTTTTTATAGTAATACATATACGAACTAAAAATAATAACTATATAAAGTAACTATTATATATATATATATATATATATATATATATATATATATATATATATATATATATATATAAATATTGACGCCAGCATATGCAGTTCTTACCTGTCTTCTCTGTCTATAATTTTTTGTTTGGTCCCACGAAGGTAGATAGTAATTCTTTCCCTTCGTATATGATCGGACATACATAATATACCTCCGTGGATTAAATAAATCGGTCGGTTCAAAGTGCTGTCATAGCGCAACAGCAACAAGATGAATTTAGTAAACCTAGGCCTTGAAGTTACATGACCTTTCGTCCCTTTACCTGATTGTAAACTGAATGTGTATAGTCTGAATGTGTCTAATCTAAAATAAACTTCCATTACGTCATATTATTAAACTAACCAGTCATCTACCATTCAACAGTAGTTTGTAATGTAATCATGTGCCACTCACACCAAATAACTCGTTAAATCATCTCTACACGTGCTGCAGAGTAATATGTAAGATGTATTTTCTTATATTACTTCATTTTGTTAGACTAGAAAAACATTTTGAAGGTTTCAAATTAATGTTTCAGAAAAGATTCGATCGCAGTTGTCCTTACATGTTAATAACGTGGAAATGATTTAATGTGCTTAATAGTTTTCTGAATGAAGAAACTGTAGAGAAGATTTGTCACACTCTTATTCCCTCGTATTCTTCGCTCCAGAAATCTAAATAAATTCAAAAGCAAAAACCATGAAACACTTACGACGCCACGTAATTGTGTATCTTAATGGATTTTCTTTTTACTTTTATTTGCTCAAAAGTGTTGAGTCTACTTATTTTAAAGAATGTTCAGGTAACAATGGAAAGAATCACGACAATGTCTCTAATCCTTCGATGTCTTTTATTTCTTATACTAATCTGACTGGATGTTTCTTTCGGATTACATCATGTTCAAATTCCTTTGTCATTTATTTGTAATACTTTCATCGATAAATGCGATAGGTTTGAGACGAATCAGCATTTACACTAATACTATAGCCGTGTACTTTTCATTATGTTATTTTGTATGTCTTTGTTTCCAGCAAATACTTTTCGGTTTCAAGACATAGGGACTTGATATTTCAAACGAATGATCAACGACCTACATTTAAGAACGTCATAATTATTATTAAAAAAGGTGGATTCACTGGTTACATGAAAGAATGCCTTTCATTTTTCAAACAATTTTAATGTGACTATATTCGACTTCAACTATGGTTATTAAGCTATTCTTATTTTTTAAAGACCTTTAGATCAAGACTTAACTCCATATACTTAACAGTCTTCTTGACCAATAATTGAAAGTATTCGCAAACCGTATGTTTAAAATTACCTTGATGTTTTAAAAGGTGAACGCTCGTGACTTTACTCAAACCTTCGTACAGCAATTAAACGGAAGAAAAACTCCAAATAACGTATATGATCTCTGATTATCCACATAATTGCTTCCAATATCATTCTCATAATAGAGAATTTAAAGTGATTACATTAGTAAAGAAAGGTGAATACTTCACTAAATCAACTAGCACCCATCGCAATCTACAAGATCCGCCGGGTCTATAAAAGAACACTCCGTTTTTATGCTGCTTTATCATTATGTCGGCGCAATCAGCTTTAAATGTTATGTCTGTATGTAAGATAAAGTCTCATTTAATTGTTACATGTAGTATGTGTGCAACCGGTTCTGGATTATTTTATTACATACGTTATTAGTGGTTGCGGTTTCTCATCATAAGAATTCCACATTGCCCAATGTAGATATTTAATAACTTAGTCTTGTTTTCTAGAGGAAATTGATGCAAATATAGGCTTACCTGATATAAGATTATGAATTGTTTGTACATAGTCATCATACAATCTCTATGTTTGATGTAACACTGTTTTTATTAGATTTACTTAAAAATGTATGATAAGTAAACATCATGTATATATATATTATATGTGTTCAGCGGTTAACAACCAGGAACCTGACAGGACTCTCTACACTTACCTACAAATAGTGGATCCAGGACTACATCTATTATCACTTTAACAGCAGAGAATGCCACGTGTAAATGTAGTGCCAAACTGTGGTCTCCCCGGCCACTCACAAAAGAGTCGCTTTCGGGTCAATACAAAAAAGCGCAATATTTTCTGTCCCTGTTTCTGCTCCGTGGAACAACATGACTATAATATCCAGGCCTTAGATAAAAATTAGATTAGTTGTATATCTTTACATGACATGTTGCGCGATGCTATTTTTTACCAATTCATTTGATTTGGTTTGATTTGATTTGTCAACAATAAAGCCCTCTGTCTTAACGTTCAAACCAAAACTACAAACGCAATCACGGTGGTGGGGATAGCGTGTCTTGAACTGTACATTTTAGAATTATTATTTTCTAATTAGGATTTCTCGTACGAGTAACTACCAGTGAACATTCATTGCAACGACGAGTGGTTTCATTGGAGTCTGAGCAACAATGCAATACGTATCCTATGATTTCCAGCACTCTCTGCTTCTTTTAAAAGTCATAGCAAGTAATTTTTCGTTATCGCAAACACCCTTTACACTTGGCTGATATTATTATCTTCTTCGACATCTCCCCTTTTTAACGTTACAGGTCAACCTTTAAAAACAATTGCACGATGCATATACACTATTAACACGATGTGTATATGCAGATCAAATTCTAGAAAATATTGCATCCGATAATTCCCCCTAAAATGCCTACTTGACACATTGTCACATTTATTTCTCAAATCATTTAATTTCGTCTGGAAATCTGCCACGCTATTTCTGTAAGAAATTTGATCCGGAAAAGTATATAACTGTTTAATAGATTTAGTTTATATATATATATATATATATATATATATATATATATATATATATATATATATATATATATATATATATAAATTAATCAATTAATTAAATTCAAATATTAACAAAATGAATGAAACCATTCATTTTCAAAAGTGCTCAATATATATTAGAGCTTTCATAGAGGTATATTTCCGTGAGGAGGAGCCGAGGGGTTCTGAAACAATTGTCGGATACTCAAACTATGTTTATTTTAATACATATATATATATATATATAAAGAGGTGTACTAAAAGCGGACTTTTAGGAAAGGTAAAACCCTATTGTGAAGAGTATACAGCTCAATATCCAGGATAGAGCAGGTAGAATTTAACTTTGAAACTTCTCTCATTACTTCTCGTGCCTCTAACGACCTACCTATCTACATCGTATCCTCTCCGCTGGACTCTTCGACACCGGACTTTTTGGCAATCGGACATTTGCTTGCACCCTGGCACAATTTTGCCCTACGTTTCTTTCCCTACAACTTTTATTTTATTTCATTTTTTCAAATTTTAAATCTTGGCCATTGCCAACTTATCTATCCCAGCGACTTCCTCTGATGATAAGATTTTGATCTTTGAAAAGCCTGGCTTAAGGAAAATTTAACTTGAATAAATTGCCTTTTTGCGGAATATACCTTGCTTTGAACTTTTGAATTGAATTTTGATTTGGCTTTTGCTTTCTCTAATTCCTTTCCATTCTCCTTCATTTATATATATATATATATATATATATATATATATATATATATATATATATATATATATATATATATATATATATTGACAGTACATTTACAAATCAAGTAGGAAAATCGTGATTCGTATCGAATATTTTGAACATGACACTTCTTGTGGTGATAATTGTTGCCTACTTCTTTACACACACACTCTCCCTCTCTCTTTCTCTCTCTCTCTCTCTCTCTCTCTCTCTCTCTCTCTCTCTCAGAGCAATAACTTTTTAGGTAACTTTTACAGTTTCTACAATTTGCTTTAACATATTCTCAAAAGAAAAAAATATTACATGTTATGGCATACTTTTACGTACCAGCTAAAAATGATTGCTTATTTCTACTTGGTATTCTAAAGGAGAGTTTTAGCTGTTTACGCTTGTTATCTTCGTCAAATTAACATTTTATTTTCTAATATTATATTAATAAAACAAAAATACTACACGTTCGTAGAGAATGTGTCTGTAATTAGCTTTATATCATCACATAATTACCTCACTCATTAACGCACTGCGTGTTCTTTTGTTTCAAATGTTAATTGGGAAGAATATATTTTCTCAGATTTCTTTAGTCTGTTATTTTGTCATGTCTTTAATTCGTTAGTCCACTTTTCCTCTTGTTTTCTGTTTTCCTTAAAATTAGTCCGTTAGCTTTTCATGCAATTGAAAATGAATTTAAACACACTACACTGACTAAACAAGAGTTTTCGGAAAAACTATTGTTTGTTTCCTAAGATGCTAAAATGTCAAAAATTGTCAAAAAAAAAAAAAATTACATTTTTCTGAGAAATATCGAATGTTGTTGCGGATATTTTTTAAAATGTTTTCACGGCCTTTTAGTCTCGATTCCAGCGTTAATGCGGTCAAGTTGAACCAGAATTCGTTACTACTAATAGTATTTATTTACTCCTCTCCAGGAGTTAAGCACAAGGCCAGTTTTATCGCACTCCCACAAGTAAGATGTGACCCAAGGTCGGGTCGGGAAAGTGGGGTTTGAAAAGCCAGCGCCAAGAAACTGACCACTCTGGCCATTAAAAATTGCCTGGGCAGCCCGGTCGGCATTCTCGGTAGGGGCGCCTCAGGCAGTAAGCAATAAACTTACTCCTCCCCAAAGAGGGGAGGCGAAGTCTGGGAGGGTGCACCTCCTGGAACTTTCCCATCTTTGCCGTTCATTGTTTTTATACCATCAATAACAAATGCCGATACATGTGATTTCCTAGTGACTGAGTCCACTTGTATTCCACCAAACACGTCACACCACAGTGAAACCCCAAGGAATTCCTTTTGAGTGAAACACATAGCGAAATAAAAGATACTTTCTTTTGACGTCATTGAAGAGAAGTCACGATTCATTCCAAGTGAGGATAATTCTCACAAACGGAGTTTGTTTATTTCGCTGAAACGAATCGGTAAGAATTCGGACACATATGTCTTTGTTGTTATCGGAGAATTCGTGAAGAACCCACCCAGCTAATGGCAAACGATGAACGATGTTCGAATGATCCATATTGAAGTCTTCGAACAAAATTATCATTGTCAAACTTTTGTTCCCTTTCAACAGCTGCCAAAAGCGTCTGCTCGTTGTAATGGAATCAGTTAATCTGTTGATTTTACGTCTGCAAAATGAACTTCATTAAAAATCTTTCAATTTGGCTTATTTTAATTGTTCCTTCACAAAAACGTTCGGTAGTGTTTCCACACTCGAAATAGGTGCACTGCGCTAAAAAAGTTCTCGAAATGGTAGGGCCTAATGATGAATTTCGATACGCATGCGAAAAAAGAAGATTACTTTCATGAAAGAAATTAAAGCAAACGGACAATTTCGTATTATTCTTGTATAATTGTTACGAAACACCTGCGATAATAATGACTCACACGAATATTAAGAAAATCAACTAGTGAGTCACAGTTAAATACGTGTGTGCCTTCTAGTAAAATGCATGTCTCCACAAAAATCTCATAGTAACTCCTCAAAATCATATAAATATGGCGATTAATTGTTGTTTATATTATTGAAATACAAGTGATTACAGAAGTATCATCTCATGCTTTACTTTGGTTAGCTTTCTTGTACTATTTTTATTGAATAGCTATATACGTCTTAATTTAGTACACACTCGCCTACTCACCGTTCCTCCTAAACTCACTGCTCTACAACATCGCACCATCCTCCGCAAAGTTCAAGAATCATCACACTATACCAAAATTCGTGTGATACTCAAAGTAAGCTGCGTCTTCAGATGACCAGTTTTTACTTCCAATGTTACTATGTAAACCTTATATACAAACAACCCATATAAACATGATTCGGAAAGAAAGGACCAAAATCCTCGTGAAATACTGTGCATAAACACACGGAAAATTTCTAAATTCTCTTTAGGTTTCAATGAACGAATGTATGAACTCATGAGTTTCGTCCGTGTATATATATATATATATATATATATATATATATATATATATATATATATATGTGTGTGTGTGTGTGTGTGTGTGTGTGTGTGGGTGTGTATATATATATATATATATATATAGAGAGAGAGAGAGAGAGTAAGAGAGAGAGAGAGAAAATGAAATAAAAAAGATCAAAAGAATATTTATGTTTTCATCAACGTTTCGTCTTTATTGTCAGACTAACTCAGGATGATCTGTTTGAAGAAACAATCAAATATGTACAAAGATTTTTGCTACCAGGGTCAGAGCTTGCGACGGATATTTGCAAATTAATCAAAATATGAGAAACAATTAGTGTGTGGCAGTGGTAGCAATGCAAGTGTAGGATTAGTAAGAAGTGGGAGAGGTACATATAGTGAAAATTAGAAAAGTTTAACCGGACTAAAGTTAAATTTTGAAAGAAGGAGAGGGCTAAATGCTATTTAAAAATGTGTGTAAGTGTTTGATTTTTCTTCAAACAAATCATCCTTTTTATTCTTGTCTTTATCATATTATATATATATATATATATATATATATATATATATATATATATATATATATATATAATATGACAAAGACAAGAATAAAATGTTCTGACGTAATGGAATACGTAAACTTATATATATATATATATATATATATATATATATATATATATATATATATATATATATATATATATATAAGTTTACGTATTTATTAATGTGTTACTGGCGATTGTAACATCGTTTGTATTTTTACACTTCCTAAGCGGTAGAGAAACATGCAGAAGTATGGATTCTAACTAATGTTCTGGAATTGTCATTGATTGATTACTTGCGAAGCAGAAAACGATATTTAAGATCTCGAGCAATTACAGTGTATCAAACTTTTTTTTATTAAGGAACAGGCATTGAAAAGAACCATCCATTACATCTAAGCAACTTTAACAGTACACTCTATATATGTCTATATCATTGGAACCATGCAGAGTTTCTCTTTTTCTAGATGCGTACCTTAACGAATGGTTATATGTTATTTCAACCGGTGCCTTTACCACGTCAATCTGATCATTTCTATCTTCTCTCGTAGAACAAATGTGAAATTATTGACATATATAATATACTTACATTTTCGCTTAGAGCATGCTGTAACCTATCTCTTAAGTAAGAAAATTAAGAATTATTGAACTTGTGTTAATTTTGTAGTCTTTTGAAGATGGAAGATTTTAAAATCCAGTTTAGACATGCTTTTCTATTTACATAAAAGACGAAAAAATGTCTGGCAAACAATAACATTCATGATATCAGTTTACGAGGAAGATGCTTTTAGCTAACTGAACTGTACAGAAATGCTTCGTAAAGTTTAGGGCGGGAGATTTAAAATTTAATGATGTAGAACGCTCAGGAACCCCCCCCTTGATAGATGGCGACCATTAATATAGAAAAAGCCGCATTACACAACAGGAGAACTAGCGGAAAGTCTTAACGTATCAAAATCCACCATTACTGAGTCTTTAGTAAAATTGGCTACACACATCAATACGATGATCGGGCGCAAAATGATTCAAATTCACCAAGCCTTTTCCGGAGAACCTGCTATATATATATATATATATATATATATATATATATATATATATATATAGAGAGAGAGAGAGAGAGAGAGAGAGAGATATGTGTGTCTGTGTGTGTGTATATATTTAAGTTGCATTATACATTAGTTTGACCTTGTATCTATGGATGCCTCCAGTTTCTCAGAAACCCTGAAAACTCAACCAGCAGCAATTTCTGAGTGTTAACGACTCTTCAATTAATGTTTTAAGTTACCGTGTTGTAGACTATCGTGTTTTAGACAACCGGAACATCGATAAATATCAAACTAATGTGTAGTTTAAATTGAAATAGGAAAACTACATATGCTCTTGAACAAGTAATTCAGCACTCTAGATTTGTCTGCTATCGTTCTAGATTAAAATTATATATATACATATATATATATATAATATATATATATATATATATATATATATATATATATATATATATATATATATATATATATACAGAGAGAGAGAGTGAGAGAAAGAGAGGAAGAGAGATAGATATATATTTATCATCATCAGGGCTATTTTATTTAACTAATAAAGGTACCCCTTCCTGGATTCTTTCAAACTAGTTGTTCTCCTAAATAGATGTGGCCAAGTAAGACCTAGCTGACTATTGAGGTCGTCTCCCCAATGTGGTTTGGCCTTCCTCTAGATATTTTCCATTTACTCAGTGTCCATTCTGTCGCTCTATATGTCTACCTGTTTTTCTGCACATTTGAAAGGTTACCTGCCCATCAATGTTTCCATTATTATGGTAGTGATGATGTTGTTTACTCCAGTTGACTGTCTAATACAAGTGTTTCTTTTTTATCCCGTAAACTGATGCCTAGCATAATGTGATCCATTTTGTACTGTGCCACTCGTAGTTTTTCCATCGCTGCATTATTAAGTGTCTATGGTTCACAAACATATGTCATAACTGTCATGATGTATTCATTGACACTTTTTGCTTAATGTTTATCGTGGGCTTTCTACCCTTCATCATCTCTCTCTCTCTCTCTCTCTATATATATATATATATATATATATATATATAGATATATATGTATATGTATATATGTACATATATATATATATACATTTATATCGATGTATTGTATGTGTATGTGTACATCTATTTGTATGTACATCATAAACTCCTAGACTATTACACCAATCATTATGAATTGGAACAAAGACGGTAGATCTATTTCCTAAAAAAATTAAGTACGTCTAATCTTATGAAATTTTAACGAAAGCTATTTAACATAAATTAATAAATATTCTGAAATTTCATTTTTTTAGAATCCTATAGGAGTTAATAGGGTACAATATTACCAACACTTTTCATTTGAAAATTAAAATATTTAAGATAATTAAATTTGATCTATAAGACACCAAATAAGAAAGATTCAATATATTTCAGTTTATTTCTAAGACACCTAAAGCAAAATCATTAGATTGTAGACATGTTCGAAAATAAAAACGTTGAAAGAGATTTACATTAAAATTGAAATAATTATTCTACACACCAGGTTTAGTATCAGTAACCCTTGATTTTAATCTTCGTGAAAAAGACATAACAGTGGGCAAAACTGTTCTGTTCGGGGATTAATGTTAGCCTACATGGGACGAGTATTATTATTCATATATATATATATATATATATATATATATATATATATATATAGATATAGATATATATATAAATATATATAGTGTTTCAAGTTGTATATGAAAATAAATCAAATAAAGTGCTCGATCATATAAGAGAGCTAATATAATTTATTTAGATACTGTATATTATATATTTCAGCAACAATGTACATTTATACAGATGTCAAAATCATAGCTTTAACCCAGGCTCCTTCATAAGTTAAACACTGTTGACGTCAGTTGCTTATTATGCCAGTCCTTTATAATATGGTATAAAGCTTTAACTGCTTCATTTAGTAACGCGGCGTTAATTAAACCGTCGGGATTTGAATTAAAAACAGTACTCTTCTTTCGGTATTTCGAATCCTGCGACCGATTTGTATAATTATCTCTACACTGACGAATCCGGAAAGATGAAATGTGTAGGTATGTAGATAAACAAACAAGTATATATATATATATACAGGGTGTTTCAAAAGTCTTGGGAACATTACAAATGCGTATATCTTATGAACTATTCCAGGTAGAAAAATGAAACTGGTGCCATTTTAAAGCTTGCTTAATAAAGTTTTTGGTCATACTAATGATTTTCGTGTTATCTTTCCAGGTGCAGTAATGGCATTCTCTAAACAAGACAAGGCATTTTGCGTCCTCCAATTTGCAAAGACTGAATCGTGGACATGTGTTCAGCGTGCATTTCGCAGGAAATTTAAAAAAGAAGCCCCTGAAAGGAAATCCATTGTCAGATGGCATGCTAAATTTGTGAAAGATGGGTGTTTGTGCCCAAGTAAGCGAACAGGTCGCCCTTCAACTTCAGAAGATGCAGTTGAGCAAGTTCGGACAGCCTTTCAGCGGAGCCCCCGTAAATCAGTGAGAAGAGCCAGCAGGGAACTTCAGCTTGCTCCAGCAACTGTCTGGCGTGTCTTAAGGAAACGACTGCAAATGGTACCTTACAAGCTCAAGTTGGTCCAAAAGTTGAAGGACACTGATAAGCCACTTCGCCGTGACTTTTGCATTGCAATGCAAGAGAAGTTGGAAGATAACGGCTTTGATGACCGGCTTGTTTTTAGCGATGAGGCGACCTTCCATCTGAATGGCAAAGTTAACAAGCATAACACTCGCATATGGGGTACTGAGAATCCTCATGAACTTCTTGAGCACGAGCGAGATTCACCAAAAGTGAACGTGTTTTGTGCAATTTCCAAGAAAGGTGTCTATGGACCGTTCTTCTTTGAAGAGGAAACTATCACTGGTGAATCCTATCTCAACATGCTGGAAGACTGGTTAATGGCTCAGTTGGAACAAGCAGAATCTGATGACTTCATTTTTTAACAAGATGGTGCACCACCACACTGGAGTCTTAGAGTAAGGCAGTTTCTTAACACAAGGCTGCCTGGTAGATGGATTGGGAGATCTGGGCGAGGTGATGACGTTCTCATGCCCTGGCCTCCTAGGTCTATAGATCTTACCCCGTGTGACTTTTTCCTTTGGGGCTTTGTCAAGCAACAAGTCTATGTGCCGCCCCTTCCAAGAGATATTGACGAACTAACGGCTCGAGTAACGGCAGTTGTGGGAACCATTGACGTCAAGATGCTGGAACGCGTTTGGCAGGAAATGGACTATCGACTAGATGTCTGCCGTGTGACGAATGGTGCTCATATTGAGCAACTTTGAAGATTCCCCACAAAACTTGAAAATTTAACCTTTCCAACGGTACCAATTTCATTTTTCAACTCCTAATAGTTTTTGAGTTATTAAAAATCGTTATGTTCCCAAGACTTTTGAAACACCCTGTATATATATATAGTTATATTCCAATGACCAAAGGGAAAATCAATCCATAGTTTTAATTTTATTTTTTTCAATTTCTTTATTTTCTGACTTCGACGAATAAATGTTTTTTTTTGTTACCTAAAGAAATGTGTATTTATTTTTTTTTCAAATCTGTTCATACATTACGCGCGTGTCACAGCACAGTCAATAAATATCGGGTGCAATGCCTTTTGGGGGAATTCAAGATATATGACAATTGTTATATTAGTTTGTTTTATCAATTTAAACTTTCAGTTGTTTTTATAAAACCTTTTCCTTGAGCTTTTTTAAAATCTTCATTTCAGCTGTTATGGACTGATATGTTTTTCCATTACATTCGTTTAAAACATAGGTGACCCCAAACAAGACAGGTCGCCACTTTAGACGTAAGGGGGTACTCAGAATGAGGGTGAAAGTTGTGGGGTCATATAAAGTAGTGAGCTGTTCAGCGAGATGTATGCTTGCATTAATTTTAAATTGCTGCATGTCTGTACAGTCGGGGAAACAAGGAGAAGGTGGTAGTTCGAGAGACTGGCAGCACAAGGAGATAAGCTATTGGAGTAGAAGGCTCTCTTGCATCTGGGGACCTCCACAGGGAATATTGGGACTTAGGTGATTGTTTGGTTGGTCTACGGTACTTACGTTGGGAATTACTTGTAAAACAGGAACAAGGACGCCATATTGCTGTGATAGGACAAAAGCTCGAGCTTGGTGGATAGTGAAAGTAAATATTAAATGATCAATGTATCTGATGATCAGCGGTTAAAATAAAAACTATATAAAACAAAAATAATGAGGCAAACGTGATGTTCATAGAAACAGCGTCCTTATATATTGTGGGCACATAATGCTAACTGTTTTTAAATAGGAGATGCTCGCGCATGTTCGCGAATAGTGTATGAATTGGGTGAGTCTATTTTTCTCATAAACATCTTAAGAATGTATAAGTAAATAATTATAAAAAAAGATAAATCAAAATTATGGTCATTGATTGATTTTCTTTTTGCTCATAGTCATATAATAAACGAGTAGCTATGCTCTGAAGCTGAAGATATAGTAAAGAGACGCTTATAACATCTCTTCTGATCAAAAAGGTTGCAGAGGAGAGAACAGGTCAACTCTCATTAGAATGTTAAGTCTATTTTGTACTCTGTCAAATCATGAGTGATTTTTCCGACCGGAAACTACAAGATATGTTAGCGGTACTCTTTGGACGCGTAAAGCTCTAAAACAGGTAGAAGATTTCGTAAGGAGTGAGATATCTTCTCAAGCGATAGAATGATCAAAACATTTTTTCAGTAACCTTAGCAACTGATTTGATGTATGTCTTCCATTCTAGGTCTCGAGTAAAAGTCAGTCCCAAGTGTTTATCAAGGAAGTGGGCTTCCTTAAGCAAAGAGCCATCCATTCCACCCACAGAGAAATGAATGCTTAAGCATTGATGGTGAAGAAAGACAATGCGTTAAAAGTAATAAGCCGCGGTTACTTTATTGTGCCACGTGCTCATAGTATAAAGAATAAGTCAGAAATATCTTGGTCATCAGTGTTTTTCGATTTGCTGCCATAAATATTTGTCTAATTTGCATATATATCATCGCATGACTTCATGATACGATTTGGAAGATTATTTATGAAGATCAGTAAGAGGGTAAGGCCGTGAATAAATCCTAGAGATACACCGGTATTTATAATTTGAACTTCGGCTTTCGTCTTGTAAACACTCTAATAGAAGTATTAGAGAAAAAAGATTTAATGGTTGTGAAAACATTTCCAGATATTCATTAGATAGCAAATTTGTGAAGCAAATATGTGTGTCTCTCGAAGACCTTTAATATTTTAAGAGCCATTGCCCTAGAAACGCGGTCCAATCGGTAGATTCACTGATCTAGTACGAAATCACAGTCCACTGTAGATTTTGCAGGACGAAATCTATATTGCTTGTCGCTAAGTAGATTATTCCTGTGCAATTGGTTTACAACTTATTGATTTATTACAGATTCGAGCAACATATTCATGACGCATCGGCGACTGATCGATCTGTACTGAGATCGAGTATTTTTAAATACTAAGCAGACCAGCAAAATCATCCACGATAAAGAAAGCATTTCTTCTTTTAAGCAACGATTGCAAAACTTAGTAAGGATAGGAGCTATTTCCGGTTGTATTATCTTGAGTACTATGACTAAAATGTTGTCGGGACGAGTTACCTTGTTAGCATTTAAGTTTTTCATAAGTTATATATTATATTTATATGAATAGTAGTTTAAGTATACGGAGTTATAATTAATAAACATGTTAAGATATTTAGGTAACATGATGCATTTATTTAGTAGAAAGTTGACTAAACTACAAAAGTCAACTCCTGTAAAACACCATACTACTTTACAGAACGTATGGGTATTTATCAGCCATTTTTTTTTCTTCTCGTTGCTCGGAGACGAAATAGCAATACATTTACGAATTCACTATTTTTGTGAGCGTAATTTTTCGAGTATATTAAAGATGACATGTGCAAATAAACTAGCAACTTTCTAAAAGTGACAGTCAATCGTCGATGACAGACACGATGCATGCACGTAGATATAAATCTAGCTTCTTTCCATTAACATGTTCATTGTGAAAGCGACAAGTAATTTCCTCTCGTGGTATTTTCTTGTAAATTACATCTGCCGGATTATTCAGTTTGCAAACATCGTTTTCCTTATTCGCTACACTCTCTTCCACTCTTCATTTATTTGTCTTTTTCTCCTTCTCCTTCTCCTTCTTTACTCCAGTACCCCATGATCATAATCTAGCATATCTCTCTTTTTCATCCAGTGTCCCTCTCCCTCTCTCTCCCCCTCTCTCTCTCTCTAGTATACAATTTCAATCGTCTGTTTTTTCTCGCATTTCTATCTTGCATTAAACTTTCAGTATACTGTGCCCATCATCTCTCTCTTTCTATTCTTTTCTATTTAGGACTCGAGTATCCTTTTTCTAATCGCCTCTCTCTGATTTACTATTTCTCTATTACTAGATTATCCCTCCATTTTCTCAAAATGCTACGTTATTTACACTTTGTCTTAGTTTTCCCACTCTTTCTTTTTATGTTTATCAATCTCGAAATTACATTCTTATTTGGATGCATATCAATTGTATACCAGTTCTATAAAAATACTAATTATCTTCAAGCAACAGTGTCAATCTCTCTCTTTGTATAACACATTGATTACAACGCACGGACGTCGGGATCCACACCGGTTTTGAATAGTATTGAATGTATTGGGAGAAAGAAAAATATATAGACAGAAATACGTATAACTGTATATTGTGTTTATCTTTTCCTACTTATGTTCTATACACCTTTCTGTGTCTCGCTTCTCTTTTTATAAAAGTTTTTGATAGTTGGTCCTTCCTTTCTTTATATATCAATATATAGCGATATTGTAAACATCATATCGGAACGTTGTGGAAATCACGTGGAAGTTACGTAGTGTAGAGAATGCAGAGAAGCACTCTCTCAGTTACAATATGCCGTATACGCTCATTATATTAGCTAAACAATATGGCTTGATCTTGTCAACAGTTCGAGCCTCTTATCATTACAGCATTAGTATTGACTGGAAACAGAAATCATAATGTCTTTATATGATTGACATACGTATTACTAGCTGCCTAGAGTGATCTATTCTTTTACGAAGAGCTATGTATTACTAGTAAGTAGCAATCTATTCACAAGAGTAACTAACCAACGAAAGAGTAGGGAGCATATGTTATAAAATACGGAATAACTCTTTCCCTGTCTCACAGATCGTCAATGTGGTTAGAGCGGAGTCCTAAAGCTAAGAACGAAACTTGGCTGTTTTATCAAGAGTCAAAGTCTCTACCTATATAACTGATGTACTATTTGGAATTAAACAAAGAAAAAGTAAATAGGTCTAATAAAACTAGCATAATTAAATTTTTAAAATCGGAAGATTCTAACATAGTTATAAAATAAAAGACATTGTATTGAATAACTTGTGGAAAATTTATATCAATATAGAGAGTTTTAGAGAAAGGGTAAAGAGATTAAAGAAGACAGTCGGATATAGTCTATGGAGAGATTCAAGTAGCATAACTTTTAAGGATAGGACGAAAATTACATCGGTTCATTTCTTTTCTTTTGTCTTGCAAAGTATTAATATTTTAAAGAAATTTAAGTGGCGGGCTTCCAGAGTTACAAAGACTTAACAAAGGCTCCGTGAATTTCCTTTATCATTTTTGAATTTGAAAGAATCGAGGAAGGAAGCGAACATTTTTCCGGTACCAACAATATCTTTCGATAGGTTCTTTGTCTGTCGAAAGGTCGGCCTGTCTAGCTCTCCCCCACTCTCTCTCTCTCTCTGTCTCTCTCTCTCTATTTATCTCTCTCTCACGCGCTCTTGTTCCATCTCACTTCATATACCAGGCACACATATATGTATATGCATAGATATATTTCTCTGTTTAAAATAAAAAGTTAAAAAAAAATTTAATAATCTGTTATTTCATTAGAACACAATCATGTACATTATATATACATACAAGTAGACAAAATTGGTGCTTCCCAGGAGTGCATGTTTGGCCTATGTAAATGTACTCCCACTCATATTCCGGCTATTTTTTCTATGTTCTACACTTTTAAATTGTTAAGTTATGAATTAACTATAATGAAAACGTCGTTTTTATCACAGATTATCGATGGCAGGCCCGAAGTCCGAATCCCCATACACTATTGTACAACCCTAATAAAAAATTGATACGATTATTAGATATTTCAAGCGTCTTCTGCTCGAGACAATTTGTGTTTGATATTCGTATAAGGCTTTGGGTTTAATTGCATTCTTTGACAAGGAGACAGAACTATCACATTACTTACTGTTATTAATGTGTGAGCATAAGAGCATGAATCTACATATCCTCCAGCAAGTTATGGATTAAATAATAAGGTAAACAAAACTCGTAAGCCTTGAATGTGCAACGAGTCTGGAAAAAGGAAATACTCGGAAGAAAAACTAGTCTATCACTGCGTATTCCTGGAATGTCTCCAGTCGCCCTGCACTTCTACGTTCCACTGGACTCAAGCAATTCCGATTCAGGGAAGATGCGGTTGTGTTTGCTCAACCCTGGCTTGACTATATATTCCTTTCGTAGAGACTCTTACATGGAGTATCATGCTAATCTCTCGATATAATATATATATATATATATATATATATATATATATATATATATATATTGAAGTAAGTTTTTTTAATAAACGATTGTTTCCTAACGTATTTCTTGCTTTATATAGCGTGTTTCAAAGACATTCATATGATTTGATTAATAAATTTTGTCTACTTGTATGTATATATAATATTAAACAACTAAACATTACTATACAAAATTTGACTGAGATAATCAAAGCTATTTTATTATTGAACGATTCATCAAATGTTTAATATACGCAACGCCCGAAGGATGGCTGTCTCTTCTAGAATTGTCGTCTATATCATTTTGCCATGCAGAGACAGCTGTTTTCTTTTTCTTTTTTCATCCCGTGTCTAAATCGGGATTGCAGTTGTTGACCTTTTAGGAAACTCTTTTACAAATGCACACGCTACGATCTCATTGGACTGTATTCGAATATCAAAATATATTTATTTTCCAGAAAATTGCATATCTATACCTATGATAATAAACACATCGAAAATAAAAATTTGACTCGTTATAAGCAATGCTGTTAAAATTAAAAAGCCACCCAAATAAACAGTTATTAGATTTCAAATGATATGCAGATTAAAAACACCTCGTAAACTACACACTAGATAATTTTAATTCTGGTATTGGTTAATGCTTGACAGAAATCCATTTGAATTATCTTAATTAGCCGTAATTTTCAATTAATTCATGAATTGGTCAATATCTTAAAACGTTTCGTTTATCACTCTCACCGCTCTCTTATTTCATACGGTGCATATAACTCATTTCCGCAACTTACTTTCTCTGACCATGTTTATTAACAGTCAACATAAAATAAAATTAACCATACACCTCCAGACAGTAATAGTCACCTATTTATTAAAAAAGACAAATATCACCACAAGTAGTTATACTATATACCCCGTAGGTAAAGAGGAAATATTGCTATCATTTTCCAAATATTTCAAATATTTCACACCCTATCACAACAAATCCTCCCTCTCCCCCTCACCCATTCCCCCTCTCAACTATTTTCTCCCATACCCCCTTCTTAAATTCCCTCATTTTCTCAAAACGCTCTCTAAGACCATAACTTTCGCCCATCCACCAAAATCACAGCCCCCCTCCTTCTCTACCCATCCTCCTTTCCCTGCATACACCCCCCATACACAAACATTCCAACCTACTTTTCCCCTTCAATCTTGACCGCAGCCATCTGGTCAAACACCTCCCTCCTCCCTCTCCTCCACTCCCTCTCTGCCATCCACTTTACCCCTGCTCATCCCCCACGTCTTTCTCTTACCACCAGCCACAGTAGTCCTTGCTCACCCCATCTTTCCATTTTTTCCCCACTCATTTTTTTCAACATTCATTTTTATTCTCCAACAAGTACGGACGTTCACCCAGTAGTGGCCATTATTTTATTTTATTTTTCCTCCCAATATGTCTACCCTACATGTATCTGTACTTGCATGACATTTTTTCTCTATATTATCATCCTGATGAAGTCTTATAAATAAAGATGAAACGTTGATGTACACATAAAAAACATTCATTTTTTGGTTTTCCTTTTTCATTTTCCCATATATATATATATATATATATATATATATATATATATATATATATATATATATATATATATATACGTCCCTAATAATCGGACGAAATTATGTAAACAAACGGAGAATAATCTCTACAGAGCTCAAGGAAGCCAAATGTACTAGTAGCTGCCACACAGTTAGTTACCTTCAAAAACAACAGCAACAAATATTAAATCATACTGATACAACGTGTATAAAATTCTATTCTACCCTAATCGTCCGATCATTATTAATTATGGAATATATATTCTAAGTAACACTGTCTTTTGCATTGGACTATTAATTTTGTGAACATAAAGATTTTAGGGGTGCCTCTCTCTACATTTATTTATGTGCGCAGTTGCATTTATATGTATATACGTGTATATGGTGTAATTATGTATTAATATGTATATATGTATATGATAATATATATATGCACATGTAAATGTATCTATTTGCATCACGTATATATATATATATATATATATATAGTAAGTTATCAAAATATATTCTTTGCAATTATATTTTTACGGTCCGTTTCATTTGTCTTGTGCAAAACAACATCTTTATGTCAATATCGTATCTGCAAAATTACAAAATCATCAGAAAAATTCACAAAGATAAAAATTTATTGGATTAAAGTGTCTTGAAAATACCTACCCTATACAGTAGTTCATTCTTGGGTGTAACCAAACAAAAAACAAAGAAAAGAGCAAACTGACACGTGGGGGGGGGGACCTACTAATACGCCATTTTGAATGTTTCGTTCAGAGCTGTAAAAAATATATCTCACAGAAATTTTATGTTTTTAGGAAATGTGAAAAAATGAAAATAATGAAATAAAAACATGGTTATTGGTATATAATATGAACCTGACTCATATTTGCTCTGTTGTCATCAATTGACAATCATCGAGATGAATCTTTTAAGGAAACTGATAGTATATGCAAATACATATATTGTCATTAATAATTATATATATATATATGTATATATATATACATATATATATATATACATATATATATATATGTGTATATATGTAAATATATATATATATATATATATATATATATATATTTGTTTCACTGTTAGATATATGAATCCCCTGTTTTATTGTTATCCCTGGACATTTAAACTGCATTTTCTTTCTTTGTTTAAATGACTAAAAGCTTATTTAGACTATCTATTCGGTATTTATATTTGCATGACTAGGTTTTCTTCCTCTTATTTACTTGCGTATTCTGGTACCAATTGTACTTAAGCTTTTTTTTTAATATAACTTTTATTCCTATATAATTGTATTGCTAACTACCATATCACAGAATGGTTCTTGGTATAGTGGTTAGATATTATTATTATTATTATTAATTATAATAATATTGTTATTATTATCATAATTATTATTATTATTATTATTATTATTATTATTATTATTATTATTTGATATGGCAATTACCATATATAACTGTAGTCTTAAAGGGTAATGCATTATTATTATTATTATTATTATTATTTTTATTTATTTATTTATGTATATATTAGTGAAATTGAAGCTTAATTATTTCTACATTTGTTTATCGGGGAAGTGGTCATTTGATCAGTACCACTGGAGAGACATGAATTGTATAGCTGTCATGTTTTTAAATCTCCGAAACAGTTACATGGTAAACAGCTGATGATCCCAGTTTTATATTAAGGTCTCCTGTTTTAATTTCACTGTTAGGTACTTTAACTCCCTTTTTTATTTGTGAATTCTCTAGCGGTAAATCAGCTTATGAAAGTGCTAAGTCTGCGATATTTTGGATGTTGTTAGTATCCCTGGGAATTTAAACTGCATTTTCATTCTTTGTTTAAAAAGACTGAAAGCATCTTTAGACTATTGTTTGATTCAAGAAAAAGGAGTCTGCAAAGGCAGTGTAACTTAAAAAAGAAAATGTATCCAAAATATTTATTTCTACTCGCTCTTTCTCACATTCCGTCCTATCTCTTTCACTGTATCGCCATTTCTCTCTTTCTCTTTCTCGCCTTTTCGACCCATTTATCTATTTCGACCTTTGTATTTCTTTTTACTGTCTCTCGCTCTTTTCTTCTTGCTCTTTCTAACTCTCTCGCTTTTCTTCATCTTACCCGTCATTTCCTTCTCCGACACCTTAAATATATCTATCTCTCTGTCTCTCTGTCTCTCTCTCTCTCTGGGTTTTTATCTGACACTTTCTCTCATTTTTTTTATATCTCTCTCTTTTTTGTTCTATGTGCCTTTCTCTCTTTATCGCGTCTCCTTACTTATTCTCTCTTCTTCTCTTTCTGCTTTCCCCTTGTAATTTCCCTTTCTCTTAGTTATTTTCTTTCTGTCACTCTTTCTCTCTCTCTCTCTCTTGTTATTTCTCTATTTCACACTTTCAATTTCTCGCTTTCCGCGTGTTATCGTTCGAGATACACTTTAAATAATATTACTACTGCGTTTATATTTTATTTTGTTTATAATGGACTATACAAATCTAGTTTCATAGTTAGCTTTATTACAACTGTATGCTATTAAACAGAGAGTGGCGGAAGTGAGAGTGTTTAACATCGTATATTATTAGAGGGGTTGTTCAAAAAACATACAGAACAAAACAGTGTTAGATTGATAGACGAACACTGTAAGAGATGTGTTACTTTGTGAGTTCATTGCAATTTATGGTGAATTATAAACAATTCAACCGGTGTTTTATTTTCAGATATAATTCAATGCTAAAACTAAGACATATGTTAGTATACACCTTGTGTGGCTATAAGAAAAAGGTGTTGAAGAAAATACCTTGAGTAACTCAGCTTTTGTATGATATATATATATATATATATATATATATACATATGTTTGTGTGTATCACTTTCTCAAAAATGTTGAAGCCCAAACCGAACTAAGATAGCAGACCTATAAACATATAAAAGTCTGAATATCTTTTCAATTATCTAATTTCCTATAAAGTATAAACTTAGAGGCACAGTTGTGAGGTGAAAAGAAGGTTAATGTAGGCTATGTTTAGTCTAATTTTGATTCATGCAAAGAGGTACAGAGGTGATTAAAGATTTTTGTGAAGATTTAAATACTTTTTGTGAAATTATAACAATAATCAAAATATATCATTTAATACATTTTTCCAAAATTGCAGTTTCTTTAAAATATTTTAAAGGAGATTTAGTTGGCAGAATATGGGCACAGCCTTCTTTTTGAAAATTAAAAAAAAATAGATTTGCATCAAAGTTGATCCATAGCCACTACGCTTAACATATCCAAGGCGATGGGAGAATCTTCAGAAGTACCCCCCCCCCCCAGTATGATGTGGAATGGGCAATAAATGGATGGTTACATTTAATGCTACCAGGACAAAGTCCTTTTCCTTAAACAATTAGAAGAAATCTTACCGTCCACCAATTTCTCTGTTGTATAGCACCCGTATTGGCAGTCTAGCATTCAAACCCCTTTGCTTAACATTCACATGCAACATGAATTGGAATAAATACATAGAAAATGCTGCCAAGTCTGCTACAGAGAAGGTGGGCTCACTCTACTGGGGGAGAAAACTTCTCACACCTGCCAGTATCCTATATCTGCACAAAACTACCATTCGCCTATGCATGGGGTACTGTTGCCATATCTAAACTAGTGCACCAACAACAAGTAACTATCTCTTAGACAGTGTCCAAAAGAGAGTTGCTAGCCTAATAGCTCTATCACTGTCTACCAAGCTCCAGCCCGTGTCTCATCGCCACAATGCTGTATCCCTATGTTTGTTTCTCGCTCGACATAAATACTCCCGACCAACCTAACAAGCAGCACTACTCTTTTCACTGTAAAGGTCCCTAGATGCCGAAAAGAGTTCTACCGTAATAGCTTATTTCATCAAACCGCTTGCTTTGAAATTCGCACTCTGTCCCCTACTTTCGGGAATGTAGTAATATGCATAAATGTGAATGTAATATGAAAAAGTATCTCGCTGCACAACTCCCACATAATATGCCATCTATAAATCTGGCTCCTAATTCTAAGTAGCCTCTTACGGCAGTGTTGCATTTTGGGGAGTGAATCAAAGTAAAAATAATAACGAAGATTCCTAGGATTACAATTTTTCTCAAAACCCCTTAAGTTAAAGCCTTAAATTAGAGATATTTTCAAATCTTACCGTTCACCGTGCATAATGGATTTTAGTCAAAATGATTTCTGACATGAATGTTAGTCGTATTTTATCTGGATTGTAATCTTCGTAAGGACACATAAAAGTGGTGAACAACTTATCTTTTCGGGAAATTAATTTTACCTTTTAGATCGGGTATGTTTCTAGTAGTTTTATTGAAATAGTAATGACCAATTATTCAGTTAAGACAAATTACGTTATATATATATATATATATATATATATATATATATATATATATATATATATATATATATATATATATATGTGTGTGTATATATATAAGAAAAAGATTATGTATGCATCTACTTACTCATCGTATGTTTTCCTGCTTGTACTTTTTATATTTAATTTATCTTATTTTCATCGATTCACTATATCTCATCTCCCCACTCCGTCTCTCTATTTCTCCGACACTTTCGCTTTCTCCTTTATTTAACGCTAATTTATCCTCCATTCATAATAATCTCGTTTGTGTTCCAAAATAAACACTTATAACATTCGTCCTGGTATTATATTTAATAACAACATCATTCTATTCTGTTATCAGTCTTCCGGTGAAGCAGGTTTCAGAGAAATGCCAAGTATTTCAAAAATAGAACGCCATAACCAACGGATATGTTTCTCTCACTCCTCTCAGCTTCGGTAAACAATACGCCAAGAAGAAATGAAGCCATTTTACATGGGACGCGTCGTCGAATCATCGGTAAATATTGTCAATGTAACAAATAAAAAAAGTAGAACGCAGTAGAGATTGATTTTTTCATGCTCCGTTTCCGCTAAAATATGGGGGTGGTTTTCTCCACCGCCGACAGAAAAGCAAATCATTTTTGTGCGACACATGTCGAGTAAAAATACATGAAGGAAGAAGAACAGAAATTATATCACATATCGGAGGCTAATCTGATTTTTCATATCGATACTTTGCTGAAATAATGTCTGCCAAGAAGCGTTAATAATCATGATAAAACATTAAACACTTTAATAAGTACTGAGTTTTAGACCACACAATACTTTACAGTAACTAAAAACATATTCCTAATGTAGAAATGGTGTATAAACATTTTGTAAGCCTCCATGTAAGCCTGCAAGATGATTGTTTGTCGCTGATTATAATACTTCCAGGCTAGTGTCCATTTATACTACTCGGTTAACGGTTTTTAAAGCACCTCGTAATTACACGTTCACAATCAGAAAACAGTGGAGTATAAAACGCCACTTATTTCCCGCTTTTATTAACACTGCTGCAAGGTTTTGTCTAAAATCAATTTGTTACAAGTCTTCAAATATAAAATATTTTAAGTGTACACAGACACACACATACACAGACACACACACACACATATATATATATATATATATATATATATATATATATATATATATATATATATATATATAACCGAAAGTACTCAAGTTCTTAAAGTAAATAAATAATTTATTTTAAATAACATAAATAATTTGCGTTGTCCAGGTTTTCAAAATATTTTTAAAAAATATTCTCCTTATATATATATATATATATATATATATATATATATATATATATATATATATATATATACATGTGTGTATGTGTATGTATAATACCTCCTTCCTCTGACAAAAATACAAGTTCAAGAATGTTGCTCCCATCGTTGATAGATTGACAATGAATACTTACAAAGTTAAATAACAATTTTATTTATTTCACTTGAATTTTACATGCTTACCGTTTGCATCGCTACGAGGTTGGCCAAGGGTCTAACTTTTAAAAAGTGATAAACATCTGCTTCACTAAATTGATTTCATCTATTCCTGTATGCATTCTTATATTTCGAGATGACCTATTAAATAGTTTCACTTCTATGGTTGTATTTCTTTCAGTTATATGTTACGATAAATAATTATGCCGATGTGTATTGTATATATATATAATCTAGGTTTAGTTCTATACTTTTGAGGTCAAAACTAAAGAGGTTCATTTAAAAACGTATTGTTTTATAGATGGTTCTTTCTTTTGAAACTGTAGGTATTAAACATGGGTTTCCCAATTATTTTCCCGATTATCGCTATTCATTTAATTTAATCGTTTGATTGAACGCCGTCATAGCTTTAAGTTATTTTATTTGAATTAATATGTAAACATAGTAGAAAAGTATATAACAGTACACCTAACTTCATTTTTTTTTTCAAAAGCGACAGCACGTGCACCTTTTATAAAACGTACACGTACTGATGACAAATCATTTGTCTAATATAAGGTATTTAAAAAGGTACACGTACTGATGACACATCACATTTTTAATATTAATTATTTTTAAAGGCACACGTACTGATTACAAATCACTTTAATTTAAATATTATTGTAAAAGTACAGGTACTAATGACAAATAACTTGCTCTTTCTATATTAGGTATTTTAAAAGGTGCACGTATTGATGACAACTCACTGGTTTTATATTAAGTATTTTTATAGGTGCCCGTACTTATGACAACTCACTGGTGTAATATTAAGTATTTTTAAAAGGTACATGTACTGATGACAAATCACTGGTTTCATATGAAGTATTGTTATAGGTGAACGTACTGATGACAACTCACTGGTGTAATATTAAGTATTTTTAAAAGGTACATGTACTGATGACAAATCACTGGTTTCATATTAAGTATTGTTATAGGTGAACGTACTGATGACAACTCACTGGTGTAATATTAAGTATTTTTAAAAGGTACATGTACTGATGACAAATCGCTGGTTTGATATTAAGTATTGTTATAGGTGAACGTACGGATGACAACGCACTGGTGTAATATTAAGTACTTTTGAAAGGTACATGTACTGATGACAAATCAATTGTTTCATATTAAGTATTGTTATAGGTGAACGTACTGATGACAACTCACTGGTGTAATATTAAGTATTTTTAAAAGGTACACGTACTGATGACAAATCACCGATTTCATATCAAGTGTTGTTATAGGTGAACGTACTGATGACAACTAACATGTTTAATATTAAATTTGTGTTAAAGGTGCACGTGTTGATTTCACATAACTTGTTTAGTACCAAGTATTTCTACAAGGTACACGTACTGATGAAAAATCACTTTTTATTATTAACTATCTTTTTAAATGGTACATGCAATGATGACAAATCACTTGTTTAATATTAAGTATTTTTGAAAAGTGCACGTCCTGATCACAAATAACTTGTTTAATATAAAGTATTTTAAAAGGTACACATACTGAGAAAAATTCACTTGTTTAATTTAAGTATTATTTTAAAGGTGTACGTACTGATGACAAAACACTTGTTTAATATTAAGTACCTTTTAAAAGACACACAGACTGATGACAAATCACTTGTTTAATATTAAGTATTTTTAATGTATATTCACCCGAAACATTGCTCATAGTAACTGCGACGTAAAATTTTACTGATATTAATGAGGCCAGATTTATAGGGACATCCAAAGTGGTAAGTTAGGTAGGGAGATGCTTGTGCACATTACATTTAAATGTATGGACGTTGATACAGTTGAGGAAACCGGTAGAATGGAAGTAATTTAAAACGCAAGTAGTTCGATAAAAAAGCTATATTAAATGACAAAAAATAAATATTCTTACTACTAATTTTCAACTAAAAAAAAATATCAATTACAACTGGCAATCACATAACTCCGTTTTACAAGAAAGATTCGAAGAACGTCTCCTCCGTTGTACCATTAGGTTTTACAAGGATCACCGCTGCATTTATTTTTCAAAACTTTCGTTCGATCAAGAAAGAGTTACAATTCAGTAAAACATCCCATAAATAAACAAAAGTAAGACTAGGTTCGCCGAGGCTTTTATTCATGCGAGCTGATTATTAGAAAAATAATCAGCCAAGAAAATAATTCTCCCTCGTTAGTTGCATCCGTTTTGCCGGTGCCGATAATAAAACTACAAATGAAAGCTTATCAAAGTTGGCCGACAAAACCTTTTATTTAGACTCTTCATGCGGAGATAACCATATTAGTTTTGCCAATGTGATACGCACATCTATCAAACAAAGGATGTTACATACGCGTTTCACAAACAAAGAATCCCACGCCTTTTTTTTTGTTTTTAATACTTTTTAAAGTGTCTCAACATATAATATTTTAATCCAGTATGGCTCAGAGATTAACACATTGTAACTCCCTATTCATTCACAAATGACTTAGAGGCGCCATATAATGTTTCATTACAATTTTTAAATTAAGTATGTTAACCCATATCTGTTCTACAAAATTGTTGCTGTTTATTTCACTTTGTAGATTTATAGTAAAGGAAACCCCCTATTTGTTGTTTTCTTCTGTCTTTATTTCAAAGTCAATGTTTATGATTACAACACATAGTAAGAAAAACCATTTTGTTTTGCATTCATAGCATTTTACTGAAATCATATAGAAAAAAACTGAATCAAAGGAAAACTAGTATTATCAGAAAATATAACAATTACTTCTTGCACTTTGTTACTATACCCACTTGGGTAGCAATGCGCTACTTATAATTACGCAAATCATCAACTCTGGCTGATGCGTCTGGATTTGGCCACGTCTTATATTTATATACCGGTTTACCACAATTTAGGTAATATAATATCTAGTTCAATTTCTCTGACTACACTACGGTATTCGATAGCCATAAAAACAACAATTATACCTATTTACGAGCGAATAGATATCTGGGAACGTGGCACGAATTTACTTAGGGTTATCCTGCTATTATAGATTACATTATGGCGTTGTTAATAATAACTTGTTATTCACTCTGTAGCCATTTCTCGATAGTACAGTGCAGAAACCTGTCCCACAATCTAATCAGTACTTCAGCCATGGAAAGTTTTTAGCGAACCGACCTATGTATTCCTCTTCTGACCTTTACAGGGACTTGTCGTGCTGCTTCACCGAAGTTGAATCATCTTCAATTTCTATTTAAAACAGTTTCTTCTGATGGTCATTTTGTTGAATACAATTTCTTGCAATGGTTTCCTTGAAGACATAGCGTTGACCTCTTCAATTCAATGATTAACCAATAAATATCTCTTTTGGCCAGATAATAATATATACATGTATATCACTTTATTTCCGCGTGTAAAAGTATTGTACCGTCTAGTACCCCACTTAATACAAAAACAAATGTATAACTTTTTACTCAGATTAAATTGGCAATGAAAATTTGACGAAGTTACGACAATTTCGTAATTCATGCTTTGAAACATGGTCTAGTCAGGTTGAATCATTTACTAGTTTTTCCATTAGTGTTTATTGTTAGTCTCTCATCTGTTTGGTAAATGTCAGTTATACATTATTAAACACAAAGTCTGTAATATTTAAAAGAGAATATAGAACACTGTTGGTGAAATGATACTGCAATTTTTAAAGTGAATTGAATGGAAATATTTAGGTAGTCACGAAATATCAATGATGGCGTTTTAAAGCGTTTCTTACTCCAATCGTATAAACTGCCACCAATTATATCTTCATCTGTCTTTTTGATATTTTTTTCTCCTTACAACATCTTCTCACTATTTATTCATAGGCGTGAGAAAAATGTTCACCAGTAATACTATATGCATTACTATACAGGTACAAAGGTAAACCAGTATATTTGTGTATGCATAGTCAGCATACATATAAATGCATGGAAATGATAGTATAAAGCCGACAATATCTTATATATAAAGTAAGGTGAAATTTCATTTGCCAAGATAGATTCGTAAACAAAAATCTGTATATACAAATCTGCTTCAGCATGTGATATCTGTGTTTCGTTTAATTCCCTCCATTGTTCTGTTTAGTCTTGCAAGATATTTTCTTTTTCAATGTTCATTAATAGAAGTAACTGAAGTAATTTTCACCCTCTTAATCAGAGTTACTACCACATCGATACAAATACAGCGGAAACTTATAGTACATATATGTTAGTAACACCCTGATTTTTAAAATTTACTATTATGTATAAAATAGCCTACATTTTACACTTATACAAGGAAGAGCCAATGTACCTACAGATTTTTCTCAAAAGCATTTTAATTAGCTACTTAAAATAATTTAGTTTACATACTCGCTTACCGGAATAACCGATTAAGAGAATTTTATTTCCATAATACTATTGGCCTATATTCAATCCGATGGCTTTTACATTCTTATGAGATTATCGATGATCTGAATAATAGATTAGCAGAATTTAATTTACAGAACACTATTGCCTTATGGTCAGTTTGATATCATCCAAATTCTTTCAGATGGTCACACAAAATAGTGAGTTTCTTTCTTTGTACAATCTTCCCTGCATATCAAAATAGTTCAGGAACAAACTTCTTTTAGAAAATAATAATTAAGAATTTTTAATTGTTCATGAAACTAGCGGACTTAGGTTATTTCGTAGACTTTAAACGCATGAACTTATTAATCCTATACTGTTTATTGTACGTACAGTACAAACAAAAAGCGCCTTACTGTTGATTATTTTTCAAAGATTAATCACACTTAATTAATGTAATTTGTTCTATATAATTTGTAATTTCCATCGCGTAGTCTTCCAAAATAAAATATACCAAAGAATAATAGAAAATGCAATTAATATGTGTTACATACTCGGGATTAATCTGAAATATCGGTCACATTGATGCATCAATTTAGATCAAACAAGTTTAGTTTCAAATAACTTGTTTGTAGGAGATTTACCGAAATTTCACAGCGTTCTACATACCTTCAATTTCACTGGATTATATTAGTAACAATTTCTGCCTTGAGAAATACAACGTTGAGGTTGCCTTCCTTAGCGATTAAACTGAGAATGAAAGCTAAAAAAGGCAGAGCCTTTTCGTTTCCACATCGGAGGTCATTGATTCATAGAAACTTAACGGCTGAAAAAAGATAACATCGATAATGGCAGTTGTGTAATGAGAATTTAGCTTGTCTAAATTTTTGTTTATCTGCTGGAAAAATGAAATATTACCCCATTGCTCCAGCGTATTAATAAACCATTTGTTTTTTTTGCATTGATAAGTTTTGTGTTAATGAACACTTATTCTAATAGGCATATATGTATATATATATATATATATATATATATATATATATATATATATATATATATATATATATATAGGTAAACATTATTAAATTAAACGAAGTGTTTTTGCTTGATAAGACTGTTTTTATTTTTCCATTTACCGAATCGTCTATTTAGTGTTTCGTTCAAATTGTTGTATGTAAGTTCCATGTGTTTATTGTTCCATTTTCTTTCCTTTGTTGCGAGTATTTTTGATTTGATTGGTCAAATCATCTTCAGGCGGTGTTAATTTTGGTTTCTTCAATAATATGTCTGTACTTTACACCAAAAGATTAAAAAATCTTGAAGCTCTCTACATAAAAACTATCCCACAATCAATAATGAATTACGAAACTAGTCAGACTATTTTAAAGTCTTTAGCATATTAGTAAGCGTTACCAAAATCGTAGTTATTAAGCAATTATACGTTTGAATCTCAAACGCGCTCAGAACGTAATAAAATGTTTAACGGTGAAGCAATCAAACGTTTGATTCCTGCTCGCTTGTAACCTCTAAATATTATAGACGTCCTTTTAAGTTGTAAATTACTGGCCGTTATAATGACAATAACACACATATTATGTTTTAAAAAAACAGAATTAACACCGCCTGAATATGATTTGATGAATTAAATCGAAAGTACTAGCAAAAAAGGAAAGAAAATGGAAAAAGAAACACATGGAACTTACAAACAGCAATTTTACCGAAACACAAAATGGACGATTCGGAAAATTGAAAAAATACAAAAAAGTCTGATCAAGCAAAAACACTACGTGTTATTTAATAATGTTGGCCTAAATGAGAATATTCTGCCTTAATACACACACACACAATATATATATATATATATATATATATATATATATATATATATATATATATATATATATATATATATATATATATATGTATATTACATCTCATCCTTGAATGAATATCTCTAAATATATATAGTTGGCGGAAGATATTAAAACGCTGTCTATAACAAATATCTATGGACGGGCAATGAAAGTACAAGTAATTTGTCTTTTCCTCAATAAATTAAATAAAACAAATTTCAAAAAAAGAAAGACAACACACTCGAAACTTAGTTACCACCTCAAAATCGAAAATTTTAAATTACTTCCAATTTCAAATACGTCTCTTTCATTTTCAAACGAGAGCTGCCTTTAATTATTGTTCTCTCATCGGTCGGAGGAAAAATTCTTCTATTTTGTTTACTATTTTAGTCACGTAAATTGTCATTTTCCGCGTCTTTATTTCCTCTTATTTTACTCCTTATTGTTCATGTTCTTCTTGTTTCCATTCTTCATGTATGCGTCCTCCATATGTGCATCCTTTTTTTAATTACTTCATATCGAGTCCTTCTTCTCTTTTTCCTTTCTGTTCTCCCCATTATTATTCTTTTTCTTTCCTTACTTCGTCTTGTTCTAATAGTGCTATTTATCTATTTTTTTCTTTCTTTTACTTATTGTGCCCTTTCTCCTGTTTCGTTTTCCTTACTTTTATCGCACTGTTCTTCTCTTTTATTCCTGTTCTACATATTTCTTATCTATTTATTATTTCTCTTCGTCTTCGTCATCTTCTTAGTTCTCTTCTTCTGCTTTCTCTTCTACTTTGTCTTCTGCTTTTTCTACTCCCTCTTCTTCTCATTTACTTTACTACTTCTTCTGCTACTGCATTTCCGTTTCCGTCATTTATCCTTTCTTTGTCCTCTATTTATTCTTCTTTTTCTTCTTCTTGACGATATTGTACTAATTTTTCTCGTATCCTACGTATTTTTTCTTCTTCGTCCTCTGTGCGGCCTAGCTTTTCTTCTTCTCTTTCGTCTACTCTATATTACTTCTACGACCCCTACATCTATGTATATCCTCACTCCTTCATATTTTATCTTTTCCTGCTAACATCTTTGCTATAATCTTTCTTCCTGTATATTGTAAGAGCATAACTGAAAATAACTAACAGACACAAAACGTATATCACTTTTCCAATGAGAGAAATAAAATTAACAATTGATAATATGTCATTATCTGTATTAAAAATCCCTATAACCTACACCCATTTTTAATATTCTAACTTACAGATTTGTCTAGACTAAAAACAACAACATTTGTTTCTCCCTAAGTTTGAGAAAATGTATTTAGATTAAGACATAATTGCTTTTTAAGAAATAAATTCCTCCTTATTTTCGGTGTATTTATTTATGTATATGTGGAGTCATTAGTAAAAGAACAAATTCCTGAACTACAGTCCTATAATTAAAGTATGAAGTAAAATTACGCGGATAAGCACTTCGAATTCACCAATTTTCAAAATAAATCAACATTCGATTTTGTTTAACATTAACGTCATGAGGAAATATCCGTTTTATGAAATCAACAATGAAAAATATGTAATGATTTATTTATAATTCTAATAAATATTTATATTTATTTTTCGGTTAGATAATTTCTCTGAAAATATACAGATTAATATCTATTTGAATTCTTGATAGACACAGGTGTTGAAAAGTGGAATGACATGTAAGCATGTATTTATGATAATCATATTTTCATAAATGGTTGTATCAAAAAACTTTCCACCTGTATCCATCAATTTGACTATCAGTGGTATATTCAAATAATATAAAATATATATTTGAAATGAATAATATCAAAAAAGATGGGGGGGGGGATCGAGCTCCCTCTAAAAGGACACTTTGGATTGGAACCAAATAAAAATTGCCTCAGTCTAGAACGATTTCTCTTTCACTGATCGTGGACAGCAAGATAAAGTGGTAAAATTGAACTTTTTTACTTAAGATGGCTGCCAATTGTGACATTAATGTGTCGTCAGCACTCTGTGAGCTGTGACAATCTAAAAAAATGTCCCATATCCGGCAAATAAGAATTGATTTTCTCATTTTTGTATCGAAAAATTATATAATAATAACAATACTGATTAATTTACGTTATTTTTTAGATGGTGGGGAGGGAGTTAATTTGTAGATTAACGACCTCTACTGACCCCCCCCCCCCCGCCTCCACTCAAAAATAATATTTGGCGAAATAAAAAAAAAGCCGGCGAATAATACTTTGTTTTCTGTCTTCTTAACAGAAACAATTTGTTTTAATAATTGTTTCGGTGAAAGTGAACTGCAAATGCATTACAAAATCATCAGCAGAAAAGCATAAGCAGTGAACACGTTTAATGCGCATCATGAGTCAGAGAGTTGATATTATTTGCAAGTTCATGCCTGTCACTCCAATATTCGATGATTTGCCGGTTCGATATATCTTAGGTACCATTCTATATCAGTACCAAATGTTAACACATTTCTAGAATCACTTGGCATAGTTTCTTAGATTAATTCCTAGGTATTGATTTACTCCTCTTCAGGAGTTAGGCACAAGGCCAGTTTTTATCTTACTCCCACTAGTAAGATGTGACCCAAGGTCGGGTCGGGAAAGTGGGGGTTAAAAATTGCCTGGGCAGCCCCGTCGTCATTCCCCGGTAGGGGCGCCTCAGGCAGTAAGCAATAAACTTACTCCTCCCCAAAGAGAGGAGGCAAAGCCTGGGAGGGTGGACCTCCTAGAACTGCACAGGACAGACCCATAGACCGGCGTAAATCAAGCCCCGAAGGCCAAGACCATACCAGTCTATGATATGTAGTATCCATCGGAACAGATACTACACTTTGATCCTGAGTAGCTCTTAATGTTTACCTACACATATTTTTCCTATCATCATCATTACCTCGGTAACGGTGGAGGTTATGTTATTAGTCGAGTTTGTCACTATGTTTTGTAGAGTACAGAGTCCACATCGCATTTTGTATCGTCAACAAACCTGGTCAAAATATCAGCCTTGATTTAACACATAACTAATTTTAATATCTAGATCTAAGTTTGATGTGATCTTGAAGAGCAGATCAAAATTAAGACAACACGGTGGTATATTTACAAGGGTGTATTTACATATATACAGAATAGTATGTTACAGAAAGTCTGCGCCCGATACTGACGTTATGACTGCAACTAATCACTGCCACGACACTTCACCGTAACTCTCTATATAGGTTATAGAAGAGTCCATCTATTCCTGAAATAGAGTATATGAAAATCACACCATGACAAAGTTCCTTATTGTAGCCAGTGAAGTATTGCATCTTATCATAAATGGATGCATCTAATACGTTTAGATCACTCACTAGAAAAATGTATCTTAGTCTCGAAATAGTTCTCAACGTTTCCATGGCAGAATCTCGGGAACACTTCGTACAATATAGAGATGTAAAGCTCAGATTAAACTTCAGCCCTGCCGAATTTAAGCTAGGTTAACATTATACTGTCAATATTTTTATTCCAAGTGTTTCTAACTTAACATATCATGTGAATCTTATTTGGCTTTTGAAAGGTATTGATCAGTAGCTTAATGTCTGTATTTCCTTAAATATCATCCATGATAATGCTCGACTGTTTCGTTTGTAGTCGATGTAAGCACTTCAACAAGTTTGACTTAGTTTTCACTATCATTATGTTTCCTGTTTTTGATTTGAGTCAAATGACGTAATCAAACCATGACATAGTTTATTCTTGAAAATTGTGCTTAATTTCGGGTTGATGTGCATTTTCACAAATATTACTCTGACACATTTAAAAATAATAGCTCTTCTCAATAATATTGTTTCAAAACCTTTTATAAGAGTCTATTTCGCGTGTGTATACTTAGATGCTTTCACTGTACACTTTAAAAATTTACAATCGCATAGAATGACTTATCAATTTACCAATGAGATTGTTTAACGTGTCTCGAAACACTCATACATTATTATTATGTGTCTAGCACGGGGCCTTGATATTTACTTTTCGCATGATTTTTTATAAAACTTATGAATTTGCCCTCGGATTTTTTTTCTGATGCTCATAACTATTCTATTAACGTCTGTCCCCTGAAGCCATATTTTAGCTAGATTACCTATATCAACCGTTGCTAAATACATCATGGAGTGTTGACTTGCATGAATAATTTGAAACCTCATGACTATGACGCGGAAATGTTCTATCCTAGAATTTACGTAATTCTCATTATTGATTTTCACCCCAGCATAAACCCTGGGCCCTTTTCTAATGCTATTACATACAATACCTGATATATGAATTTACTTTCTTGCGTTGTTTGAAGTTTTTTTCGTTAAGAGTTATCATAAATAACTCATCTACCTTCTGGCATGGATTGAGTTCTCATGTCTGTTGTCTGATAACATACAGTAATACTTTTATCCATGACCGGTCAAAAATCTAAGCTTGTATAAATAAATCATTTAGTTGAACTAAAATACCGTTTTTTATGGCCATTTCTACAGAAAAATCGTTTCAGCCAATCACAATAACTAATACGTTTTTTTCTCAGAGTTATTCTGAGACTTCGAAGCGTATAACAACTTTGCCCATAAGAATCAAACGAACGTAAATCGAAGGGTCAACGCCTTTACAAACTAATCTCCGACCAATCACATATTCCTTGTAAGATATGTCTGTATGATGTCCCTATTTGACTGGTCGAGACAGGTGTTGGCTAAAATAGCAAAAGTATTGGATTACCCTTTCCTGTCGACCGTTTTAGAGGGCGTCTATCTTATAGGAATTGATATTTTACGTCTGAAACTTTCGATATAAAACCAATTTACTTGAGATAGTTTTATGGTTATACGATCCCATTTGGCTGAGTTGTTCTTTGGACGGTTAAAAACATTTTTCAAAAGAAATCATCATGAGGCACATAATTCCATTGCTACTGCAGAAGGTAACGACTGTATAACTTTAAATCGCTTGTTCTCATTCGATGACAGAAGGAAAGCACAATTGAAATTGTCAGGTATTTGCACGAATTAAAACTTGGTATCATTCTTAAAACAGATGATGTTTACAATATGCGTATTGTATCGATGCGTGAATGCGTATTGTGTCATGTGACAATTTCTGTGTGTGAGATAATAGGGTACACGTGTGTGTAGGCTAGTAAGTGTAGTAAAATATTTAAGTTTCCAGTTAATATAAGATTATAACATAGTCTTCCCGTCACCATTTTTAATTATTATCTAACAACGGGGATATGTGCGATCTTTAATTGCCTTTCGACGTACTTGAAATTCGAATCAGTTATTAATACAAACCTGACAGACATTTTCTTATTGTTCAATTATTTATTGTTCTTCCTTATGGATAAAAACCGCGTTAATCATGATATTAAGAGGCTATTTAATTGTACCCAGATTTCCGTCCAGCCGTGGAGTGTGCGTCTTCCCGGACGCTATGGTTAGTCTGAAACGAGAAGAATGGCGTAATCGTAATACACGAACTAAAATGCATCTTCCCCACCTTCAATATGCAAGATTATTGACCTATCGCTACTAAATATAATCGAGATTGTACATCGTACTCCTATACGTCCATTGTCACTATTGATTTTATAAAACTAGGTTCAGAATAGAGCTGACAATGTTATTTAGTTTTATATTTAATGATAGACGTATTATTCTCATAAATAAATGATTGTAAACAATGTAGAAAATTATATAAACACACATAATAAATGGTAATTTAAAAAAAGGATCGACTCAAATGATAAGTAAAATGTAGGAAATAAAATGAAATCAGATTATGTTGTTCTATGAATAACTTCATTTCAATGGAATGTTAACGCGTTAGTCAAAGTAAATATCTCTGATTGTAAATGCATAGTTAGTTTCCATGGTACGCAACACGGACGTATTGTCAGTTACGTATTGCCTATAGAAAAGAATGAACTATGACATTACTGAATGACATAACTAAATGCTATTTTGTAAGCACATAAAAATAGTTTGTTTTTCTAAATTATGTAAGACAAATGGCGACATTGATGGAGTAATTTCCGGACGTTCTCCATGACTCAAGCAAAATTGCGTTGGTGTTCGCTCTGATCATTTCCGTGACAACCCGAAACGTTCGGAAGACGATGTTACTGAACTGTTTCTTTAAAAGTTATGAATCTGCTGACCTGCCGACTACACAATGTCTCCTATAAAAAGGCCAAACATCTAGGAAAAATTCAGCGATCGTGGCCTGTTACATCACTAAACTCCGCACAGTTGCAACTGAACATGTAGGAGATCATTATGTTCAACTCTGTAAAAGTGTCGTAAGGCGGGTACAGATACGTGTGTTTCACAATGACTTTCGTTCGTTTCATGCGCTACGTTTACTGCTGCCAGTGTTAGACATTGGTTGTGCAGTTACTTACGAGACACGAACAGAAAAAATACAAACCTTTAATCTTAATTACTCTGTAAAATAAGGCGTCCGTCTGTTTATTTATCATTTGTTGAACACGAAACAATTTCCCAGTTATGTGTTTGACTGTTACGGGGTATCGTCTCGTGCCTCAGTACCTGACAGATGCGTAACTAATCCGTTGTTCTTTTTCTCCTTTCTCTCTCTCTCATATTATATATGTATATATATGTATATATATGTATATATATATATATATATATATATATATATATATATATATGTATATATATGTATATATATGTATATATGTATATATATATATATGTATATATATATGTATATATATATATATATATATATATATATATATATATATATATATATATATATATATATATATATATACAGGGTGGGCCAAAATAAGGGTCCTATCTTTAAATTTGAATAACTTGAATTTGAATAACTTCCACAAAATAAAATTAAACTCACCAAACTTTATGTGTGTGTAGACTGACCCTTCCGAGATTTTTTGAAATAAACAAAACAAATTTTTGCCGAAAAACACTTCTTAAAACTTACAAAAACTAAAGTATTGTTTTTTACACTGTTTTGAGTTTTTTAAGCAAAAATAATGTTTTCTAAATGAGGGTACGTTCCTTAGGGCTAATACGGCTCATGCTTGCTTCGGAAGGGGTCCTTTACTTATTCTAAAAAAAAACAACAAAAAAATCAATAAATAAAAAAGTTATGAATTTTTAATAACAGGACCCTTATTTTTGCCCACCCTGTATATATATATATATATATATATATATATATATATATATATATATATATATATATATATGTAAAGTAGTAAATCTACCAACATTTGTAAAAAGGTGTTTTCAACATTTATTTAGTATTTTGTTATTTTATAATTTTATGATTTTAAAAATGTTATAACGCGTTTCGAGCGTTGTGCGCTCTCATCAGATATGTGAATCCATTTAAAGAAATGTCGTTCGAGTTCAAAGAGTGTTGTTTCATTTGAGGAAATGTATTATTGTTTGGCGTTTCGGCGCATGTGTGGATGTGCGGATGTGTGTGTATGTGTTCTTATATCTTTATATATTTTTTCTATTTTTTAATTTTTTGCTTCTCTGGGTCAAAGTCATTTTTTAAGTACGTGTGATTCTGACCTTTATTTTATCGGACATGTCAATTTCTTTAAGAGTTCCGGGTTTTCGTTTGAAATTTATTATTTTTATGGTCTTGACACCTTGTTGTGTGTTGTTTTTGTGTGTGCGTGCTGTTAGTTGGGAATCATGTACATAGGTGAGCGACACAGACACACCCATATATACACACACACACACATATATATATATATATATATATATATATATATATATATATATATATATGTGTGTGTGTATATACATATACATAGGTGTATGGGTGCATAGAGAAAGATGGACAGAAAGATAGACGAATATATAGATGTACATGTGTACCCACATCCATTAGTCTGTCTTATTTTACATATATCGTCAATATAAAGTGTACACATTCTTTGTTTTAATTGCATTTTTTTTCGATTTGTTATCTATTTGACAACATCATTTGTCTATATTTCAACTGAAAACTGAATTAAGTTGTCATTGTTCGCTTCTTATCTAATAAACATGTTGGATAGTATTGGGTATTGTTGGGTATTTTCAGACAACTATATTATCCGAAATTCCTACGAATCACGATTTACTAATTCTTTCGATTTTTTATTCTTTTGTGTAGTTTCGTTAGTAGTTGTTCTAAATTATTTGTTTACGCGTCTTATTTTGCTTCAGAATCTATATCTATAGTTACACACCTGCCATCTTTATTAAACAGTATATTGAGTTGTTTTATGAAGTAATACTTGTAGTCATGGGTATAGGTGTTTGTTTCTCTTTAGATTATATGAATGTTGTTTTTAACACTCTGCCCCATGTATCTACCTAACTTGCTATGTGCATTGAATATTTAATAATCATGTTCAAGAGCACACTATGCAGTGTCTGAAACAGCAGCATGTCTCTATACAGAACGGCACCATTAGATACAGGGTCCGCTTATAATATGAATGATCTAGCCCCTTTAAAATGCATTTCGATTGAGAATAGAAAACCTGTATTTTTAAGAATACGTAAATCTCAAGGACTATAGGGATGGTAGAGTTAATGGAATCAAAACTGTATATGTTCAAGTAATCTTTTTCGTAAGATTAACAATTATGGGGAGGGAACAAGTATTTGTTTATTTTAGATTATATATATATATATATATATATATATAGATATATATATATATATATTTACATGACAAATAAAAAAAGGTAAAACCGATAATTATTGATATATTCATAAACGTGTTGTCTTTATTTAAAGTCCTTCTCAAAATATTTCATTTTGAAAACAACAAAAAAATCTATGTTTCCAGTATTATTATCCTATACACACAGACTCATATATGTATATGTATATATATATATACATATATATATATATATATATATATATATATATATATATATATATATATATATATATATATATATATATGTGTGTGTGTGTGTGTGTATGTGTGTGCATGTATATATTTCTGAGTTAGTTCTTCTGATTAAAACTTTTATACAAATATATACCAAATTGATTTTTCGAACTACTTTTATCATACACGTGTATATGACAGCAATTTAATTTGACGTATCTTTAGAATTTTGAATTTTACGTCTTTCCACTACAGTCCTAGGTATTACTTTAAATTACATCTGGTGTTGAGAACCAACTTTGTACTTTTGGTGAGTTGCCATCAATTCAAGATCTGTTCTGACCCAGAGTCGTAGTAACTAATAAAGTTGCATCTATTTATTAAATAGAATACATCGTTTATAGACTCTTTATTTACAGAATATTCGCCCACAAAAAAAACTACATCACAAAGTAATTTTTTACAAGATATACATTCAGATGTGGGAAGATATTAATAAGTTTAAGCATGAAATCTATTAGTAAAATGATTATATTCGAAATTGAACTCACCGGAAATGGGTTGGCTTTAAACCAAACAGAGAAAGAAACAACAACCTTTTCACTAAACATCGATTAGCCTGGGAACGTTTATGCTCTTCGTTTGATAAAGTTTAATTGGCTTCCCTCGTTATCGTGTCTATAGAAGATACAGAATATCAGAGTGTATTTATTCATGATGATAAGATGAAGAATGTCCTGGAAACGAGGGAAATCATCGTGGGAATAGACGCTTTGTTGAAGGTTTTAACGATTTGAATTCTAAACTGAATCAAGCAATTCTGTATCTCTTATCGTGTGCATTACACCTAAATGCAGACAGCGACTTTTTGTGATGGGATTAATCAATTTTACACCCGGCTTAAGACAAACAAACACAATTACAGATTTCCAAGTTACAGACTATTTATGTTTTTCTTTCGTAGTTTCTCAATAGATGTCTTTCTTTTTACCACTTGAATAGAGAACTTCACAAGAGACTGAAATCAAAATCGCTAGTTGCTTTCTCTCTTAGTATATTACACACGCTCATTTATTTTTCTTATCTCTCTCTCTCTCTCTCTCTCTCTCTCTTACTCGTTCCTTACCCTTCTATCTCTTTTTCATTCAATCCTCTCCTTTTTTATCTTATTCTTTTCCTTGTATAAAAAAGGGTCATATAAATCTTGTGAAGTCGTGATTTGATCATAGTGACGGCTCAAAGTTAAAAGAAACACTAATCGCTAAATAAATATATTTTTAAGATATTAAGATTTTAAAGCATAAAATCGTTTCGAAAAATCACTAGATTCTACATTTAATGATCGTGAAATCAAACGACCGCTCAACTACCCTAAGCAAATAAACTCAGTTTCGTCCCATTCAATAAATAATTGAGAATATAAATGTATTCATACTATAATAGTTACATCATAAGTGAAACCAGAAAATCAGAAGGAAAATAAACTAGGAGATGACTCTAATAATACACATGTAGTGCTCCGAGGATATATATATATATATATATATATATATATATATATATATATATATATATATATATATATATATATATATATATATGTGTGTGTGTGTGTGTGTGTGTGTGTGTGGGTGTATGTACGATACACTTGAGATCAGTGGTGTCCAGGTTTGCCGAGTGACACCTGGCAAGTTACCAAGTTAAAAGTGCACTATCTAAGAAGAAGAACAATATGAAACGGGGCAAGAATCGTTGGAATAATGTGGAATGGTGAATCTATAAGTTGACGTTATACGCCCGTATAACACGTACAGAGGTTCGATGGAAATAATTCCTATCATTCATATTCACGACACTTATAACACAAATACAGGGAACATATTTAAAATAAATTAGGTAAGCCAGTATGTTTCAAAGAAAGTATTAGTTCGAAATAAGACAATGCCAGGCGAGACACATCATTTAAACATTGAAACGGACTTCTTAAAAGAACAATAGATATCGACAAATATTAATCGTAGGTTTAAGACTAAAGTATTTACTTAATACCAATCTTTCTCTTTATCTATCTATTAATCTATATATTTGTCTCACTATACTTAGTATGACGTATGGCATGTATAGAGTTAACATGACACTAATGTTCATCATTGAAGCTAGATATATAAATCTTTAATAATGTGAGTTTTATTTATTTTTGTTTTTATTCTCTTATGTTTCAGACTTTCGTTCTGAAAAGCCGAACTCGTAGAAAATTCGATATATATATATATATATATATATATATATATATATATATATATATATATATATATATATATATATATATATATAACTCTCTATTTGAATTTTGTAAGTGATTACGAAACGGGTACTCGAATCTCACTTTATATTGTTGATTTATACATGTTTTGTAATAAAATAATCAACATCTATTTAATAGTCAGATTTAAATCTGACTATTAAAAATAAATATATGAATATATATATATTTATATATATATACATATATATATATATATATATATATGTACATATACATATAGATACATATATATACATATAAATAAATATATATATACATATATATACATATAAATATATATATATATATATATATATATATATATATATATGTGTGTGTGTGTGTGTGTGTGTGTGTGTATGTATGTGTATGTTGAAATATTTATAAAAGTGGAGCGGCCAATATCAGTAATAGACCACATGTTAATCAAGGTTCACTGATATAGAAAATGTACGACTTATCTGACTTCGCTTATTGGCTAAGATCACAGTGTAGTATCTGTTCCAATGGATACTCCACCCTATAGACCGGTGTGGTCTTGGCCTTCGGGTCTTGATTCCACCAGTCTGTGGGTTTGTCCTGTGCAGTTTTAGGAGGTCCACCCTTCCAAGGTGTGCCTCCCCTCTTTGGGTTGGAGTAAGTTTATCTCTTACTGCCTGAGGCGCTCCTACTGGGGAGTGCCGACGGAGCTGCCCAGGCATTTTTTGTAGCCCAGAGTGCTCACTTTAACGGGCGCTGGCTTTTCAAATCCTATTTTCCCGACCTTGTGTCACATCTTACCGCTGTGAGAGGAAGATAAATAACATCTCACAGAGTTTACGTTCATATTTTAGTGTGTACATTCAGGCATAGGAATTATGCATTCTAGTTTGTTAATTTAAGATACTGCATGTAAAATATATAATTACATCAAGTCATATCAAATAACACTTCAACTATATATATATATATATATATATATATATATATATATATATATATATACATATATATATTGATCGAACACATACGTATGTATACGTATACATGTTAATATTTTACATTCTCACATATATATATATATATATATATATATATATATTAGAGTGTTAAATATTTATATATATATATAACATATACATACCTATGTACGTATGTGTTCGTATAAAATCGATATTATGTATGTATAACATGTTTTTCAGATTATATAAATAGTTTATGGACTGGACTGAGTTTTGCATATGTTGAACATGTGATGCGTACAGCGTAGTCGCATTTGACTTTTATTCAGTCATTTTGTATTCAGAATTCATTCCAAAACAGACATCCAAATATCTCTGAAATATTTGAGAATTAATGATACAGATCACGCTTAGAAATAATAAATTGAATAATTTTTTCGTTGGTTTAGAATTAAGATGAGAAATCTCGAACATCTGCCTTCATATGATAAGACTTTCAAATAAAATGATCAACTACAACATATGTATAATATGTTGATAACTACATAATTATATATAACTTAGAAAAAAAACCTGACTCGTTGGGTCAGTCATTAATCTGGTGTTAGGTAGTTAGAATCAGTCTAATATATTTTGCTAAACCATTTAATCTTTTCAAAATAAATGACAAAATGTAACTCGTGTTAAATGTATACTTAATTTAAATCCCTTGTGGATTGATTTTTAAATATTTAAATCCAGACCTTGAATTTAAATTTGATGTGTTTTTTTAACCTTTTTATCATTTCGAAAAGTTAATCAGTAAAACCATTTTATCTCCTTAGCATTTTCTAAACGATGCAAAGTTAACCCTCAAACCATTAACGGCCAAATATACGCTCTTAATAACGTAGCTTAGATAGAGATATTTTTTAATTTGTTATATTTTCTTGAAATATTCCAATTTAAAATCTTAACTGGTACATTGCACCCCCTCTCATTTTTAACCTCATGAAATTGTATAGTCTCACACCTCCCTAACACTAATTTTAAACAAATATACATAACACTCTTAAGAAAAAAAAGGTATCTAAACGAGAGTGATACGTGAATTCACATGTTTGTAACAGGTGACAACATAAGCTGCAGAGAGCCGGATGGTTAAGTTCTTCTGAGCTTGAAACTGACGGTACTAATGTTGTACTAGCTTTTCTGTACCCAAAAATTAAATAAATATTACGCTTTTAATTTCGAGCAATATGCTGGGATTTTTCCCACCATATTACAGAAGAAGTGATTATATATATATATATATATATATATATATATATATTTATATATATATATATATATAGGCACATTTTCTCAATTATTCAACGGGTCATTTTAAATGTGTGAATATTTATTCTATGAAAGACGGTAAATAATGTTGGCACATTATTTCTTAGTAATTCTTAAGATTTAGACAGTGCATATATATAAATCTGGTATGTGTATATGCTTATTAATACATAATCTAATTTAAAATTCCAATGATTAGGTAAAGTATACATATTTTTGCTTGATCTGTTTGTATGACAGATGGTGTCTATAGAGTAAACATAAACTAATATTACTAATTGAAGCATGATATATAAATGATTTAACAATAACGGTTTTAATTAACTTTGTTTTAAGTTTCATGTATTTCGCACTTTTGTTCTGAAGATACATCTCACTCTCTATTTGAATAGTCTTATTTGCCACAAAACGGTCTGGTAAGACTTGGATCTTTGTCAAATGAAAAATTACATGGTTACTAGAATCTCACTTCATATTGTTTATTTATACATGCTGTGTAGTTAAATAATTAACATTTATTCTGACTGGTTATAATGAATAGATACATTTCTCTCTCTCCATCCCTCCCTCCCTCCCCCTCTCTCTCTCTCTCTCTCTCTCTCTCTCTATATATATATATATATATATATATATATATATATGTGTGTGTATGTGTGTGTATGTGTGTGTTGTTATATATATATAAAAGTGGAGCGGCCAAAATCAGTAATACAGCATATGTTGAAAAAGTTTTGGTAATATAGACAGACTTTACGTTTATATTTGACTGGTGTACATTGAATCATAAACACATATATATTCCTATTAATTAATGTAAGATACTGTATGTAACCACATCAGCTGTCAATTCAACTATATATTTGAAATAGTGCATATATATATAATATTAGAGTGTTAATTATTTATATATATACATAAACATACTTATATATATATGTGTTCGTAAAAAATCAATATTATGGATCTATGACATGTGTTTTGCAAGTTATAGTAAAATAGTTTATAAACTGAGTTTTGTATATATTGAACATGCGTTGCGTACAGTATCGTTTCATTTGACTTTTATTAAGTCATTTTGTATTCAGAATTCATTCCAACATCGACATCAAAGTATCTCTGAGAATATTTCAGAATTTACGATACAGGTCACGCTTAGTAATAATGAATTTAATATTTGTTTCGTTGATTAAGAATTAAGAGATTACACCCCGTACATTTGCCTCAATGTGGTAAGACTTTCAAATAAAATTATCATCTAACATATGCATAATATGCTGATGAATTAATAATTAGGTATATTTTAGAAATAAAACGATTCGTTGGGTCAGCCATTAATCTGATGTTAGTTTTAATCAGTTCAATTGCTTTTGCAAAACCACTTAATTATTTTAGAAATAAATGGCTAAATCAGAAAAAAAAGTATTTCTTTCCACTATGTTTCTTTTTACTAACAATTGCCTTCTGTTTTCAATTGTGGTGAAAAACATAAAATGAAGAGGACGAATATTTGAGAGAGAATTGTCAGCTTTTGAGTTAACGAATAATTATAACCTGACATCCAAATTTGATTAAGAATTTGTCTTGTGTGCTTAAAATATATAAGAGAAGCCTTAGCGAAATACACGTTGATTAATTTTAATTCTGTATGATAATAGATAGAGGATATCTAACAATGACGAGAAAGACACTGAAACGCTTAAAATATGTATAATATAAAGTAAGAGCGAGTTTCGAAAAAATGTACATTAATTGCGTAGAGAGTGATAGACAGAATCGTATGAGAAAAACGGGTAAACTGCCGGAAACTGACAAATAGAGCTTATTAGCCCAATTGAAATAAAATGTATTTGAAGTATATCCTAATTTAGGAAATTTTAAAAATGTGTTTTCTGTGATTAAATATATACGAAAAAGTCTTTGGGAAACACGTTGGTTTTCTCAGATTTACGGTGATCAAAGATAGCAATAATCATTAACGTACTATAATAAAAACGGCTTTGCAACGTTATATCGCTCTTTATATAAAGTAATGTATGTATATATGTTTATATATTTGTATGTACAGTATTCACTCGTAAACTAATTAAAATAATACATTTTACAACATAGCTGCCAATCATAAGGGAAGGTAAAATGAGGTACATTTATTTTTATTTAGTTCTATTAAATGAGGTAAAGATGGAATTGAATCTGTTCGTGAAAACCTAGATATCTCCGATTTTTGTAAGATTACAATAGTAATTAAGTATCAATTTATAAATATTACCAAAACTTCAGTTTCTATAACATTACGTTTTTTTTATGTATTTCATGTAAGTGATTCAAGATATTAGGGAAGAATCCCGTCGACGAACCTGTTGAAACGTGGAACGAAAACGCGAAGGCCATTAGCACAATATCGGTTTCAGAACGTAGCCCAATGAGAGTTGACTGACACGATGCGGTATTGTCGTAATCCACATTACATATTTTACTGGCGGAGTAGACAATAATGTTATCGACGTTCTTCAGGTGGTTTACTACGGAGTAACGCACTACGCTTCTTTTTTTGTTTCATTTTACTTCATTTTACTTCAATCGAAATTCTCAGAAATGAAGGAGCCCCTTCCTGGTGCTAACACCTGATCTCGATATGAGATACATAGTTATCTGCGTGTTCCAACAAAATACTCTTTTAGCTCTCAATCGTTGAGTCTGTAAGAAGTTGAGAACATTAATTTTCCTCTCCCCAATTTACCCGAAAATTATGTTATAGCATATCTTTCTTTTGGTCTCTTAGTTTTACCGGCTTCCAGAGTAAGACTTCATATAGTTTTGTGGAGTATCCAGCTAAGTGCTGTTGCTTGAGGTAACCTCACAAGGAAAATGTGTACTATTCCTTGTATAAACTGGTGTATAGCCAAACCTAGGATATCTTATTTGGCCTTCGAATACTTTAATATTTGGTCAGCGTTTACTTGTAGGGTAAAGTATCTTCATGTCAGGTTTTCCTGAAAACCCCTTATACAGAGAGATTGAAGACAATCAAGGATGGTGTATAGTTGGTAATTCAAACTCTTTATGTAAATATAATCTTGAGCATTGCAAAACAGTTTTTTTAAAGAACGATGCCGGTTGAGTGTTTTTCATGTTAAGTCACTTTACCATGGACTCCATTGTAGCTAATAAAGGCGTCATCCAGATCCCAATTATTAATCAGTGACTCGTAAGAGTGGGCAATATAGGTTAGAGTCAAAGAGAAAAATGTAGTGTGCTTGAAGCATTGTGCATAATAGTGAGAAGTATTGTGAGAAGGCGATGACAATGCGTCGGTTAGGGAACATTGACGGTACGTGAAAAGGTAAACAGGAATGATACTATTAAGGGATCAATCATTTTGAAATAATTTATATTATATTTATCAACGTATTATTATTATATAACAGTTATAGTAGAGATGGCGTATGCTCCTTTTCAATGTTCGATGGAACATCTTCAGAAAATAAAATACAGCTACTCGTTGAAGTGTGTTTTTTGTCAGGAGCTGAACGCCGGAAATTATGTGTTGTTTTTTGTGACAGTTTGCAGAAAAGTTTTTTTTCTTCTTATCAAAGGTGGGCTGTGAGTAGATTAAAGTGTTTAAATTTGACAGCCTCATTAAAATGTTCTTAATAGAACCGACCTAGTATTAATGGGACTATAAACAATAGTATAATATATATATATATATATATATATATATATATATATATATATACATTTATATATATATATATATTTATATATATATATATTTATATATTTATATATATATATATTTATATATTTATATATATATATATATATTTATATATATATGTATATATTTATATATATATATATATTTATATATATATATATATTTATATATATATTTATATATATATTTATATATATATGTATATATATATTTATACATATATATATTTATATATATATATATTTATATATATATATTTATATATATATATTTATATATATGTATATATATATTTATATATATATTTATATATATATATATATATATATATATATATATATATATATATATATATATATATATATATATATATATATGAGTATTTACTTCAGTTAGCTCTTAGAAATAAAGAGATCCTTTCCTGGAACTTACACTTGAATCTCACATGAGATACATAGATATCCGAGTGTTCAACCAAAGTTCTCATTTACCTATTCAATGATAGTAAAGGAGTGAAAACCACCATGTTTCCTCTCTCCAATAGACCACCTAGCTATATTATAGTTTATCTTCATAGACTTTTTCTTGGTTTTGTCGGATTCCAAGATGAAAAGGCATCATGTCTTGTGAAGTATCCAGCTAAGTGCTGTTACTTGAGGTTATATCACTAATAGAAGATACAACATTCCTCGTATGAGGCAGTTTAAAGCGGTACCGAGGGGATCTGATTTTAGCTTTGATTACTAGCTTATTTTTATATTTGGTCAGAGTTTACTTGTCGGGTTTAGTATCATACTGGAAGGTTGCCCTGACAAACTTATTAACAGAGAGACCAGGACCACTCGAGGATGGGGTCTACTAGGTAATCAAAGTCTCTGTGTGTATGTGTGTGTGCGGTTAAAGACAAAATGGAAAAATAAACAAGAGATTGACCGTTTTTCTGAAGGAAACCGGACAGTATCTTGTTTGTTCTGGTTCTTATTTGTTTTATCTGTAATTAAATGGTTAACCTTTTCTTTGCTGAGTGACTTGCTCACATCACATTACTATATTTTAGTTTTATGAATTTTTCAGGTCTTTGCATAGACGGAACTCATCACTTTACACTGTTGCAAGAAGTTATTTTAATGTCATCCACTCATGAAAATCTCGAAGAAGTTATAACCTTCATTGCGTCGTTTCACTTGTTTCATTTATATGTTTATCCGCTGTTCAATCCATCAATTTCTCGGTGCATTACAATGAAAACACATTTTTGCGAGACGTGAAGCAATAATATCGCTTTGATTTATTTGGCTGCAACTGACATTTATACTCTGCGTGCAAATTATATTTCGCCTACTCATTTATTTGAACCTGCATCTACGAAATGAACCGTTATTTTACTTCTATAAAAAGCAACCCCTACTTTTTTAAATGAAGTCGAATGAATGTGACCAAATGACAAAAAACTCTCTTATAGAACAGTTGCTATTTAGTAGAGGTAATCATTAAACACAAGCGTACACGTATTAGGTAATTTTAATATTAATTTTTATTTTTCAAAATAAAACTATCCTAAAAATCAGTATATTTTAAAACCTATGGCTATGAAATACGGACGTTTTAACTAAAATACGTGTGAATGATGCGACATTAGGAACTGTTAAGAAATTTCATTGCTCGTCTTTGAGGTATTTTCATTGAACCTGAAAGTTAGTAAAACTCTAATATGTTTCTATGTTGACAAATAACGTAAAAACTTATGTTTTTCTTTTTACACACATATTCGTTTTTTTTGTACTATCTAAATATGGAAAAATAAATACATATTTCTGGTTAATAATTATGTTTTTAACAGATCAAATGATTTCACAAACTCAGAATACATTTTAATGTAATAATGAAACCTGACTCTATCTTCCTCTCTTTCTCTCTACCACTCTTTCTCGATCCCCCTATGTTTCCCTCTAAACTCCTTTCTATATCTAACCTCTCTTTCTCTTCACTCTCATCTTTCTATCTTACCTTTAATTATTTATAGTATTCTCTTAAAAAATCAGGGGATTTCAGTCAAAATACATTGTGATATCATAATAGAGCTTCTCTCCCTCTTTGTCCCCTTCATTTCTCTTCCACTTTACCCCGTTTTCCCTCTTCCTAACTCTGTTTCTCTCTATTCTTTCCTCTCCCTTTTCTGTTTCCTCTTTTTTAATTATTTCTCTTTCTATATCACTTTTCGTTATCAATATCATCTCATTACAAAATCAATGGATTTAAGTTAGAACGGCTTGTCACAATAATCTGTATGTCTCCTCAGCTCCTTTCCTACATTCTACTTTCTCTGTTTTTATTTCAATTATTAACATCATTTCCTTGCTCTAAACACTTGTATAATTCCCCCTGAATATACATTATTCGCCGTGCCTCCGACTATCTAGTACATTTCTGTAGAAATGAAGTGTGCACGGTGAAAAAAAGAAGCAATAAAAATAGATCATCAAACAGAATAAGAGGTGTCGGTTTCATAATGTAAATCTAATGCTATTTTAATTTAGTACGTTAAAGCATGAGGTCGACTTTTTTGCTATTTGTTTATGTACAGGCATGTCACCTTTTAATAAGATGGTTATCGCCAAAGTAAATACGAACGACTCATTTTATCTTGTTTATTGAACCAAAGTTGTTAATTCGTTGCAGATAAGTGTCGTGTTTATACCTTTCTCTAAATTATTATGGAAAAGATAGTTACAAAAGATCTGAATGAATGTTTAATCGAACTATTAGGTAATATAGTTTTCGACAGTATACACACGCACCCAGGACAATCTTTTGACTGCACAATGTCTTAAAACCAACCCTGGTTTAATTTTGGTCTCTTTCAGTGTCCACTTTGCTTTGTCTGTGTGAAGCAACTCAAGGAAAGGATTGTTCTTACACGACACATTTTCGTTTTGTTTATTTTTCATAAAATAACTGAAAAAATAATAAATATAACAGTTAAAAAAGAAGATTTTCAATTTTATCCTCTCTTGTTTTTTGTTCCTATATGTGTTTGCTTTTTCTTTCTATGTGGTAGTTCGTTATTCGGAACGCTGGCTCGAATGCCGCTACCAACAATCCCATAATGGCCCACATAATTCTTCTATTCGAATTTTTTAAAGAGAACAAATACAGCGCTACAGACAAAAGAAGACGTTTGGCTCTTTTTTTTTCTATTGGCAAGTCGGCAATCAATGAACGAAAGCGGGGAAGTACGGCACTTGTGACTTGAGATATCGCTATTCGTCTTTTGTATTTGTGTTGCTTAAAATATCCACAAATGTAAAAGCGGGTAAAGAAAAATAATTTTGGCTCGTTAAATAGCCAACATGACCATCCATCCATATTTGGCAGGCAATTAGTCAAAAATATTTTCTTAAAATTGTTCATTAATTATTCAAATAAATATAATCGCCTTTATTATTAGTAGTAGTATTTCATACCATTAGTGACTGATAGTTTTAGCTAGAGTTAAAACGAATTAATTTAAATACGCCTTTAAAACGTCAGATAGTCTTAGACACGACATAAAACTGCCTCGGTGTGATAGAACCTCTCATAATGTTAACCATTAAAATAACAGATTGTTTATGACACGTAATTGCATTAGGTGGTCAAGCCACCATATGTGAGTTTTTAGGGATATAGAGTCACGTCTTAATTGCTATTATTCCCAGGTCGTTTAGGCTAGACTGGTAGTGCATATCAAGCTCCAATTTACCGATTAAATATAAGATGTCGTTTTAGAATTTGCGAATGTAAACGTAATTAATCTAAAAATATTTTGTATGTTAAGAACTGGAAATAATAAGACTGTCATTAAACTAATTAAAATGAGAAGAATGTCTTAAAACTAATTAAAATAAGAAGAATGTCTTAGAACTAATAACTTAAATAAGATTATCATAACTCTAATTAGAATACCATGAATATCATGAAATCATTTAGAATAATAAGAATGCCATAATACTAAAATAAGAAAAATGTTATAAAACTAATTAAAATAATGATACGATAACACTAATTAAAATTATAGGAATTCCATAATACAAATAAACAAAAACAACAACTTTATAACCCTCTTTCCTCTCAACTATTCAATCCTCTCTGATTGATAGGTTCAGACGAGTAGTCATTGATGGGCAGAAGTCGTAAGCATATACTGTCAACGCTGGCGTGCCTCAAGGATCAATTCAGGGCCTAATGTTCTTCGAGATACACATAAATTATCTGCCGAATCAGATTTAAAGATCATGTGTCGACATTTATTTAAACGACACCACTATCTATGGCAACACTCTGAAGAACATTATTGTCAAGATCTTTCCGATTTTTTCCCTTCAGACCTAAAGCACGTGGTGAAATGGGGAAAAGGTGGTGGTTACATTTAATATATATAAAACAAAGCTTCTTTACTTTCACCACCGACGCTCTCATCCTAACTATGTTCCAATTGAAATGAATGACAATTTTCTAGAGGAAGCGCCTTCATTTGATATGATTCTAAGACCGACCTTCACTTCAAACTTAAAATGGAACACTTACATCAAATTCGTAACTAAGGTCGCTGGAAAAATGGTTAAATCAGTCTACCGCTTCAAAACGTATCTTACGTTTGACACAATCCTCTTCCTGTATACGATCAAAATATGTCCCAAGATAGAGTACTGTTGACACACCTTGGAGAGTAGCTTTGAAAGCCCTCTTTCCTGCCTTAACAAGGTATAACAACGACTTCGAAATCTACTGGAGGAGGTCCACATTCTCATATTTGCAGCCACTTTCTCACAGAGGAGACGTTGTTAGTCTTTCCCTGGTGTACTGTTATTTTCATGGTGTGTGCTCGATTAAACTACAAACCATGCCCCCTCTAAAACATTCACAACAAAACGCGTCTAGCTACAACAGCTAGTAAATATTGCCCTTTCTCCAACTGTGTACCTCAAGTAAAATGGAGCAATGTTTCTTTCTGGAACTATCTGTCTGTTGAATTCAATATTGCTTTCCGTTTCCCTGCTGAATATGATATGGTCGTATTCAAGTCGAATGTAAACAAATTCCTGTCACAGCCGTCCTCTTGAATAAATTTCTGCCCTGTTTCTAGTATAGTTACGAATTATAACGGTGTTGTAGCACTGTTCACCTGACAACCTTATTAACGCTTATCCATGAATGGGCTTTGGATCTTGGTAATGACCCCTTATAAAAAATAAAACAATAAATATGTAATAATACTAATTATAATAATTGGAACGAAATAACGCAAATACAAATATGAAGAATTACATGAAATTAATTGAAATAATTAGAATACCATAAAACTTTTAAAAAATAAGCCATGACACTAATTGCAATGATAAGAACGTCATAGCATTCATTAAAAATATAGGAATGCATAACTATTATTAAGATGTGTATAATAAAATAAAACATAGTAAAATAGTAAGAATGACATAACACTAAAATAAGAAGAATGTCATACCATTAAGTTAAATAATAAAAATGCAATAAAACTAATTAAAACAATATAAATATCATAACACTAGAGAAATGAGAATGAAAGAACATTAATTAAAATATAAAGATAGTCATATAGAACGGTGGCTAAGTGGTGAACGACTCGGACTGAAGATCTGGGTTCGAATCTAGTTAGGTCCACATAAACATGTTCATCAAAACTGACACCTGACCCAGAAGAGGTAAATAAAATGCTAATTGAAATGTAAAGACTAATAAAATAATCCAAATCACATAACGCTGCAAACATAATCATGTTATCACACTAAGTAAAATGATAAGAATGTTATAAAATTAATTCTCGTGATAAGAATATCAGAGCACTCATGGAAATAATAAGATTGCAATAACACTAATTAAAATAAGATTTTCATAACACTCATTAAAATGAGAAGAATGTTATAAACAACAAAAAAAACATAATAAGAATGTCATAAAATTAATAAAGATAATCAAACCACACAGACATTTACGCCATCAATAACTATTTAAATCAAGGGAGTCGCGACAGCGCTCTATCCCTTAATAGACCCACAAATGGCATATGCTGGAAATCTCATTTCTTTGATCAATCATAGCTCAAAAACTAATAAACCAAATTAGTTAAAACTTTGCACAAAATTTGCATTTGATAGGTTCTATAAGTGTGTAGAATTTCAGCATCATTAGTCAAAGCAACCCAGAGATCCAGAAAGTTCAATCATGAAATCATGTTATCTGTGTGTACGTACGTACGTACGTATGTGCCACCCTGTATCTCATCAACTATTTGATGGATTCAGCTGATTTTTGACAGAGATTGAGGTTCTAGGGTCTAGTTGATGGCATTTTAATTTCAGTTTACCATATAAGTTAGTTCGTTAGGAATTTCCAAAAATCCTTAAAAATGGCCATTATATTGAGCCATAGCCTTTACAAAAGTAGTGACATTTCATGATAAATGCCAGAATATTTAACTCATATGCCCTTAATAGGGTTAAGATGAAGATTCATATACACTAAATGTACAAAATCAAGGAAATTCCCAAATGTTTACACTTTTATTGTCATTAAGGGTATGCGAGCACAACAGGGCTATGTATTTTACTGGTAGGAATTTTTCTTCAGCGCACCTCACATACTTCATCCACTCATGCATAGAAGTTTATACTGTAGTGATGTGATAATGAAATGGTTTAGTTTATATGTAATCATCCCCTATATTAATGACAATAAAAGTGTAAAAATTTGAGAATTTCCTTGCTTTTGTACATTTAGTGTGTATGAATTTTCATCTTAACCCTATTAAGGGCATATGAGTTCAGTATACTGGCATTTTTCATTGAATATATTAGAAACTCTATTAGATGAGAAGTAATGTTTCTACCAACATTTTGGGATTAGTCATTAAATAGCCCGAGAATTGCAGATGTTCCATGAAACTAAAAAGAAAAAGAAAGAGCGCTAAAAAATGATGATTTCGACCATAGTTTAGCTCAAATAATTAGTACTTAAAATAGTTTGTAATTAACCTTAAAAAACAACTCTTGTTTGGTATTCACCTGACTAACTATCCTTCTTTATGCCTTAATAGAGAATGAATACTCTCCGAAAGATCCTGTATAATTGATAGTAAAGAAAAGGTTTCGCAATCACTTACCACCCTGATAAGACATCGCTTAGTCCGGTTAAAATTAGAAATTAAAAAATAAATCAAATATAAGAATTTTGGTTGGTTTCACTAGTTCTGGCATCTGAAAAGTTACGATCACTTTTCCGATTATCAGGTTGTTGTTGTTGTACTTTTAATTGCTTTTCTACTGATTTACCAGGGCTCTATTAAAAGTCAGTACTATTATGATTTGAAAACTCCGCTGCATGTTACAGAGATGATAGGGATTTTAAATTCGAAGCCGTGATTGGTAAACAGATCATGCTTTATTATATAGAAGACGACTTTGAAATAGACAATTGCTGCAACATGTGAAAATCCTGAAGCAAGAGAAGTGCTGATAAAATCTAACTAACCACAGTCAAATAAAGAAGAGATTTAACAGTAGAATATCATAGGAACGTATTCGATACATTATACTTCGTCTATAGACATCATTATTTCAATTCATAGAGCTAATAGGATGCACTCTGAAAACAGGTCACCCTGACAAAATAGTTGTATATCTGCATTTACATTAACTATGTTATTTCCTGGCGTATAGCACAGTATATAACTCTTTCCTATGTTGATAGAGTACACAATCGCCTTTAACATCTAATGCTGTTGATCTCTTCTCTGGCCTACAACTCTTTTCTGACAGAGGAGACGTGCGACGTGTGTGTGTGTGTCGTTATTTCCATAGAAGTTTCCCAACTGAACTTTAGTTTTTGGTTCATCTTTGTAAGACATTCGACAGTAAGAACTCGCCTTATTTCTACAACGGAAAAAAGACTTTTAGTTTGCATTCATGTGCCTGGAATTATACGAAATGTCCATGGACAAAGTTTCTAGACAAGAAGTTCGCACTTGTGGAACACATTGTCGTGTCACTGTTCCTTTGCCGACTATAAAAAGAGCCGTCTTTAAATTCAATGTTAACAAATATTTGTCATGAACAGCTTCCAAAACTAATTGAATGCAGTTCTTACCATTGACTAAGGTTAGCACTCTCCTAGTGTTTTTTATCTTACATATGACATTGATTCCCATCAAGTTAACACTTATTTTTGAATGGCTCTTGGACTTTATATGGTGTGATCCCGATAATTGAAAAAATGTATGCACGGTAAAATGAATGCTCTGTATTCGGGATGATATCTTGTATTTGTGTCTTGTCTCGAAGCCATGCTTTAATTAACTTTATTTGTGTTATCTTTCGGAAAAGTCTCACGTGTGTGCGTATGATATTTCTTGATGACCCTAACCCTAACCCTAACCCTACTCGTGTGCTCTGTTTCGAGATTTGCAACGTGGTACTGATTTATGAGTCGTCTTCATTACCATATACAACTATTTCCCCTCCTATATTCGCTTTCATTGTTATTATTCATTATTATATCCTATATGTTCTTCACACGAGTAATTACCAGGGATCGCTTACTATTGTATACGTAGACTTCCCTTACATCTGACTGACAGTATTTTTAACGACCATGGGCACTTTACATTCGTGCACCATCTGTTTATTCTTAAGTTCTTGATGATAACCATCGCTGGATGTTTCTCGCAATAAGCATTTCAAGAATACCAGTACTCTCCATGCCTTTCATATTGATGGAAATGTCTCGCTTGATTCTTTCGGTCATCACAGAAACTTCACAGAAACAATCGATATTAGTGCCACCGAGTTTTTATGTTTTGGGGGGGAAGGGGCGTTAAATTATAGTATTTATTATTATTATTATTATTATTATTATTATTATTATTATGATTATTATTATTATTATAATTATTATTATTATTATTATTATTATTATTATTATTATTTGTACTCACTAGGAGTTCTCACACAGATCATCGTCAGTGATTGCTCACTGACAACAACCAGTGGTATTTCTTGGAGTCTGAGTGACAACAAGTCTTCCCAGACTTCCAGTGTTCTTCACCTCTTTTCGATAACGATGCGGTATCGCAACAGTCTCTTATCATTGATTTCTCGCCGGTAAGGACAATTGGTCTTCTCTGGGATTTCGGTGGCAAGGTCTCAGCACTCTCTGCACTTTTCCAGTGGAGGTCTGGTTTGTGCTGTCCCTCCTCGGTCTTCTCATCCTCCTCGACCCTCTACAAATATGTTGTCTACTGTCAGCCTAGGCCGGCACTAGTTAAAAAATAAATAAATGAATGAAATAATATTTCTTTAAATTAATTTTTTTTAAATACATAAATAAATAAAATAATTTTTTTTTTTTTAATTTTTAAATTTTTTCTTTTCCTTTCCTTTTTGTATCCTTTTCTCATCCCTTATTTAAAAAAATAATAATAATAATTTTTTTTTTTAATTTTTTAATTTTTAAATGTTTTCCTTTCAATTCCTTTTTTTAATTCTTTTTAATTTTCTCGGGGTGGGTGGGTGTGGGAAAGGGAGGAGCTTATAGTGTTTCTTGTAATTTCTGTTTCTTGATTCATTTTTGTGTAGTGATAGCTGAGGCCGGTGTAATTTATTGGGAGGGGAGATTATGAAGTGCTGTTTCTTGCAGTTTCTGTTCCTTGGCTCTTGTGGTGTTCTTCGTGTGGTCTTGTTTTCTCCGTTGTAAATTCCTTGTGACTGGTTAACCTTTGTAGCTTATGTGTGTTAGTTTCTGCACTCGAGGATTTTCCTTAAGATTGCAGCTGTTTTGATCATTGCCGTCCTTTGTATGGTTTCGATAGTCCCTTTGATTCAAATTTCTCCCAATCTTTTCTCCAGGTTTTTTTGGATTGTTCCTAGTGCTCCTACGATTATTGGTATTATACTAAATTTCTTCATGCTCCATATTCCTTTCAGTTCTCTGGCTAGTTATGTGTATTTACTTCGTTTTTCTGTGTCCTTGATCTTCTTCCTTTTTGTCTATTATAATAACATCAGATCTCCTTGCTTGTATGAGTTTATCTGTTTGTATATCCATATCCCAGAGGAGTTTGTGTTTTTCGTTTCCCAGTACTGTTTCTGGTTTATGTGTGTACCATTTGTCTGCATATTCGAAATTCAATTGTTTGCACAGTTCCCTGTGTATTACTTTCCCAACACAATCATGTATGTTTTTGTATTCTTTTTGAAAAAAGTTTGCTACATTCACTTATTATATGATTTACTGTTTCGTCTCTTGTCCACACAGTCTGCATTTATTGTTTTCCTGGGTTTTATCTATTTTAGCTTTAATGTAGTTTGTCCTAATCGCATTGTTCTGTGCAGCCATCAGTAAAGATTCCGTTTCTCTGTTCAAGTTTCCTTTTCTTAGCCATGTCCAGCTATTTGCGTTTGTTTCTTCTCTTGCGAGTCTTATGAAGCGTCCATGTAGTTGTTTTTCTTCCCATTTTTCTTTTCTTGTCTGTTTGTAGCCAGTTTCGATGCTTCCTGCGTTGTTCGTTGGGACGGTATTTCTTGCTGCGGTGATCAGCCTTTATGTGTTCTGGTTTATGTATTTCTCCAGCTCATTTTTAGTGTCGTCCACACAGTCTTCTATACTTACCAGTCCTCTTCCCCCCTCCGTTTCTCTTTACGTAGAGACTGTCTGTATCGTCTTTTGGATGTAGTGCATTGTCCATAGTCATTAATTTTCTAGTCTTCTGATCAAGGTGCCTGACTTCTTCTTTAGTCCAGTTTATGAATGGTCCAGAATATCTTATTAGTGATACTTCTCTGGTATTTATCCCTTTTACTAGGTTTCTGCTATATAATTTTGTTACTAAGAGCTTTCTTGTTTTTCTCAGGTATTTTTTTCCAATCTTCTATTTCATTCCTGTTGATTTGATTGTGTCTACTTCCAAAACTCCCAAATATTTATAGCTCTCTTGTTCATCTAGCGCCTTTATCTGCTCTTGATTGGGTAGTTCCATGCCCTCAGTCGTCTCGAACTTTCCCTTTTTAATCTCTAGCAATGCACACTTTTCCATTCCGAATTTCATTTGAATGTCCTGGCTGAAGATTCTGGTCGTATTTATCAGATTTTCCAGTTCCTTTTTACTTTTTGCAAATAGCTTCAGGTCGTCCATGTACATGATATGGTTTATTCGTTGTTCTCTGCCTGTGAACTTGTATCTGGCATCACATTTCCAGAGTATGTAGTTAAGTGGCATCATGGCTATGATAAACAGTAGTGGTTATAGGGAGTCTCCTTGGAAAATGCCTCTCTGTGTTTTTATCTCCGTCAAGTATTGTACTCCAGCTGTCAGTTCTAATCTCCATGTTTCCATTGCTTTCTTGATGAAATTAATAATCCTGTTGGGTATCTTGTACATTTTTAAACATTCAATTATATATGATTGAGGGATTCTGTCGTACGGTTTCTTGTAGTCAATCCATGCCATAGATATGTTATTTTTCTTGCTTTTAACTTCTTTCAGGATCTTTTGATCTATGTATAACAGATCATGCGTCCCTCTTTTCCCTTTCTGGCATCCTTTTTGTTCCTCGGGAAGTAGTCCACGACTGTTCAGGGAATGGTAAATTTGCTTTCTAAGTTGTGCACTCTGGTATGTCTGTTTTATGGATAAATACTCCTAGTTTCTGTGCTACCCTTTTATGTAGGGTCGTGAATTTTTTTTTAACCAGTACGCATGTATTCCATCGTGACCTCGCGCTTTCCAGTTTGCCATTTTCTTTAGTGTTGTCTTAATAGTTTATTCATTAATTTCTGTTTCCGTTCCTTCTTCAATTTCTAGAAGTTTATCTTTCATGTCTTTCAGCCATTTAGCATTTTTCTTATGATCTTCAGCATTTTCCCATATCTTGCTCCAGAAATGTTTTGTTTGTGTCGGGTCCGGTTGTTCTGTTGTTGTTCTTTCTCCGTTTACGTTTTTGTAAAACTGGCTTTCATTGTTTACAAAGGTCCTGTTCTGTTTGTACTGTTCCGATTTGTATCTGTATCGTCTCAATCTTCATTCTTTTGCTTCTATCTTTTGTTTTAGTTATTCGTGTTTCTTATTTAGTCTTTCCTTGCGATTCAGATTGCTGCTCTTCTATCGTTTACTGTTCTCCTTCATCCTATTCACGGTGTTAGCTTCTTTTTGAAGTTTGGTGATCTGTGTTTCCAGTCTGATCTCCCATCCAGATTTCGTCTGTCCATTCTTTTGGTCAGTCTTCTTTTCCCTTTTTAGTTTCATACTTATTTATTTTGCCCCCGCATATATCAAGTTGTTTAGATCTGTGATAGTGTCTGTTGGGATGTTCGTGAGTACTCTTTTTACTTTCTCTGTGTCAACTTTTAACTTCTTCCATTATTATTATTATTATTATTATTATTATTATTATTATTATTATTATTATTATTATTATTGGTGTGCATTTACTAACAAGAATACTCGTCAAATGATAGATTCATAATCCTATGGTGTTTTACTAAGTGCAAAAGGATAAAAAGAGGGTATTCTCTTCAGTTAATTGTTGTAGGTCGAAACGTTTTAAATGAGGGTTATATTTTGGTATTAAATAACCTATCAAATAGTTGGAAAAAAACTGTAAAATAATGTCGTTTTTTTTTAGTTTTACGGCGATTTAACGCATTTTCGTTATTAGAATAATATAACTATAAGTAACTAGTAGGAAGACCCAACGTTGCTCGGGATTGGATGATGATCACTACTGTGTACTATTTCACTAAGCTCATGAAACCATATCACATATTTTGTTTTTACTGCTCCTTCCCCCTATTTCGCCCCTTAATGAAGTTGGAAGAAACTGAAATGTTGGAAAACTTTTGGAATTAGTGTTGTATAGATATGGTTTCAATTTAATTAAAATCAGATATACGTATTTTAAATATTCAGATAGTTCTGTTCCCGTATGCCATTTAGAGGTATGGCACGTAGATATTCAGCAGATATTCGGGTGTCATAAAATTTCGGGACAACCTCTATTGCTTACCGCGGAGAATTTGACACATATGATATAAATTTCATCGAAATAGGATAGAGTATATGTTTTAAAGCCGACTCCCTTAGATTAGGAGAGAACTTTAGAATTTGGGAGTACTTCTATTGTATTCCCCAGAAAAGGTTATACATATCATTTAAATTTTATAAAAATAGTATTTTCTTAAGTTTTAATGGCGTTATGGCATAATATACCACTTATGAGCGCACTTAGAAGTTCAAGAGCACTTTCATTGTCTTCCACAGAAAATGTTAAACATATTATTTAAATCTCATGAAAATAGTATTTTTTAAAGTTTTGATGGCGTTATGGCATGATAGACCACTTATGAGTGAACCTAGAAGTGCATGAACACTTCCATTGTCTTTCCCGGTAAATTATACATAAGAATATACTTTTAGATTTTATATATAGTTTCTAAATATCCTGCCATAGTCAAAACACAAACATCACACACACATAATATTAGCTATATATACAGTACAACTCTAATTAGAAAAATGTTCAATTTGGACACCTTTGTTGATACTATAATTAATAATTTGGACATATATTCTGACTTGTTACGCCCACATTAAACCGTATTAAATCCTTCCCAGATACATAAGAACTTTTAAATTACAATTGTATCTAATAATGTTTTTCTTTTTACTATATATGTGCGTGTATAAAGCGGCAAGTAAGACTTTAAAAGTAAATTATGAAAATTCTTAAAGAAAATATATACGTGTAATAGTTGCCAGATTAACAAGTTTTCTTTGAATTATTTTCATTTCAATAATATTGTTTAACACTAACTACACAATCATTGTTTTGATTTTACATATATGACAGTAGCGTTTTATCATGATCAGATAGAAGAGAAAAGACGTGATATTATATATGATCCGTTTCATTATATATATTTGTTTTCTTTAACAATCCCTTATGATCCAAAATGGCGTCTTAACATTAGAACACGTTTTTCTTTGTTTCGTTTTTGCAGATTTATAACTGTTAAGCTTGTTTTTATTAGTAACCGTTGCAAGGTACGCTCGTCAATTTCCTCTAAGGAGCTTAATAGAATAGTTTCAAGTCATATTGAAGGGTAGACGTTGCTACTTTTTACTAGAACAACTCTACTAATGTGGACAAGAGTTGGGAACGTAATCTGTTCCAATCAGTGGGTTTACCTATATATAGCTTAGTCGGTTTGCATCATATATCGACTGATCAGTTATACTCCCAGAAATGTATTAACACACCTGGACGAATTATTTGCCTTCAGCAGTTGTTATTTTCTTAAATGGTTATCCATTTAACGACTGACCAGTCTAAAAGTTGCTTAACTCCGGTGATATGACATTAACCCGTTTCTCAATGTGATTTAGCCGTAATAAACTACTAATTACAATACTTATTGAAGACTATACATTGCATACCTGTAACTAAACGCGTTTCTATTTTACACAGAAATGATGGTGAAATTGTCGTCGCATACATTTCCCAGGCGTAGGAATGCGTAAATTGTCACCATATGTCTGCTAGTATTTGAACTAAGCATAGCGTATTTGCCCATCCGTTACAATATTCATTAAACTAAGAACTCTGCTCCTGCAGCTCAGATAATTACTTATTAGTAGATATGGCATACACACCTGATAAATAAGGATTATGTGATCCAAAGAATTATCTAAGTGCGAGTATCACTACTAAATATGGCATAGAAAACCTGATAAATAAGGATTATGTGGTCCAACGAGTTATCTATGTGCGATTCTTACAACTAGATATGACATGATAACCTTATATATAAGGAGTATGTAATCTAAGGAGTGTTCTATGTGCGACTCTTTATAATATAAATGGCATGAATACGTCATGAGTAAGGAGTATGTTGTCCAAAGAGTGCCCTCTAAACTGGTGAAATCGTGATACCCAAAACGAAATCAATAGAAATATAGCAAAATTGATGAATAACATTGCCGGCTTAATTTGTCTGATAGCCAAAGGGATGACAACCCTGAGTAAGTTGAATTTGATTAAGAAGATTAATGAAGACCAATAAAAGTCGGGAGACGAAAGCCTGAGTAACGATACCCTTTGCCAGTTGACAAATAATTTTTTAAATCCTATTAGGCAGATAAATGAAATTGCCAACTTAAATGTACGAGGGAATCTATCATAGGAAAACCCTGATTAAATCGGATTTAACTAATAAGATGGATTAAGACCGATCAAATCTTGAGAGCCGAGCCCGATGGCTTTGCTAGTTGATAAATGAATCGATCGCCGATTCGATCACCGACAGACAATTTAAGAACTAAGATAGTTGCTAATTCTGAAGCTGAAATTCTCTCCCTTTCCCTCTCTTTCTCTCTTCATTTCTCTCTCTTTCTCTCTCTCTCTCTCCTTATCTCTTTCTCTCTCTCTTTATATATATATATATATATATATATATATATATATATATATGTGTGTGTGTGTGTGTGTGTGTGCGTGTTTTATTTATATACTATCTTGTTATGGTTCTATTAAAAAACGAGTATCTTGATTTTATTTTAGGTAAATGAAGCACATATAAAACTATCGTATAACAATCGAGGACTTAGATGTATGTATATTCTTAAAAGAGGTGTACGCTATATATATATATATATATATATATATATATATATATATATATATATATATAAATATATATATGTGTGTGGGGGGTGTATTTATATAACAATATTTAATAATTAAAGTCTTATTTTACCAATTTGTTACAATTTTATGGGAAGCCCAATTTTAGAAGCGTATTATTTTCCGATACATCAGTATACATTTGAATCTAAGTCAAGACTTTGCAATATATGTGGCATAACAGTAAAGTGTGACATCACATTTTCGATACTGCGTCGTGAGAATATTCGTAAATGTGTTTATTTTATATTCAAACAATTATTCATATTATTAGTATTATAAATGCATATACTAGAATAATACCAATCCTAGAACAGGGTCAAATTAATTTTGCAAACATAATAGTTTGCCCCCTTACGCAGATTAAAATAAACAGATAATACTACAAAACCTATGTTTAGAATCCTTAGTCAAATTTTGATCACAATCAATTCCATGATTTTTATTCTAGAAGAATGTACCAACCAAAGTATAAGGGATCTTTCGAGAAAATCGAGATTCACAGAATCTTGCTTAATTGGTGTATTATGAATATGGATTAAATTTAATTCAAAATTTAAATATTTGAATTTAGAAACGTAGGTGGTAGCCAATATACTGCACCCTAAAACCATTCAGAATACTCAACAAAAAAGAAAAATAATACATTAACCTTGATACAACTTGGGTGCGACAACATCAAACCATTCGGCACACCCCTTTTATATTTACATTTCGAAACGTCACAGAATGCAAAACACTTTCAAAGAAATTACAATACATGTGAGTCTTCGCATACTTACGTGTTTTATTTTTTTTATTATTGTTTACTCAATCGACAACAATACTTATTATTAAAGAAAACCTAGTGTCTACCATACACAAATGTTGTGAGAATAAGATTCTGGGTCTGTAAGATATTTCTTTTCCTTAATAAAATTCATGAAAAAGTTCATCAACCATTTTCTTAACTTACCATATTACGAGCCTCAGATATCAGTAATCTATACGTCCGGAAACATGCTCTACAACTCTGTATTGTTATCATGAAAATATATACTATGAAATAAATCGTAAGAGTTATCCACTTTTGATCCTAAATTTTCGGCATAAACCTTTTAGTTCTCGCAACTTGACTTTCTTTCTGCGCCCAAATTATCAAAGCCGTTATGGTTTCAACCTGACACGTGATGGCCAGTACTCACCGGCTAATAAACAAAAATACGAATTCTAACCTACGAACATAAATTAAGGTGTCGATAGTACTCTTAAAGTTGTACGGATTAAAAATATGCCAACCCTTGCAAAACTAGTTAACGTGGTATATTTTAAGTATTAATTAACCTCTATGAGAAGAAATATCTATGTTTTAATTATAATAACTAATTAAATAAGTGAAATTATTCACAAAGTAACAAAATCACAAAAAGACAGAAAAATGTATATAATGCACTAACGTAAATTCATGTTAGTACGTACGTTATGACTCGCCACCACTTTTCAAAAAAATAATGGGATCGCCCAGTAGCCGAAATTTTATTGAGTTACATAATATCATAGGAGAGTATTTATTTTGAAACTATTAAAATTGTAGTAATTAATACATTAAATAAATTGTTTAAACGGTGATTATATCTATTTAAAAGAATATATTTTTTCTGGCAATTCATTGTTGCAATTTCCAATAAATAAAGAAGAAACATATATTCGTTTAATTTATTTAAAGAATATTTAACTTACAATGACAATTATTTCATGAGAGATAAAATGGGATGATGTTTAATATTATTAAGCCTTACATACATGTATTGATTTAAACGAAATATCATTAACAGTATAGTTTATAGATAGATGAAGCCAGCAAGCGTATAACTTTCAAGATCTCTTCCTGATATTTCATATTTATATTATGTAAGGATCAAATGATAAAACTAAAGTCACAAATTTTAATTGTGTCGAAAAATTTAAAGGAGCATTTTAGTTACTCTTACTTTCATTTTTATTTCTATACTAGACCACCCGTGACCCGTTGGGTCAGTTTGTTATATTAGCTATGGAATTCATGTATGAGCGTGACACTTGTGGCATAAAGAAAATAGTTTTTTTTTTACATAACAGAAGCATTTCTATGAAAGTATATTAAAATGAAAAAAGAATATAGATAGATTTCTATGAGTCGTTCTGTTTATTATAATTGTTTTTTTTTTTAATTACAGTTACTGAATTATAAGTGGTTGGTTAGGGCGATTTGAGAAAGCAGGCTTTCTCGCGTACGTAACGAAAACAGAGGGAGTAGGAGTGGTGAAATCTATGAGAGGGAAAGTGGGAGGTGGTTTCGTTCACCGACCGCTAGTATGGCTGATATTAATAATGAGTGTTGTTGTTTTGTTTGTTTGTTTTTGTTTTTTAAAATGGAGGAGTTTTTTTGAAACTGCGACAGACTTTACGAAGTCCTCCCGTTGAATGTTTTTAGCCGTGAAGAAAACAAATAAACTATTTGATGAAATTAAATGAAATTGTTTAAAAATTTCCAGAATGAAAAATTTCATGCGTTCGTTAATCATAATAGAGAATAACGGAATTGGAATAACAGATTGAAGACGATGCTATTTACGCATGCGAAACCGGATGTTGAAAACCGGAAAGCTGAAAGCTGATTGCAAACATACAAGAACAATAGACTTTTAGTATTATTTCTATATTTGTCGCTATTTGGTTCATTTTTAATTGTAGTGTCTATTCGTTCAGGTACGTTTCCCTTCTTTCCTTTTCGCTTTTTATAGATGAATTTTAAAATTAATATACGGCTATAGTCCACAATCTATGCCTGTGTGTAATACTATTACAGTTTTCATTCATATTGTTTTTAGCATGTTTTATATTTATTTATTGCGCTTTTTTATTTACATAACATTGATATTTTTATTTATTCAATATTTTAAATATGTTTTATATTTTAGTTTTTTATATTTTATTTTTTTATATTTTTATATTTATTTGAGTTTGTTTCCTGTCATTTTCTATGTCGTTCATTGTATTTCACCTTTTCATCTATCTTCTCTCTAATGTAATATTCATGGCCGTATCTTGTATTAGTATTAGTATTAAATCGTTACTTACAGATTTAAAAATTCGATTTTGTCTCGTTTGCATTGTTGCTTTTCTCTTTTTTTATTACACGTTTCGTTTTTCAGCCATGATAACACAATTCACTTGTCGTCTCTATAAAGGAGCGATAAATGGTCAACGGATACCAAGTTGACATATGTAGCACAGTGGATTACATTTCTACTGGAATGATGATTACTTATTAGGCTGTATTTCGTTCTGCTGGTTAGGAATCATACCTTCTAGAGATTGATTATGTGGAGAATCGTCTCTTTGTTTGTACTCGATTGCTCATAATAAACACGCAGAGGTAGATTGAGAGAAGCGCCAAGAAATTCATGTTACCGATGACCTTTCCTTAAGGACTTACATATTCTTACTTCTCTAATCGTCCGATCAATACTGCCTTGTTAAAACATACGGTTAAATCTACAGCATTCATACGCGTTTCCACAGAGTTCCCCACCAATGACTTTGCTTACGGAATACCACTGTTAAATTACCATTTACCATAGGCATATCACATTTGACATGTAACCATGATGACACCAACCTACGGTGAGTAGGTATCAAGCCTTAGCAATGCAACAACTATCTGAACGATGGCATTATTCATTACATATCAACCATGCCTCAACACAGTGCTTGTTTTTTTTTCCGAATGACGTATTTCGTCTACTCACATGTATCGTCCGACGTCACTTCTGATTAGTTTATGTTCCCAAACAAGACGATAGCTTACATGGTTAACCGCCTGAACCTTAGTGACTTTCTTGTCTAGGGCGCATCCTGTTGGCGTGATAAATCTCTCTACGAACAGAATTCAAAATAATGATATCTGGTTCACGTACCTACCAATATTTAACCCTATTGATTCGATTGGACTCAAACATTGTACGTCGTCATTCCTTGTCGCTATCAACTCCATAACCGTGACAGGTCCCACTGATACAGAAAACTAACAATTCTAAAGATGACTTCCCTCCTAACACGTGATTTAGCTAAACCAATCACTGTATGCTGTTTCAATCCTATTTCTTTATGGAAGAAATCTACTGATTGCTGATCAGAATATTTTATTTATTTTCCAACTTGATGCATACGTACATTCGTCACTGGTTCTATTGTATCGGAATAAAACCGAAGATTAAAACTCAGCAAGCATAGATGCTTCTTATTTTGTTTCTTCTTTTAGTTGAAGGAAGGCTTAATTACATTTCTGCAGGCTTCATGATCAAAGGCTAATGACAGGCTAGCTTTGAAAGTCCCTTCTTTAATTCCCAGACTAATAACCACTACGACCCGCTGAGGCGTTGAAGAAACTTGTAACTAAGATAGTGAACCGATACAGAAAAAAACAGGAAGTGACGGGGAGAAAAGCGTTTGAAATACTTATTAGCATGGCTAAATGGAGCATTTTCAATATGAATTTGACTCGATCGCTTTGTGTTTTAGATGCATACTCGCATTACGATAAGGAGCTTTGTCCGTCGGTTCGCAAACTGTCAAGCTGCGTTTGAAATAACAGCTGCATCACTAAACGCGCAGATCAAAGGAATGCATTTTACTTTTCCTTACTATTAGATCACCATTTATCAAGGCTAAGCGCCACTCGTGGATACGGGTTAATGGGATGAGACGATTGTCTGGTGGAATTGATCAATGTAATGGGCTAAGATTACTTATGGGAGAGTTCATGATAAGTACTTAGTGACTTTAAATTTGAAAAGGTCAATCTTGTATTCTTCAGGGTAGAAGTTCCGTGGTAATGTGTTCAGCAGACGGAAAACCCTTGCAGTGTAACTCTGGCCATGGAAATTCGGACTGACTATAGGAAGAATGGAAAGCTTTCGTCTGTTGGTGTCAATGTCTTACGGTCAGGAATAGAAGAATGGAGCTCAGTCGAGCCCCTTTAATGAAAATAACGAAAGCGTAGAGAAGAACTATCAACGTCCTTTCTGTGATAAAGAAGCGATGACGAACAGAATAGATCATCTGACACTTGATTTCGGCGTTCTGATGAGTCCATCGGTTGCCCTGTCACGCTTACATTTAAAATAGATAAGAATTCTTTTTGGTATCTCAGGCTTAAGTTTGAAAAAGCATTGTCGTTTATCTATTAAGCTTAGGTTTAAAATAGCATGTTCGTTTGTCTGGCATGCTTAAGTTTGAAAACTATATTTATCTTTAAACGCGCAAATATAATGGGTGCATCTGAAGGATATCCGCTGAATATCGCATGAAAAACCTTCGATTATAAAAAGTGGGTACCGTGAAGTTATCACAAAAGAAGAAAAAAGTCACTTCTGTATTCCAATTTCGGCTTCGTATATTAAAAGATTCGACTAAAATCGGTATTATAAAAACATCAATAAGATAAACGAACAAAACCGCATCTCTTTATTAGAATACAAGTGAAATATTTGGTTGGTTTCTGAGATGATAAAACGGTGATATATATCGAAAGCTCTGATAAGTCTGGCTAAAATATCACGTGAAATAAAAGAGAGCTGTTAATTACCATTATGAAGACATGCATTCATACCTATGTTATATATACACGATATGTGTGTGACGTGTGTGTGTAGGAGCTTTTAGATGACTGCCCCTACGAGTGGCTATGCGT